>BMAV01028214.1:35791-49193 GCA_019973955.1 Trichonephila inaurata madagascariensis
TGTTACTCTGCATGGCAAGGTTCAAGCTGCCCACTATGTCGATATCCTGGGGGATCAGGTGCATCCATTTGTCCAGACTTTATTTCCCGGAGAATGCCCATTTTATCAAGACGACAACGCTCCTATCCACAGAGCTAAAATCGTGCAAGAATGGTTTGCAGAGCATGAGGGGGACGTAGGTCATCTTTCTTGGCCCCCTCAGTCACCTGATTTAAATATTATTGAATATTTGTGGGGATATTTGGAGTCAAAACTCCGTGCTCGATTCCCCCCACCATCTACGATTTCGGCATTAGAGACCGCTCTCCACGAAGAATGGCTTCATATTCCATTAAAAGTTGTTCATGACCTCTATGCGTCCATCCCACGTCGCATACAGTCTGTAATTCAGTCAAAGGGGGATCCAACTCCCTATTAATAAAGCATTTCTCTTCTTTCATAGGTGTTCGTATTATTTTGTCACCCATGTGTATATATATTGTTTAAGAGAATAAATTAGAAGCAAAATTAAAAAGATTTGACAAGCATCGACTACATGTGTTCGATGGGTGATAGAACAGCTGAAAAAGTGGATAAAGACAGCAGTGCAACACAAAAGGTTACGCAGTAACTTTTACTCTTTCTCCATGTTTCTGTCACGATACATTCTTTTATTGTCATGTATTCTACACGCCTTTTCCAGTGCATAGTGGAGTAATGAACCGATGCAATTCTTCCCATGATTAGAACCACCCTCTTGCACGCATTCATCATAAAATGAGGCATGTAAGAACGCATCAGTCTTTTCTGAAATTTACAGTTTTCCAGTTAAAAAAGAACGCCAATCCAGATACCTTTTTCCAAATTCAGATCTAATAATTATTTTTTTCCTTTGTTGTTGTTGTTATTGCTACTGATTTCCCGTCTGGTCAGATAAAAAGTCATACTTGATCATTGAAACCGTTGATCTTAATGAAGTCCGATACTAGAAGTGGACTATCATGGATATCTTCCCAGTTCAGTCACAGACAGTCCAAGGTGTGCTGAGGTGAAGCCTGTTTTAGCTGGCATCTAGAGGGGGGAAGGAATCTTCTTCTTGCCTCCAAAAGAATTGAGACTATTTAAGTGCCCACTGGTTAGTCGGGACTGGCAAGTGTTGAACTGTCTGTCACAAAAAAGACATAAAGAAATCCCTGGTCTTTAGTATTTATACGGAGGTAACGGAAACGGAGGTTTTAACCATTTTTCTTTATTTAGGGCCTTTTACCTTAAAAATAACTCTAAATAAATAGCTCTGAGGGGGAAGAGACAGGATAGTCTTGTCTTACATTTGCAAGAGTATCAGCCAGTTCATTTCCGTAGATATTGACATGGGACGGGATCCTTTGAAAATGTACATTGTGATGGTAGGAGATGAGCTTAACTTTTCGTAGGATAGATAAAATGATTTTATCTCCTATGTGAGTCCAGTCCTTCCTTTAAATGTCAGAAGCAAAAGTAGTTTTTATTGTATTGATGAGAATTATTTGAATTACATAATAACAATATCTTTATACCTTTGGTTGGCAAACTTTTTTTTTTTTTGCAAAAGATAATCTACATATGATTAAAATATTTGTGCATAGTAAAGTTACATGTCTTTGAAATTTGTGATTTTATAAATAGTAACTTATTTCATTCAATTTTTCAATGTATTTTAACTCAGTGAATAAAAACCATTTGCTTCGGCATTTACAAACCATGTGTTGCAAAATGTTCTCTATTTTATCAAGAATTCATACTCTTCCATCTGTAGTTATAAAAAACTATGATCTAAGAAAGATGGTAACAAAATGATTTCATGAATATTCTATGCACTAAGGGCGTTACTCGCAAAAGAAACAATTTTCAATCCATTTTAAGAATTCGTAAATGTAGTCGAATTCTTTCGTGCAAAGGAATAAGATTGTTGTCGTTATTTATGTATGGTAAATATATGTAATTGAAATAATGAACTATATTCTGAAAAATATTAAACTCACGCCAGAAATGTTTGATTGGTTATACAGAAACTGCATCAAATATTACAAATGTATCTTTATTTTATCAACAGATTCTTAATAATAAATAATTAATTTTCAATAATCGAGGAATTATAATGTACACAGGTGATGAATTTGATTCTATAATATTTTTCTTTCCCCATAAAATCTATTTTTTTAAAAAAATTCCTGTCGTTTTTTGTTAAATTCTTGGTTTTGTTAAATTTTACTGGTACAAATACATTTGCTGTGCATTTATTTATTTTTTTATTCAAATTATTTCTAATATGGCAAGTTAATAAATTGGAACAATAGTTCATTCTGAAGAAAAAAGACTTTTTTTAAAGAATATATCTCTCATATGAAGGTCGAGAACAATTTATAGCTAGTAATTTATAGTCAATTTCTTTTATTTGTGAAAAAAAAAGGTGTAAAGAAAATAAAAGTATAAAAAGAGTATGCAAATAAGAACCACTTGTAACTCCAAACAAAATGTTCAACTCACCTTAACTTTGAAATTCTGACTTCTCTCTTCGCACTTTACCCGCATATTGCACAAATCTTGTGGATTTTATTGTCTCTTCCAGATACAATTTGATCACGCATTTCAGCTAAAGTTGAATATACAACTCTAGAGACTTGTTAGCTAAAAGCTTGTCTCAGTTCTTCTAAAAGAATATCATGAGGGTGTTCTTTTATTTTGTATACAATAAATTCACACATTGAACAAGGACAAAGTATTCAGTTGGAGCTGCAATATCAAGCTATCGTTTTATAGAACAGCGATACTTATTCTTTATGAGCCCGTATTTCCTCTATTTTCCCCTCAGATGTGGTATCGACCCCCATTAATTTATTCACAAATCTTGTTCCCTTGATGCAATATATTCAATAGCAGTATTCGTACCAAGTGACGGTTAGGTGCATGAAAAACGTGGCTACAAAATTGTTTTCATAAAACATATGCCACACAAAAATAATAAGTAAACTATCGAATAGGAATCGAAAAGTTCTTTTTTGCAGAAAATTCTATTATTGTTGAAGATAAATATATTTCGTATCCTTTGCGGTGCAATCTAAATATCAGAAAAGTAACTTGTTTCAATACATTTTAATTTTTAATGTCACTCTATTAGTTGTTAATAAAACATCCTAATTCATATGTATAACGATAATTAATTTTAACATCAGAATTTCCAAACTGCTGAAATAACAAGTTATATGAAAAAACATTTTCTAAATCAATTCCTACTTAGATCAACAAAGAAAAATATTATTTATCTACTTTTTATTAAATAGTTACAATTAATATAAATCTGTATATACATATGACAGAATCACAACATTAAGTGGTTATTAATTTTTATTAATTATTATTAAAGTATCGTATTGTCATCCAGAACACAATCGTGTATATAAAATTTAAATTCAACTGAATGCTTTAAAACGTGAAAAAAAAAAACCTTTTCAAGTTTTGACACAAGCCTCCAAAAGGGTCGCTAAGTCGCCAAAAATGATGCTAAAGTAGATGTATTTGTAATTCTTTAAATAATTAGTTTTAATCAATTAATTTGTGTTAATTATAATTAAATTACAGTATTGTCATCCAAAATAATCATGTATATAAAATTTCAGCTCAATTGAACGCTTTAAAATGTATTTTATTAACGATTGAAAATTCCACCAAGATAAATAAATAAATAAATATATAGAGAGTGTGAGCTAATAGAAGGAATTGAATAATATATTTTATATATATTATTAATTTCTATATTATTAGTTGAATAAAGATCATGCATTTTTTCGCCGTGCAGTTTCTTCTACAAATGCATTTAGAATGTTGCATAAAAAGCTTTCAAAGATGACACTCATTAAAACTGACAATATTTCACTGACACTCAAAAATCAAGATAATGTTATCAGTTTCAGTTGTTTTTTTTTTATTGTCGTCATTATATTTCCCCAGGTGGTCTTATTTCATCAGTTTAAAATAAGTCTATCATCACATTTTGAGTCAATGCAATAAAAGAAAATTTGATATGAACCTTGAGGGGATTTCTCACAAAAATGACTTTAAGGCATTTTTTGTGAATAAGAAAATTCATTGGCAAAAGTGTATGGATGTTGAAAGAGATGTAATAAAATTTATCCAACAAATTGATACCCTTTGTTTTATGATGACATTCCTTGTACTCTTTTTTATCTTAACGGTATAATCAACTATCTGATTTTTTTGTATTATTTCATTTACTGTTAACTAAAAAAATGGCAAAAATTTTGTATAATAATTGGTTGATTTCAATAATAAATTAATACTTCCGAAATCCTCTAAGAAACTCTGCATTAAAACTTATTGTTGCTATTGTTGCTGCTACTAGCACCACCTGTCTGATAGAATCTGATAGAGTCCCACGAAATTCATCGTAGCAAACGGCTGGCTGTACGCACGTCGTTAGCCATTACTTTGATCACCATCAGGTAACAGTACGAATTGGCTCGGTTCAACCTCAATTTTGAGAGAAAACACCCCGCAGGTGGTCAGGGGCCTCCAATCTCTTTTTCCGTTTCACCAACATCACGAGAGGATTTGCTGTTCAACAGTTATTTTGAGTCTTCCACAAATGCACTATACATTTACCTTCGAGATTCAAAACCAGGCTCAACGGCACAGATGCCAGCGTCATTAACAACTATACCGGGTAGCATTTCAAGTCGTTATGAAATGTCATCGTGTAGTTTCTAAAATTCAGTTTAACTGAATTAGCAACAGTATAACTTCACGTATTTATGTATATCCTAGCCAGATAGTGCTTTTTGGCTATGGAAGAGAACGTTCAGTTTATTTTTTATGCTATTGATGTATTTACAAATTGTTAAAATGTAATTCGTAGTTTAGATTTAAGCACTTGCCTAAGACAAAACCTTTAAGAAAAAACCTTTAAAAAGACCTTTTTGCCTTTAAGACAAAACCTGTTGAAGTCTTATCTCCCTTGAAATGTTATTAGGATGATCTTCCATTACAATTTTTAAAAAATATTAATTATTATTGTTTCCTTTAAGGAAAAAATACAACTTTGGAGAATTTTGAGCGTGTGTAAATGAAACTTTCATCTTATACTAATCAGGTCATTAAACTTTCAAGACAGTACATAAAATAAAATTATTATTAAAAGTGCACTAATATTTAAATTTAATAAACTTAACTCAGACAGGGCAGGGCGATTTTTCCTGCTAAGCCTAATTTGATTTAAAAATTCATATAAAATCATTACATAAAGTATACACCGAAATTTATATTTTATAATCATTTTAAAATCATTAAGTTCCAAATTAAGATCACACCGGTGTGATGACGAGCCTCAGAACGGGGGAAACGCAATCTCACATATGATACCATGTTCCCTGAAGTGATCACATGTATGTGATTATTGTAATGAACGATATAGTTAATTAAGTATTTTTATTAAAAAAATACTTCCTTAACTGTGTGTCTAATTTGAAAACTATTTGTAAGTTAAGTTATAAATATTCGTGAAGAAGTAGACTAAAATACAGACATACTAACTAAACTTTAGTTTACGATAAGCCGTACACAAACATCTCTCTATATCAGCATGTGAAAGTGAGTGTTTGTGTGAAATTATTAATTTTTAGGCTATAAAACAATAACGGAATGTGGGGTAAAGTGCGACAGAGAAGTACAGTATATCAAGGTTGCCTTAGTAATCCAGTAGTCATAATCGTGAATTCGAGGCCGGGTTACTTCTGTCGAAGTCATGGTATTACTAAAATTCCACCACATAAAAGATTAATATCCATTAAATTGTGTGGTTGAAACTCGAAGTCTTCACTTTGGTGTGGTGTGTAAATTATTTGGAGTGGGGTGTTATTTTACATGTCCTTGTTTTTAACCGAAGTTCAAAATAACGTGTTGTTTTACAATGCAACGTTAATAAATAATCAATCAATCAAGTACTTTGATTATAAAGTAATAAAAACATACATTAATAGCGTTAAGGGTAAAGAATAATCTATATAATATTCTCAAATATCATATTTCTAAAATACAGTAGATTTTGAGTTTTATTATTCTATAGCACTGTTATTTTACCATGTTGCTTCACAAATAATATTGAAAGCCAATTAATGTTTCATGAAAAACCAAATTGATCCTGTTCGATATGTATAGCGATGTTTAATAATATTTAAAAACTTAAAAATTTGCTATAAATCATTCATTATTTTTCAAAAAAATTGAAAAGAAACTAGAGAATAATCATTGATAACAAGTACAGCTTCATAAATGTATATAAAAAATTTGATGCAAGATTTATTAAACTTTATTTATGAAAAGTAAGAAAACAGATTTTAAATATTTTTCTGAAACAGTAAAATCGAATGACTTTGTCCCTCAGGACTTACATAACATGAGACAGAGAGTGGAGCTGCTATCTTAAACTTTACAGTCTCATGGCATCATTCTCTGTCGGGAGTGATGCAATATACAGGGTATCTGAAATGTATCTTTTTTACCATCAAAAATAAAACTAGCCAAACAAGGATATGCACTTACGATTTTTATGTTCCGTAAAGAAAATATCAAGATTTTTAAAACGAATTGTAAACTAGATGGTACTATGTCAATGTTTTGCAAAATTTACGTTTTAAAATGACTACATCGCAAAACCCAGCGCAAGTTGAGAGGCGGTTTATGGATTTTAAATCTGTAACACATTGTATAATGCAAATTTCAGACAACAGAAACCCACCTTCAAGACTCCCAATTTATGAATACCCAAAAAAAAAAAAAAAAAAAAATTATAAGGGCACGCATTGACGAAACAAAAATCTGCCCTCCATATTTTATGGGGATACTTAAAACATTGTTTACCAATCATCCAGACTGTTGATTCTGCTATGCTATAAAGCGTAGTGGACGTATAAATTCATTGACTCGTGAGCAACTAATAGAGTGTTTTCAAATATTGCAAAAAAACCTTTTGTATATACTGGTGTTCAAAATTAAGAGAATTTATAGATTTAGTCGATTATCTCTAGAAGTACTGGACAGATTTTAATAAAATTCAGTATGTATATAGGGCTGTGAAATGAAGCATAAAAAATAATAATTCAACAGTTATAATAGACACGAGTGATCGTGCTTAACACTCTTCGATTTCGGAAGGTATGTAACAACACTTGCAGAACATAACAAAAAAATATTGGTTAATCCCTTCTTTCAGATAAACTTGCCTTACACCGTGATTTTATAACGGATATAAGGGAATTTATGAGTTCCTGTGGCAATTAATCCCCCTCGCTCAGCAACTCTGCTTTCAGGCCTTGGTTGGTTCTCGAATGGAATTTGCGAGTGGCAATTGCTCTCTCCAGAGTGTTCCAGGCATTTTCTATACGGATGAGCTCCTGAGATCTAACTGGCCACTCCATCCGGCAAATATCCACACTTTCCAGAAATTCGTCGACCAAATGAGATCTATGTGAAGCACGTTGTCATCCATAAAAATAAAATCAAGGTCAACAGCACCCGTGAAAAGTCAAGCATAGGGCTCCGAGACCTCAGGCGTATACCTCACAGCATGCGTAGTACCTCATTCAAACACATAGAGGTATATGCGGTCATCCAACATAACGCCTGCTCAGACCATGAGGTCTTCACTGTAGTAATGGTCAATTTCTCGGAGATAGAAGGGCAGGTTGCCGTCTCCATATGAAAGTACAGAGAAAATATATGGAGAGAACCACAGTGCACATCATTGTGTATTTTCTCTAATATGTAATTTTTAAATGTGTATAGATACATTTAATATGTACAGATATACATTTTGTGATTACATGTCAAAAACATATGATATCATTACATACATGGAATCATGCGACCACTAGTGTGGAGTGACGCAGCAACTTAACCTTTTAACTGACATGCCCGAGATAATCTCGGGCACAGCACTGGTGTTCGAAAATGTCAAGCACGAGTATTACTCGGGGTAATTTTTTTGAGTGCATCGTATTGTTTTACCCGAATATATATCGGGAGACGTTTACTTCGGCTTCATCTCTTTGTCAAATCCGACTGATTCTCGGGAAAAGTTAATGTGCGCTCAATTCAATAGATGGCACTATTGAAGACTTCAAAGGCTAGAGGTTAGAAGTTCTTTGGTTCAAAAAAATTTGACAATTTGTGTACCCAAATCATCAAAATAACTTGACAGTTAAAGGGTTAATGATCACGAACTTGTGGCTAGCGTTGACTAGTCGTGGTTTCGAAACCTAGCTCCACCACGTAAAGACACTAATGCACGTTAAACATGTCTTCCTATGAGACGGGATGTAGGAGTTTTGAGAGGAGGTCTAGCTCAGATTTCACTTGATCAGGGTTCAAAATTACAAAGTCCATCACCGATAATTCTCGTGTTTCTTCAAAGTGAGACTTAAATTCAATTCAAACCTAACAACTAATATGGAATTATTTGTTTCATTATTACGGTTCCACCATATGTGAGCTTAGTCGGAAGAATCAAAAAACTCACGCGAGCCTCAATTTTTCTTTTCACACTATTCCTTGTAAAGTTTTTTTCAGTAAGATTAACATAATCAAAATAAATAAAAAAAATAATAATATTTTGTCAAATAACGTTTATGTCAAAAGTGGCTTGGTATTCATAAGCTAAAGGATACTTGAAGAAATTTACGTAACATTATTGTTTATATGTTGAAAAATTTTTGATTCATTAATTTAATTTTGTTTTTATTTTTGATTGCAGCTTTAATTTCATTAAGGCTAAATTTTATCAACCCCTTTTTGACTTCCCCAAAAATGTAGATATAAACTCGTTAAGATAAACGACTTTTTTGCCATATTTTTTTTTTAAAAAATACAACTTCTCAAAGCAGAATTTCAAATTCTTGAAAAATGTCCAATGTAATTTTTTCTGGTGACTTTATGCATAATTCCTTTTTGACATGCATAATTTATACTCACCAAAAATTTAACATTGAATATTGTATAAGGATATCACTGTGTGTGTGTGTGTGTGCTTTGGTTAAAAATACAAATGTTTGTACATTCATTTGTTGCAGCCTTTAAAAATAATATTTTGTTCTTATACTTAATATACTGTTTTCCATTATTGCGTCTATCATGTATAATTTGCCAACTTCTCATGTTTTCATACATCCCTAATGGCGTAATTTTATCTTCATGCTTAATTTTCGAGCCAGAAATGAATTTCTCTATTATATTGACATCATACTGTTTGCTGAGTATTTGACCCAAAACACTAAATTTGACATTCAACTGAGAATAATATTTTATTCTGAAAGACTGCTTGTCTATCAAAATGAATTCTTTTTTCAAAATGAATATAAATACTTCTTTTTACTAATATCCATAGCACAATCTCTGTTTGTTTTTTAAATCATTTTCTTTTAGAAGTGGAAGAGTGTTTTTTGAGAAAAAAAACTCGTTGATTTAAATGTATAAACTTTAAAATGGCCTGCACTAGATTTTTTTTGTTCGTTTATTTCTTTTAATTTTGAGGTCCATTTCGTTTTTGAGATATTTTTGAGTGCCATTCCCTTGACATCGATTGAATATGAGACTATGAACAGCGTTCAACGTACTCTATCAATTATTTTAGGTATTTTTCTTATTGGTTTACATCGATAGCAAAGCTTCACTTTAAAAAATTTGTTCCACTTTAGTTGCTTTACCTTTCTTTTTTTTAATTAGTCTTCATTAATGAGATTTAGATCACAAAAAGGAATGCGAATAATAACTTTAGAAATATTGAGAGGAGAGCAAACTTAACTTTGAATGATTTTCCCACTGGTTTCAGTGAGGTTGGGACAAACACTTAGCATGTAGGTTTAATTATTAATTCACTTGTATGGTAGAGCCAATCAGAAATAATTGAATATTTTCTTACAAAGGTCACTAAGACTTTAATACTTTTAACACTGTCATTTCATTTGTAACTGAAAGTTTTGATTCTGAAAACTCACAACCCCTATTTTTTAAACGATGGACTCGATTTAAGCTCTTAATTATCAAAACAAAAGTAATTTTCAAACCAATTATTGTGTATATCACACCCTGATGGAAAGAAATATTGTTCATTAGGTAGAATGTTTAGGCATTCCTGAATAAGTTAGCTTAAGGTATACGACTGCGTTCAGAACCGTGATTTTAAGAAGGCGCATTAATGGATAATTTTCATGATATTCAATGTCACTTAGATTAGAATACATGTATAAAATTGTTTTAAGGACACTTTGGCAAAAAAAAAAACATTATTTAAATACAATATTTCAGCAAACAATTAACTTAGAATAACCTTTTTTCAAAATGTTCTCCTTTTGTGAAAAAAGCTTCTATTATATAATAATATTTTGCCTGTATATAGCTCAGTCCTCTGTACAGAGGCTCAACTACGATTTTTGAAAAATTCGCATTATTTTCAGAGTTACAACCATTTGAAATAATTTTTTATCGGCGTTTTTATCTTAAAATTTCTCCCCTCTGTTGTCATACAACATGGATAAACCCATTTCTAAGTTATGTATTTCAAAAATTTTAGTTGAGCCTCTGTACAGAGATCTGAACTATATACAGGCAAAATATTATTATAATAGAAGCATTTTTCACAAAAGGAGAATATTTTGAAAATGGGTCATTCTATGTTCATTTTTTGTCAAAATATTGTACTTAAATAATTCTTTTTATTATAATACTATTCTTAAAACAATTTTATATACATTTTCTAATCTAAGTGACACTAAATATCATAAATATTATACATTTATACGCTTTTGCAAAATCACGGTTCCGAACGTAGTCGGATACCTTAATAACAATCTCATAGAAGGACAAAATAAATGAAACACCTACCTAAAACACATAACTATAGCAGTAATAAAATAATACATAAAAAATATGAGTGTTTAAACATGGCGGAAAAATATTAACGCAATATTTTCAGCAATTAAACCTGCATTTACTTTGTCGAAATCAAAAATGAAAAAATAAAGAAGTATTTTGGCGATATGCTTATATTTTAAATACTATAATATTAAGAAAATATACTTTTTTAAAACTTATACTAATATGTCTTGTAAAATTTCTTTTAAAACTAATAAAATATTTTCATCCATCTCTAATTAGGAAAATAAACTCATACTTTATGATTAAATAAAGCCCCAATAGTTTTTCAATGAATTTTCTTCTACTCACATTGTAACTATGTCTGCGTCAAAACATTAAAAGAGCTTTTTCTTACATTTTAACGCGCTCAATTGAGGTTAAATTTTCTATACACGATTGTTTTGCATGGCAATGCGATAATTTTATTATAATTAATAAAAATAAATTGGTTGAAAATAGTTATTTAACGAATTGCAGATACTTCTCCGATTGCATCATTTTAGGTGACTAATTTTGGTGACGATATTAATGACTTGGGTCAAAACTTTGAAAGCTTTTTCTCCCTTTCTAAAGCACTCACTTGATCTAAAATTTTCTATATATGATTGTTTTGGATATCAATTCAACATTTTTATTAGAATTAATAAATACTAATTATTTAACTAATTACAGATACAGCAACGTTTGGCGACCAAATTTGGTGACCTTATTGACGAATGGGGTCAAAACTTTAAAAGCCTTTTTCTCACATAAAGCACTCAAACGAGCTGAAATTTTCTATACTAGACAGTTTGGGATGACAATACGATAATTTAATTATAACTAACAGAAATTAATTCATTAAAACTAATTATTTAAATAATTAAATTTGACTCATAATTCCAATTGCTTACAAGTGAAGCGATTGAATATTGAAACCAGTAAATTAAACTAGCCCCTTATAAAATTAATTTATTAAAACAAATTAAATTGAATAACCTCAATTTGTGACTCAAAGTTCCCTTTTACTCTTAAAATTTAAGGTATAAAAAATATGTTACCCAATGTATGAAGTTTGAAAGAAAACCCATGTTTAAAAAACTCGGTTTTTACCAGTGTTATTAGATTACAAAAGGAGATGGATTATATTTTAATTTATTTTTCATAACCAATGCCATGAGTTAACTCAATTAACTGGAGCATAGCACTATTTATGGAACATGTTTGCACATGCATCGATTATGACTGTTCCTCACCGTTGCTTTGATTTTCATTACTTTCATGTTACAATCTGTAATGTAATCTAGTTCCTTGCATTTATTTTGTATGAATAAATTTGTTTCAAATGAAACTGTCTTCAGATTATCATGAACTTTTCGCTGTAATACACATGAATATATATACTCTTAGAAACACTGTGTAGATTTAAAGTCACTGTTCATCTTTCATCAGTGTTTATCTTTCATAAAACGAAGTTCATTAATTTGACATTTAGCATTCAAGGTTGTGTGAGAATCAAAAGGTCAAAAGTTTCGAAAGTCATTAGAATATGAGAATAATAACAAACTGTTTTATCATAAAGTTTCCTCAAAATTGTTTGCATAAAAAGAAAGACTAAAATTTATTCATAAGTTATGTGACAGGCTTGTTAGTCGCGGAGAATAAAATGAAAAGTAAACATTACAAAGTAACAAAAAAATATCGGCTAGCTTAAATTTCAGAATAAAAGATTAAAAATACATGCAAAAAAAGAAGGTTGAGGGATACCGAAAATATCAATAAAAAATTTTAAAAGAAATATTCAAATTGAGACTAAAAGTGTTACCAAATATAAAGAGAGACAAATAGGAACAAAACTATTTGTTAACCCCCCCACCACCACTACCAAGTTATAAAGTATATATGCACTATATAACTGGGGCCGGCAAACTAAAAGCAGTGGTGTGCCAAGCTAATCTAACAATATGTTTCACGGTGGGTGACCAGCGGTAGAAAATATTTAACTAATAGTACACTAGTAAAGTGTAATTATTAGTACACATATTGAAATCGTTATATAAAACATTGTAAAGTACTTTCGTATTTTCTTTATGAAACATAAGAAACCGTATGTGGATATATTTGATTGTTAATTTGTAATTAATATTTGAAATTGTAGTCATACTTATCGGACACCCTGTATTTACATCAATCCCTTGATTCAAAAATAAATTCTAAAATACATTGTAACATTACAAAAGTGACGCTTTAAAATTAGAAACATTTATTTGATACATTTTCTGTGCTTTTACGCTTTAAATTTAAATCAAAATTATTTAAAGATGTTTTCGCTCTAATTGCATTGTTGAAGTAGTTATAACTTGAACAACAGTAAAAGCATTCAAATTTCAGGTACGTGAAATATTATTTTTAAAAATTCATATTATTTATGTAAAAACAATCATAAAACAATCACTCGAAGAAATTGTGGGGGGGGGGGGGG
>BMAV01028214.1:49380-107298 GCA_019973955.1 Trichonephila inaurata madagascariensis
AACGTTATCTTAAGAATCCTAACTTCCTTAATTTACTCTAATAGTTAAAGTCCGTCCTATACCCACGCGTCGAAATTCAGATCCTTACCGTAACAGCACCGCTTTTAGCGACTTAGCTCCTTTTCCTTCTTCCTACGATTATTAAACTTCCACTATATATATATACTAGCTAATCTGGTTTCTTCTTCAGAGGGATGACTGTGAAATAACTTGATCTCTGGCCCCAAAGATTCCCTAAGAGGATTAATAGAAATTCCCCCTAAGGTCCCGTCATAGTGTGTCTGGGGGGATGTTGTTCGTATTCAATATGAATCATTATTCATTTCTGTCAACTAACTTTAAGAGAAATTAGATATCCTTAAGACGGAATATTATTTATTGTTGTATTTTATGAGTACTATTTATTATAAAAATCCAGTTTTGTACACATTTACACTGCTGTTTGTAAAAAATATAACACCATTAAGGAATCATAAGAATTAAATTAACTTTGCAGCAAATATCAATTATAGGATGTTACGTAAAATAGTAAAGTCTCAGAGCTCCCGGGCATGTATGGCGGGTGCAGCATCCTTTGAACTAATGCTGAAAGAGTATAAATAGAGGGCTGTAGCGGGCGTTGAAAATAGTTAATGATTATTTGTTAGTGGCGAACGTTTCATGAGAACTAAGTATGCATCCACGACGAAATGAGAAGAAATTCAAACAACTTACAGAGTTTGAATGGAGCAGGATTATTGGCCTTCGAGAAGGAGGATATTCCTACTACGCAATAGGAGCTCGTGTGCAGCCGAAAAGTTCCACAGTGATGCGAGTTTGAAAGCAGTGGTCGGACGAGCACCGAACCACTCAAAAAAATGACAGTGGACGACAGAAGGTGATTTCAACACGCGACGATCGACACCAGCTCCGAATGGCGGTGAATGACCGTTCAGCTTCTTCCAAGCAGTAGGCAGCACGTTACTCTACTGCTACAGGTGTACTAATGTCGGCTTCGTCAATTCGTCGACGTCTGCTGCACCATGGATTGCGTGCGAGGGTGCCTTTATACACGATCCTCCTTACGGTAAACCATTGATGGCTGCGTCTGCAATGGGCTCATGAGCACTGAGCCTGGCGATTGGCATCAAGTTGTCTTTTCAGAAGAATCAAGGTTCAATTTGTGGGACCATGATGGCCTCATTCATGTTAGACACTATACCGGTTAACGCTTCCTTCTAGAGTGTGATATCGAACGACATAGTGGCCTAACATCCGGGGTTATGGTTTGGGGTGCTATTTCGTATTATGGACGATCCTATTTGCTACGAATTGAGGGTAATCTTAATAGCAACAGGTACGTTCGTGGAGTGCTACATCCCGAAGTCGTTCCCTTCTTTCAAGGCATTCCTGGAGCTATCTTTCAGCAGAATTATGCACGCCCACATGTTTCAAAGACTGTTCGAGACTTCTGTTTAGACACAAGCAACAGCTTCCTTGGCCTGCTTAATCGCCAGATATGTCGCCTATTGAGCACGTGTGGATTTCGTTTGTCCGGCGTCTCTCTCGTGATCCGTGTCCTGCAGCTTCAAAAGACGAACTTTTGATACCCATACAAGCAATATGGAATTCTCTTCCACAAGCAGACATTCAAAATCTGTTTGACTTCCTGCCATGTTGTATAGCAGCACTTATTGCAACACGTGGTGGATACATCAGATACTGATTTTGAACACTTAATATTTTTTTGCTTTGAAAATGTCATCATTTATTTGTGTACTGGTACAAGTCTTTTTTATATTAAATTTCTTTTAATTTTGATTATTGATTCTTCTTTATGTTGCATTTTTTACAAACACAGAAGTTTAAATTTTAAAATATGGAGCACTTTTCGTAAAACGCATGCTGCATTACAAAAATTAAATATTTTGATTATTTAATTAATATTTTATATTTAATTAAAGAGTGGTATTTCCTACTTTTAAAATCGTAAATTCAGTTATAAGCTCTTTAATATTAACTGTTTATTTTACATTTCCTTCAGTTGTTCCACTTTATTTTTTACATTTGAGGTAATATTAGTTTCTCTCTCAATGCATTGTACCCTTTAAAAATAAAACATAATATTCATACAGAGCTTCATTTCGATAAATTACATTGTTCCACACTATTGAAAATGTTCGTACGATTCCAAGGAAGTGAAAAACATCGAAAGAAATTAATTTTAAAAAATAAGAAAGCTTTTTTATATATTATTTTTAGTTTGCAGAAACACTTATGCCTTGAATAAAAAAATATCATCACATGCTTCCAGTATTCTAATTGGTCAATAAGTACATTATAACGAAATTTAGTATTACAGAAAAGTCAAAATACATCCATCAATGAATATCAGCATTTTTATTAGTTTTTATTTCCTTATATTTTAAAATCTTAATTATAATATTTATGCCCTTCCTAGTATTGTATTGGTATTTAGTTTTAAAAAATAGTAAATATAGGATGTTTGTTTATTTATACCAGGAGTGGACAAATGGCGGCCCAAGGGGCACATGCTGTCCACAAAGAGTTTTTTTCTGCGGCCCGTTGAGACAGTCAGAAAATCCATTTTGAATCGAGATTTCTTTCCCATGCGCTATAAAAAATTCGTCTAGTACGTTTAACTGTTAAGAAAACAGAATTTTTTCCCCCTTTATTAGGAAAACAGAATACCTGAAAGTGTTTCTACAAAGAAATGATCTGCTGAGATAGGAGGACGAAGTCACAAGATCTCGGGGTTTTAAAAAAACAAGTGAGGAGCTAAAGCTTGAACTTATTGACCAACGATAAAATGACAGTGTGAATGAAATGTTTTATGCTATAATATTAATAGACTTGCATTAATCTTTGTCAGCTGAAAAACTTCCTTGTGAGACGAAATTTGGGGGGAAATTGCTTTTTATATTTTTGCCGACATATATTTGGGAACGTTTCTCTTGCGTGAAGTAACATAGATGTAAATGAGTAAACATAGATGCAAATTGTCTGAAATAAACGTGTAGGCTGCAATAAAAATGTCAACGAACAATCTCACTCCTGTAAGTACACAAGTAATATAAAAAAAACAATTTTTAAGTCAATTCCTACTTAGATCAACAAAGAAAAAATTTATTTTAGCTACTTTTTATTAAAGGGTTACAATTAATATACATATGACAGAATCACAACATTAAGTGGTAAATAATTTTTATTAATTATCATTAAAGTATCGTATTGTCATCCAAAACAATAGTGTATTTTAAACTTAAGTCCAACTGAATGCTTTAAAACGTGAGAAAATAATCTTTTCAAGTTTTGACACAAGTCGCCAAAAGGGTCGCTAAGTCTCCAAAAATGATGCCAACGTGGCTGTATTTATAATTATTTGAATAATTAGTTTTAATCAATTAATTTGTATTAATTATAATTAAATTACTGGATGGTCATCCAAAATAATCATGTAATTAAAATTTCAGCTCAATTGAGCGCTTTTAAATGTATTTTATTAACGATTAAAAATTCCCCCACCAAGATAAATAAATAAATATATTGAGAGTGTGAGCTAACAGTGTAGGAATTGAAAAAGAAATGGGAGAAAAGTGAGACAGGGTACATTTATCTCATTAAACTGATTTTAAAATTGAATGTTCTTGCAGCTGTAGATGATATGTAATTAACACTGTAGGTAAATGGAATAAAACTACCCCTATTGTTTTTAACATATATTTATTATTTTTATAAACATTTGAAACAATGAATACAATCATTTTAAAAAGGCGCGATTCTATGGTATCCTCCGATAGCACAATGTGGCCCACTAGCCAAAAGAAGTTGCCCACCCCTGATTTATGCCATTGTCTTTAATGTGATTCTACCACCTATTTTCTCAGTTCCTTTAAAAATTTTACTTACCGTAAAATCCGTCGTACAGCGCGCACCGGCATATAACTCGCACCTATACTTTCGAGGTGCATTTTTTGATTTTTAGGTAAATACGTCGTATAACACGTACCCCCTTTTTACAAAGAATCGGAATCTACATTTGAAATGCTCTTATGTTTTGAAGTCATTTATGCAAGGTGTTATTCCAAAAGCTTTTGAAAATAGTTTACATCCAGAATTAGAACCTTTTTAATTCACAAAGAATATCATTTCTTCTATATAAATATATTTCGTTCTGTGTAGAAGACAAATTTTTTGTATACTAATCTCTTTTTCATATTTTTAAAGCTCACCTTTTCATACCAGGCGTATAACGTGCATCGGTAAATTTCGACCATGTTTTTGTGTTAAAAGTTGGCGTTATATGTCGGATTTTACATTAATTATTAATATATAAGATTATTCTCCATATGCATTATTGCAACAATAAGTTATCCTTTAAGCAAACAAGCATCAACTCCCTGTAGTTCTCATAAAATATGTTGATAAATCTAAATGACATCTATCTGTAGAATGAATCTGCTTTACTTATAATACCTTTGTTATGAATCACCTTTTCGTGACAAAAGACATATTTCCCCAAGTCAAATACTTCCAAATGTTTCCATATTTATGCTCCTAAATATATTAGGCCTGCATTTTCCAACTGAATTTGTTGCTGTTTCTTCGTCAAATTAAACTTTATTTTACTTAATACTTTTGTTTTGTTTTATATTTATGTATCTCCTTTCAAATTAAGAAAATTTATCTATTTATATAATTGTAAACTGATATTGTCTGATGAATATAGAGAAAAAAACATTAACATTAAGAATATTTTTTGTAAAAATAGTGAAGTTCAATACTTATATCAACTTATAAAATGAAGTGTGAGCGAAATTCCTAAATCTAAAAGAAATACCCCAAATATATTTCAAAATATTCATACAGAACTATTTTAAACAAATTTAATTAAGTTTTATACAATTATCACATTATTTGATAAATATATTAAATGACAAAAAAAAAAAAAAAAAAAAAAAAAAAAAAAAAACGACAATACGAAATTACGAAACTCATATTTCGAAAAAAGACATTAAAAATCACGAAAATGTTTGATAGTTCTTACAACGAAACTGCCAAATATTCATTGAAAAATCTAATGAATAAAAATCGGCTGTGTTTTTTAATATGTTAGTACACTCAAAAATATATTTAATAAATTTCTATTGAAAAGGAAAAGGGTACTAATAACACTTTGATTCTTTAATTTGGGACATATGAAAGATAAATAATCACTATTCAGAATGGATGCCTAATGAATTAGAAACCGAAATAGTTTATATGCTAATTCAAGTAACTATAATGGAATTAGAAATTTTTATTCATATTTTCACACATTTCATTTATCAAAAACGCTTCATTAGGGAAAAACAATCACTTGTTCATCTCATCCAAATTTATTAAGTACAAAGTAGTTGATTCATGTCGCAACCAATATGAAATTATGTATTTTTAGTATTAACTCCTATAAAAGTTTGAGTGGTTGCAAAGTTTTTTTAGATGGTTCTATGTATATAGACATTGACATTTAAATTAAGAATTTTTTTTTTCTTTTTAATAATTTAAGACCTTTTTGAAGCTATCTATAATCCACAATTCTGATTGCTAGTTGTATTTATGAGACATATTTATTGAATGAAATTTTTTAATGACGCTTATATAATAATAATTATTCAATTTTTTTCTTATGCAATATTTTAAGCATTATAAATATTTATATAGCTCATATTTTATCTTCAGTTTGATTTTTTTTTTAATTTAATTTGTTTTCTATTAACTATCATTGTGTGGCTGTTGCTTCAGTCATAAGATTTAATATTGAAAAAAAAAAATTCTTTTACTGCATTATTTATAAAGATTCAACAAAGAAAAGCATTTTTAATTTTATAAAATTAAAAAAATTCATATAAAAAAATAAAACTAATATGTTCAAGAATTACTTCTCGTGAAATGATAAATTTAGGGCTTAGCAAAGGAAGACAAACAAATGGTTATAACTTTAACTAAAATCTGAAAAAAAAAAAAAAAACCTTTCATAAGACAGTTAGAATATAATTCCGAAATCCACATTCCTGTCACGTAGACATTTACCGTAAATTTTAATAGTAATTTTTCTTCCCAAATTACGTTCAATAAGTGATATGCAAGCAACTGATATATTTTTTTTTTCTTCTCGGAACAGTCAAATTCAATTAAACTCTCTAAGACTAGAAAAAACTTCTGCCAACATAGCGAGAAGAATATTTCAATTTTAAGAAATGTTATGAAAATTATACATTTAATTTATTCATGAACTGTTTATTATTTCTGTATACCTATTAAAGAATAAATATAAAAAATTCACATGACAACATCTAAGTTAAGGTATCCGACTACGTTCGGAACCGTGATTTAGCAAAAGCGTATAAATGGATAATATTTATGATATTTAGTGTCACTTAGATTAGAAAATGTATATAAAATTGTTTTAAGAATAGTATTACAATAAAAAAAATTATTTAAGTACCATATTTTGACAAAAAATGAACATAGAATGACCCATTTTCAAAATGGTCTCTTTTTGTGAAAAATGCATCTATTATAATAATATTTTCCCTCTATATAGCTCAGACCTCTGTACAGAGGCTCAACTATGAGTTTTGAAAAATTCACATTATTTTCGGAGTTACAACCCATTGAAATAATTATCGGCGTTTTTTTCTTAAAATTTCTCCCCTCTGTTGGCGTAAAACATGGATAAACCCACTTTTAAGTTATATATTTCAAAAATTCTAGTTGAGCCTCTGTACAGAGGTCTGAGATATATACAGGCAAAATATTATTATAAAAGAAGCATCTTTCACAAAAAGAGAATATTTTGAAAAAAGGTTATTCTAAGTTAATTTTTAGCCGAAATATATATATATTGTATTTAAATATAATTTCTTTTTATCAAAATGTCCTTAAAACTGTTTTATATAGGTATTCTAATCTAAGTGACACTAAATATCATGCAAATTATCCATTTATGCGCCTTTTTAAAATCACGGTTTCGAACGTAGTTGGATACCTTAACTTAGTATTGATGAATTAATGATCAAATAGAATTGTGCAGTACTGATACATTTATATTATATTATTTTAAATGTGTATTTTTTTTTTATTATTTCAGAATATATTTTGTTTTGTTTCCTTTCAGTAAATTAACAATTTTTGTAAATCTTTTATTTTAGTCTTCTCAATATGCTCGCGCCCCCTAGTAGGATTATCACGCCCCTCTAGGTAGGCGCGCCCCTCGGTTTGAAAACGCTGCTCTAATTAATAAATGATTCTTAAAATTTGTATATCAATAATCAATATATTTATCAAACTAAATGTGTGAGTAAAATAGTGATGATGGATTATGATAATATTACTTTGCGAGACTATGCGGAATATAAACATCTTTCCTAAAATATCTTGTTGTATCATATTTTAAATATTTGAAACATAGAGATGAGGATGTCATAACACTAAGCAGAATTCAGGGGAATTTTATTCTAAGAAAGTCCTTTCTAGACTTACAAAATGTTAAGTGCTGTCATGTGATAACGAATTTCTGATTGCTACATGTATGCCTTTTTTGGCGTTGTTGTTGTTACTTATACCGCCTGATTGACAGTAACATCAGATCTAGGCCCACGAAATTCATCGTGGCGAGGAGCTAGTAGTACGCCTGTCGTTAGCCATAGCTTTGAGAGCCATACAGGTGACGGTACGATTTAAAATTCATGCGTTTTTAATAGGAGCTGCATTCGGTGAAGCAATTGTGCGAAAATACTGCGAAATTTCATCCCAACAGTGAAATACATTCTTTTGCAATATTTTCTGTGTTTTAATATGCATGCTGTTTAATAGTAAAATTGCAACATCATGAAGAAATGAACATAGCAAATAACACCATCGCCCAAATTGGCTTGGAGAACACGTAGGAAATTGAGTTTAAACTCTACCAAATATTTAAGAAGCAAAAAAAAATCCCGCTAATGTGTTTAAATTAGTAGTTAATTATTTTTTTATTGGGAAACATGAAAAAAATAAAAGAAAAATATTTTCTCTTTTCCTCTCTACCCTCTCATCCATACCTAAGGATATTCCTTAAGTTAATCCCGACCCCTTCTGCAAACTGAAATTCCCCATGACAGGAGTAAAGACGCCTAATAATTGGGGACTTATGGGGGATTCCTCATCACCTAAAGTGCCTGAGGCACAACACAGTACATGTATAGGCCAGATATGCATACGGATAGAATATCTTGCTAAAATAATTTATGAAATAAAACGAATTTAAAATTGTGTGATCAGATAAGGTAAATTTGCCATTTTATAAGTATTCATGAAAAAAGAAAATATTATTTTCGATATTTTGTTATCGAAATGGTACCGTAAAAAGTAACGATAAATTGGCAACGTATTAATTCCAAAAAGTATCTAAGGCTAAGTTAATTTATTAAATTTTGTTTAAAATTATTCATACGCTTTTTTCGTTGCATCATAAAATTTATAAGTTTGGTAAACAAATAAGCATTTGTAAAACGTAATTGTAAACTGCATAAAATGCTTAAAAAATTTTATATTTCTTATCTGTATTTATAACTGAGAAAAAAGTGACTCACTCACTCATCACGATAATCTCCAGAACTATTATACCTACAGACTTGAAATCTAGTAGGCATGTTTCTTTCATGGAGTAGAGGTCCGTTACAAAAAGGGTTTTGCGAAAATTAACCCCTGATAAATGTCCCCATTTTCTATCTCAGACCTACAGACTTGAAATTTGGTAGGCATGTTCCTTTCATAAAGTAGAGTTCTTCTGCTTTTTGCAAAAATCGACCCTCGAGGAGAATTGTGAATAACCTGTTTTTGAATTGTTAGATTCACATACTTGAAATTTAGTAAGTATGTTTCTTTTGATAAAGATAAATCCTCTAAGGACAGATTTTACGGAAATCGACTTCCATAAGGGGAGAGGGAGAAGTTACTGAGGCATTTAAAGAAAAAAAAATCCCCGCTTTCGAATTATTAGATTTACAGTAATTAAATTTTAGCATGCATTTTTCCCCCTTGTTGAATTGAAATCCGCCAAGAACGGGTCGAAGAGTAATCGACTCTCAAAAGGGATTGAGGAGCTTATCGATATAAAATTTCAGCCTTTAAACTATTAGATTTAGACTTTAAATTTGCCAAGCATATTTATTAGGGGTTGTAGAGATCCACTAAAAATAGGTTGCGTGAAAATTCACTTTGGTGTAGGGTATTATAGGAAAGTAAAAGATAATTCTACTTCAAGTTTAGAAAATTCCTGTTCTTTTTGTACCAAGAAAGAAGAGTAATAAAAATGTTCGCCAATACATTCGAACAAGTAAACAACATATATTCGTTCAAAATAATGAAATACCCAGCAAAGCGGGATTTAAGCGTTTAGTTGTGTACAAATATAAAACACAGACTCGGTTAATATTTTCATATCTTCATACATTAGTCGAAATTAGATGTATTATTGATGATTATTCGATGATGTCTGAAATGTACGAGTAGATCTGAACCCCCCTCTCTCATTAAGAAGACAGATGAACAAAGTAAAGGGAAAAGAGAAAAAAAAAAGTGGACGGAGAATTGAAAGAAGAATCCAGATAGAGTAGTTCGATTTCTTGGATGAGAAAAAAAAAGTTGAGAAGCAATCTGGAATGATGGTCAGTTGAAAGAGATTGATTAGAATGGATTGGAGAAGAAAATCGGTTTCGTTGGGGGGTTAACTTACCGTGGCACACAATCTCTTTCGACTTCTTTCATTTGCACCGTAATTTTGAAGTTTTTATTTCTTCAAATTTTTCCTACATCAGGTTTAAAAACGTAACATAAAAATACAATAGTTAGCCAAACCCAGGTACTCAAATTCAATTAAAAATATCTTGTAAATAAAATAAAAACTTCAAAATTACGGTGCAAATGAAAGAAGTTGAAAGAGATTGATTAGAATGGATTGGAGAAGAAAATCAGTTTCGTTGGGGGGTTAACTTACCGTGGCACACAATCTCTTTCCACTTCTTTCATTTGCACCGTAATTTTGAAGTTTTTATTTTATTTACAAGATATTTTTAATTAAATTTGAGTACCTGGGTTTGGCTAACTATTGTATTTTTATATTACGTTTTTAAACCTGATGTAAGAAAAATTTGAAGAAATAAAAACTACTACATCATTTTTTTATGTAGAAACTATCTTAGCCTTTGTATATTTTTAATCTTTATATTACACTAGCTGTTATACTTGTTCTTCGCACGAGTGAATTGAAAAATTAAACAATACAGATTGTTGGATAAAGAAGTTTTTAATGAGTTAATTTTAAGTGAATTGCAAATTAAACAAAAAAAAAATGCTATTTGCATATCTCAGCTGAATAGCAAAAAAACATTGTTTGTAAAATTTCAAGTCTGTAGATCTAATAGCTGATAAAAAGGATTTTTTTTTTATCTACAAATCCCAGTAACTTTCTTGTGGGTCGATTTTTGAAAACACCTTCCTAAGCAGATCTCTGCTCAGCAAAAGTAACACATTGTTACAAATTTTGTATAATAAACGCTTAAAATAGTATAAATAATTTATATCTGAAAGTGTAATACGTTAATGTTACTTTTTGTTGTAGTTGTTTTATTTTAAAATTGTAATCAGCCTCACACTCCGCCTGTTCAAGCTTTCGCAGTTCCTGGCACCTGGAGTAGACAAAACAAAATGCAAAGTTTTGCTTCACACATAAAATATATATATGTGGTCGCTGGCTTTTTTACAGATGGCAGAATTTTTTCCTACTTACTTGACAATTATCGTTATATTTTGGACACTTCACACAATATATTTATAAATTGTAGCCTGTGTGTTATTCTGGTGTGTAAGCTATATTATTGTAAAGTTTTATCAAAATCCATTCGGTTGTTTTTGCTTGAAAGAGTACCAAACATCCACACAAACTTTCATGTTTATAATATTAGTAAGGATTTCGCTAATATATAGGGAAAGCTTACTTTTCAATACATATTATTCCTTTCTACGAAGTTCAGACTAAATTTTATAAAGCAAACAGTTTTGCAGCTTTTTAATGGTATACATAAATGTCTAATGTATGTTTCACTTTATACAGGGTGTTCAAGATCGTTTAAATAAACTTTAAGGGAAATAGGGGACATCACAAGGATTCAGATTTATATACCAACCCGTGGTCGGAAGCGTCTGTTCGGCACTAAGTGGCGTTGTTCACAAGAGTCTTACAGACAAGCATTGGAATACGGGAAACGTATTCCAACGGGCTACGGTATCCAAAACATTTTGCACCATTCATGGGACAAAAAGTGTTGGATATCGTTCGAAGGAATTCGAATAACATGTTGGGAGTTTGAGTCACTCGTGGTCCGCCCTTACTATGCCCAGTAACTCGTAACGGTCCATATACACACAAATTGTGATAAAAATTAACAAACATCCGGCAGTCCGGGGAATTTCTCTGTGATTACCTTTCGCGATATAATCTTTCTGCTGCTGGTGCATTTCCTACTGCCATCTCTGCGGGATATGACAGCTCAAATGACTGCGGCAATGCATGTCTGTTTCGTAAAATGCTCTTGTGAACAACGCCACCTATCGCCGAACGAAGACGTTTCGGACTATAGGTCTGGATGAGTTCTGGAGATGTCCAAGCTATTGAACTTCCTCTTTTCTACCCATCGCACGGGGAACTTTTTCTCCCGTCCTCACTCCAGTGTAGAAGTACCGCATTTTCACTGTAAATGTGTTGCAGATATAAATTCAATAAACGTTGCTACAACTTGTGTTTGTTCTTGTGGTGAAGCCATTTTGAAACGAGAATGTTAGAAAACGAGGACATAGCGCCATCTAGTTTCCCTTTCATAAAACAGAAATTTTAATCTTTTCTTTATGGGGCATAAAAATCCGTAAGTGAAAATCTTTGTTTATTTTTAATTAATTTTTGAAAATATAGTTATATATTTACGAAACCCTATATTTATTTTAAAAAAGCCGTGGAACTAACTGTTCGATTGACCCTTACACTAAATTTCTAATAGTTACTATGAAATTTTATTGAAATGTCTTGAACACAATTAGTGGGAGTTCTTTGAACCCAATTTATGTGATTCCTACTCTCAACATAAAACTAAGATCATATCCTTCTTATTTCTTGTTTCTTAATGTTTCATAAAACTATTTCACATCTCTTGGACTGAATAATCTAGTGTAATCTGCTTATAATATTAATAGATTTATCATATAATTATAGAATTTATTATATTAATTATTGCAGATTTTTTTCCGAAATCGCAATTGTTATTCAATGTTACAGCGCTCTTTTGCTTTCATGAAATATATTATTGAATACATACCAAGGGTTAGTCAGATATTATGCTTTCAGAAACTTTGGTTGCATGTGAAAATGGGCTCAACTATGGAAATATCATTTAAATATTAAAAGAATTGTTCAGGAAATTGTCTTGTTATATTTATTTCAAGAGACAGTTGAAAAATTATTTAAAAATTGAAAAGCAGGAGAGCGCTAAAGAAAGGATTGCTTACATTACTGCTTTCAAATACATACTTTTGTTGATAGCTTTTCTGAAAAGTTTCATTATATAAACTTTTCAAGAAAAATCTAGTCCGCTAATAGCAAATACTTCAAAGATTAAAATACTTGAGTACATTTAAATACTTTTGCATACATTACTATAAATCTAATTATAAGACTAAGCCGTATACATTAATACCCCGAACTTAAGCGATAGGTGGGACCAAGTGATAATTTGGCTATTATTTCACATATAAATACATATAACTCATTTTAAGTGGGTGTCGAACATGAAAGAAAATAATAATTTAGGGAAAAAAAATGTTAATAAAGTCTTAGACAACACAAATTAGTAAACCAAAGTTATTTTAATGTAGAAGGTTTCACATAAAATTTAATAAAGTAGCCTACCGATTCAAAGATCTCCTTTTCTCCTGCAAAATTTCCTCGTAATTTTAAAGTCGCGTAACCTCGGGTTCGCTTAAGTAGAGGTATTACTGTATAGTATATGTCAGTAATTATGACATAAAATGTTAATATCGTAGACTCATGTAATTTCATTCAATTCTTCAACAAATTGAACAAGAACTATTTTAAGAAAATGATATATTAATTTTGAGCAGAAATTAATCTCATAACTGCCTTTGGAGTATATATCAGCCTCTCTCAACCAGTGCGTTAAGTGCCTCGGACGTATATATATGTCTTTCTAAAATACAATTATTTTTCTTGCACACCTATCTGAAAACTATTCCGCTTCTACTAAGCTATCTGAGATTTTCTGAAACTATTCTGAAGAATCCAATAAAATGACCTTGACAGTGTTTGCGAAGAATTTACATACTTTAAAGCAACTTTGCATATTTGTACCTTTTATCCCCCTCTCCCCAATACACCGAATACGCACGCCCATGTTGAAAACGGTGGCACCACAGAGAACAGGTACTTTTCAATCAGTAGTAAGGAATTAAATAATTTATACCTCAGATGGTTGATAGTTATAGCTACACTTGTTATCATAGAAGCTCAATTATCGATTTGATAAAGCATTGCATTTTTATAGTGGTAAAGCTGATCATAACTTAAAACATAAAAGGCTAATCAAAGACATAAAATTCTTCAAATATGCTGGAAACATTCCATACATTTTTTATAAGCACAATCGCTAGAATTGATGGCGTAAGAAAAGAAATCGAGCCACACACATGCCTAATAAATTATTATTTTTTAAAAAAACCAAGTCGTTGCTGAAGTTAATCTTAACTTAGTTCTTTCTGATACTTTTTTTTATTTCGTCCAACGTCATTAAAACTGACAGAATAAATGAATTTATCACTTTTTTATTAGTTGTTTTTATGCATATGTAATTAATCGAGAAATGCTTGATATTATTTCTTTATTGGTGGTCATAAAAAACAAAAAAAGTCATTACTCCAAGGAAAAGACTCTTATCGACATTTTGGTTTTTGACGGAAGAATATCTAGATAAAAGTAAACTATTCTCAGTCTTGACTACTGAGCCATTTTTGAGTTAAAATGAACAAATCTGGTGATACAACAAATACAGTGTGAAAACAAATGATGGACCCAATTTTAAAAAACATAGTTTTGCAACTACTGTATATATTACTATAAGTGATAAATGAATGTAAAGAAAAATATACCAAGTTTTTTATCCGCCAATGATTAAGGTATCCGACTACGTTCGGAACTGTGATATTGCAAAAGCGTGTAAATGGATAATATTTATGATATTTAGTGTCACTTAGATTAGAATACATGTATAAAATAGTTTTAAGGACATTATATGACAAAAAGAATTATTTAAATACAATATTTTGGCAAAAAATTACTTAGGATAACCTTTTTTTCCAAATGTTCTCCTTTGGTTAAAAAACGCTTCTATTGTATAAATATTTTGCCTGTATTCAGCTTAGACCTCTGTACAGAGGCTCAATTAGAATTTTTGAAACACATAACTCGGAAGTCGGTTTATCCATGTTTTACGAAAACAGAAGGGAGAAATTTTAAGAAAATACGCCGATAAATATTTCAAATGGTTGTAACTCTGAAAATAATTTGAATTTTTCAAAAATTATAGTTGAGTCTCTGTACAGAGTTCTGAGCTATATACAGGCAAAATATTAATACAATAGAAGCATTTTTTACAAAAAGAGAACATTTGGAATAAAGGTTATTCTAAGTTAATTTTTTGCCAAAATATTGAATTTAAATAATTTTTTTTGTCATAATGTCCTTAAAACAATTTTATACATGTATTCTAATCTAAGTGACACTAAATATCATGAAAATTATACCTTTATGCATTTTTTTAAAATCATGGTTCCGAACGTAGTCGGATACCTTAACAGCACATTCAAGTTGACTGTGATTGGTATCCAAACATGGCGACAATGACAGAAAGGAGTGTTTGTGGTTTTTTTTAATCATTTCAGTGCAACATGCGTTAGAAATCGCTGCGTGAAAAGAAGCACCAACCGACGAGAACATTCTGCGATGGTATTATAAATTTAAGAAAACAAGTTGCTTTTGTAAGAAGAAAAAGTCTCGAAAGAAGCAGTAGGGTGAGGCAGAGTTTTGTTCAAAGCCCGCGGAAGTCTTCGAGAGTTGCCGCCTGTGAACTTGGAATACCTCAGAAAAGAGTAAATTAAATTTCAAGTTGTATCATTTGCAACTGACGCAACAAATAATAGAGAACGACAAGTATTCTTGCAGGATGACAAACCACTGATAGAGTGATGCTACAAAATGTGTGGCATGAACTAAATTACAGATTGGACGTATGCCGTGTAACAAGATACACCGACAACGAGCATTTGTAATCGAAAAAAAAAACTTGGTGCATTTCTCTTTACATTCATATATCACTGATTGTAATACATGCAAAAATTTCAATAATATGATTTTTTTTTTAAAATCAGGTCTATCATTAATACTCATCCTGTATTTGTGAAATGTATAAGTAAACATAACATGCAAATTTCAATAAGTGGTTAAAGCAACGTTTCTCAAACTGTGGGGCGCATCCCCCCCCCTTGTGAGGGGCGTGACTACTCTACGAGGGAGGCGCGAACATATTGAAAAGTAAAAAAAATAATTTAAAAAAATTACTAATTTACCGAAATTAAACGAACAAAATACATTCTCACATAATAAAAAATAAATTACACATTTGCATTGTTGTATAATGCTTATAAATGTATCAGTGTTACACAATGTATTTTATAATTAATTTAACAATACGAAGTTAAGAACAAGTTTAATAATTACCAGTGACCCAATGATGATTGTTGATTTTTTTTTTTTTTTTTGGCGCAGGAGCCAAGCCTGGCTATACTGCGCCACACATTCGTTAATGTATTAAAATTTTAAAAATATAAATGCACAATAAATATATATATAAATATAAAAAAGTATTTTAAAATGTCAGAAAAAAAATATAAAATTGAGCAAAGTACTTAAAAATGCATAAATGTAAAATTTTATACATATCTCTATTTTTTCTCCCAGTGACCCCATGAGATTGTCATATATAAAATTATATACAAAAATTAGCACAACTTTATAATAAGTACGGTTTATAATTAATTCCTTAACTGCTGATTAAAAGTTACGCGATTCGCTTCCCAATGCCAAATTAGTTAGATGAATAAAAAGCAAGGGAGTATTAGTATTGGCGTATAAATTTATTTATCCACATATGTCTGTACTCATAAAGAATTTCTTTTTCTTTTTTGCAAAGTATACAATCATATTTGAGAATTAATTGTTTTCTAAAAAGAGAGGAATAAGTTTATGGTCGCTGAAATAGGTTATAAATACTTTAGATTCAATATACACACATGGACAAAAATGTTAGTGCACCAAGAAAGAGTTGTCAAAATGAAACGAAATGTTCTATACGTAATGACTACTTTCATTTAAGTAACAGATTAGAAAATGAAAGAAAAAGGATCATTTATTTCAGAGAAAAAGGCAAAAGAACGCATGATTTAATACCCTGTTGAACACCTCTATCGCGACTGCACGATGCAATACGATCGCACATTGTGGCAGACAAGTTCTGTATGATGTCTTGAGACTCTTCGTTCCATATTTGCTGTAACATTACCTCTAGTTCATTCAAACTCGTGGGATGCCCAACTCACCGACCCAAATGATCCCAGATATGCTCGATTGGAGACAAATCTGGGGATCGGGCAGGCCAAAGATGAGTAGTAACATTGTGGAGTCAGTCTTGTGACACTCTTGCTGTGTGAAGCCGAGCATTGTCTTGTTGAAAAGTGGCTCCTTGACGCCGTTGCATTAGTGGCAACATATATGGTTGCAGGAAGTCACGGACATACCGCTGGGCTGGTATGGTGCCATGGATCAATACTAGGGCTGACCGTGTATAGTAGGCAATGGCACCCCATACCATCACACCACTTGTGGGAGCGGTGTGTCGCTGTAAAGCAAAGGCAGGATTGAGACGTTCACACACGAACACGATTGTCATCACTGCTGAGATTGAATCTGGACTCGTCTCTAACAACAACCTGGTTCCATTCCGCTGCAGTCCAGTTTCCTCGTGCGTGGCACCACTCCAAACGGAGGCGTCGATGTGTGGGCGTCAAGGGCAGCACACGTAATGGGCACCGCGATCCCAAATGCCTTTCAGCCCGACTGCTTCGTATGGTTCGAGGAGACACAGGGGTCCCTAGTGAAGGTGCTACCTGTTCCTGTATGGCGGCCGATGAAGCATTTGACTGTCCGAGTGCATTTCTTGCGATGTGGTGGTCTTCTCGAAAACTGGTCTGTCTATGGCGTCCTGAGCCTGGTCTTCGTGTAAAAGACATCTCTCGGATCCACTAGTCCTAACACCTCCTTGCAACACAATCAGAGCGGCCTAATTGACGAGCTACTCGCCTAGATGAACACCCTGCTTCCAGCATGCGGATGATTTTCCCCCTCTCAAACTGCGACAGCTGCTCATATTGTTTTCGAAAACGGCGTAATGACATGTCTACCTCAGCTCTTCCTTTGTAAACGATTCAGTTCACTCAAACAAGCTTTAGTTACCTGTTTTACAATCCACGAAGAACGACGTTAAACCCCCTCTACCGGCTATACGTAATGCGTAATCACGCTGCATTTCTAATCATTTGCATATCTCCCCGACATGTACATTCACGCCGTTTCGTTACGATCCCGCAATTATTTCTTGGTGTGCTAATTTTTTTCCCATGAGTGTACATTAACGAATGTGTGGCGCAGTATAGCCAAACGTGGCTCTTGCACCCTAAAAATCAACACTCACTCACTCACCTTAGATTCAAAATTATTTAAATATCTAAAAAAACTCTGTGAAACGTTGTTCCGTACTTTGTGCTTTCATTTGGATCATTTGACATAATTAAATTGAATTTTGATTTTAAAAAATCTACTAAAGTCTTTGATTTGATTTTGAAAATTCTACATTAAAATCCCCACTTAAGACAATAGGCAATTTGTTCAGAAGAGGTCATCCGGGTTCAGTGTAGGCAACTGAAATTTTGTGAATGAATTCGATAATTTTCTCTATCTACACTTTGATTTGGTTAAATATAAATAGTAACCACACATTAGAATTATTTGTCCATTTTCTGCTCTACACTTCGCTGCACAAATTTCTCCGATACATGACTCATTAAACTCATTGATTCAATAGTATTGTTACTATTGAGTAGTACTGTTACCATTGTTACGAGCGTTACAAACCCGAGCGTAACAATGTTTGGCTTTTTAAAGTGAATCATTCAAGTTCACTCTTCAGCAAAACGCGCCTACAGAAGTTATCATTTCAAAAATTCTTGTTTTATATGTGTTAAATGTTAACGCATTGTATCTATGCACCTTTGTGTATGTCTGATTTCCAGCGCTTGATTTTACGGTAAAAGTGTTACGCCCTTTCTTATATCTGCCGAAATAGCAGAAATAGAACATTCTGAATAATAAAAATAACACCAAGTTAAAACTCAGCCCATACAAATATGCATGGTCTAAAACTTATATATAGCTAGCTCTATATAGGAAAAAATAAGAGAAAAAGATTTTTAAATTGTTCAATTTTATTTTAATTGAGAAGAAATTATAAAATAAAGCTAATGAGTAACAGATGCTTTTATTAATTTCCTTATCTAGTACATGTATAACTTTTAATTTTTGCTTCGTTCAAATCCTTAATTTTAGGCACAGGATTTTGGTTTTGCTGTTAGGCAAAAAAAAAAAAAAAAGAAGATGGAAAATCCATTTTAATTACTAAAAAACATTTTAATTATTAAAAAATATTTTAATTATTAAAAAACATTTTAATTATTAAAAAACATTTTAATTATTAAAAAACATTTTAATTATTAAAAAAACATTTTAATTATTAAAAAACATTTTAATTATTAAGAAACATTTTAATTATTAAAAAACACTTTAATTATTATATTAGGCTTTTTGGGTTTGTTCAATTTATTAAGTATATAACAATACACATCATTATACAGTATATTGCTGTAAAATTTCCCGAATTTTACTCTAATTTTACTTAAACCCTATCCGAAACTGACATGCATTTATAAGTCATTAATACATATTTAGTATAATTATGGAGTATAATTATTGCTACTTATGTGACACACCAGTTTGGCTTAGTGCAGAATTTAAACTTTGCAGGATAGCATTGAAATTCTTGTTTCCAAGCCCATATTGATCTTTCTTATAAAAAGTCAAGCGGAATAGTTAAATGAGATGTTAACATTTTATAATGCAATAAATCATACTAAAATGGCGACATTCATTTATCTATCTACAAGGAGTAAGCTAGAAGTTTTTCTTCCTCAGGTTATATTCTACATTTTTAAAAATATTTAAGAGAACTATTACAGAAGAATTTTTCCTTCAGAAAAATATTTCTTACCGAAGTAAAGTGCAGAAAGTAAAAAATCGGAGATTTTAACGTAAAGTTTACAGCTTCATGCAGAACGGATATTAAAATGTTACGAAGTCATTTCGGGTTAAAGCTGGGTTACAAGATGGTTGGTCTATCTTAGAATACTGTAAGATTTTTTTTAAATAAAATTTGTTTCATGTAGTATTGAATATTTTGAAAGCTACAGTATTCTTTTTCTATTTTTGAAAGTTTTTACAGTAAATATAGCACCATATTTTTTTTTAATTAAAAATATTAAAACAAATTTATTTATTATTTACTTACGTAGACAAATCCATTCATTAAGCAAAAATGAAACCCTTTTGATACGAATCAAAACTTTGAATAGTATTTGCAATTATAATAAGGCTTAAATAAATTAAATTTCAATCAATTTTTCTGTTCCTATATTATAAATATAAACACTGTAAAGTATGTATTTTAAAATAGACAATAAAACAATAATAAAGTCCTACGGTAAAAATATAAAAGGCTTATAAAATCAAACTCTTTATTTATTTTTTACTAATCCTTCTTAACTGAACCCTTTTTTTATATTTATATTCCTTAAAAATTTTCCCAAACTATTACAGTAACTATATAAAATATGAGGAAAGATCAAAGAGTACCCATTTTTTATTCAAGTTTTCCGTAGCTTCATGGACGAGTCACCCTCAGGGCAATACAGAAAATGATTACTCGTAAAATCCGTCTAAGACTTGGAAAAAATTGTTGAACACAAATATCACTGATAAGAAGTCAACTATTCAATAAATACAATTGTGCAGAAAAGGAATAGTCAAAGTAAATACTTCAAAATCTAATAATTGCTTTATCATTTTAGTTATTGTTTTATTTAATTCTTGCAAACAAGTCTATTATTTATGTATATATATCACTTTTTACAAAGACTATTTTGCACAGAAAATGCAGCAAAAAAATTAGTTTTACCCTACGTACATCAAAAAGGATTATTAAAATATTAAGGCGACATGGTACGATTAACGCAAAATTTTTTAATTTACGGATTTTTAAAATTTTTTTGGTTGCCTCCTATGTATGTTTACTATGTTAAACAGATTTTGTGCTCAAAATTTCATAAAAAGCTAGCCATGTAATTTTTTAAGGAAAAAAACTTAAAATTTCTGAAGTGATTTTAAAATGCTACTCCTCCTACAAAAATGTACGTACATGCATGAAATTTGATTTACAAGTACGTCAAACTATGCATAATAAAAGTTGGTATGGGTTTTGCATTAACGTGATTGGTATTCATACAATACTTCTTTTTATGAATGTTTATTGAAAATTCCTTAAAAAATGTATAAATTCTGAGCGCAATTATTTTTAAAAAAATTAGTATTGCTCTGATTCAAAAATGCATACCAACTTTTGTTACATATACTATTAGCTATAGGTAAAAAACATTTCAAAGCATTAGGCGTAATAGAAAAAAGGCCTTGGCATTTTAAATGTTGACAAACTGGTTATTTTATCTTTCTGAGATAAGTCAGTTTAAAGTTTTGATTTGCCATAGAGATGTGAATAAAAACGAACGTAAACGATATCATAATTCTGCGTTTTTTAAGTTTAGAGCTTTCAATTTTTGTGAGGTTATAGAAAAGTATATAAAGAATAATTTAGGATGAAAAATATTAAATTTGATTTTTTGACCGATTTTTGTCAATTGAATCGTACTGTGTCCCCTTAAAATTTCCATTTCCACTCCCGCAGTATTTCAATAAAAACTTATAGAATGCAAGGACTATTTGCTTTTAATTCAACGCAATGTAGCTCATTATTAATGGATAATTTCAATTCGTTGATTAATCATAGATGTATAATTGATATTATTGCTCCAAGATGTTTAAAACGTTTGTTTCGTTTCAGAACACAAAGTGCATCTTAGGTTTCTGACCAGGCTTCTATTAATAAAATTTATATTGAGATAAATCAAAGATTGAAACATTTTACTTAATATGCCTAATATGTGTGGTAAAAAAGCAACACTGGTAAAGGAAGAAACTGTAAATCTAGAACTTCATGCAGATATTTATGCTTTTCAGGAAATCAAGAATTTCCTAAAACAAATACAACAAGATCCACACCCGCATTCAATCATATTCTGTCAAATTGCATTGTAAAACCGAAATCATGCTAAATATGTAAGATGTGTAAAGCCTGTAAAAGTCATAAGGCAATCAACAAAGACTGAACTAAATTACTCACTCAAGTTTTCTTTTTCAATTCCTACTATTTGTTCACTCTCTCCCTATAGATAGTTATTTATATATCTTGTTCAAATTTTTAATACTTAACAAAATACTTTGCATTCATCCACTCAAGTTCAAATATAATTTTTAAAACTTGTTGTAGACGCGACACTTGATGTTAATACAGTTTTTATACTGCTGTGGCCACCGTAAATGCAACACCAAGAAAGTCAAGAGATCGCACTACAAAATTTATTTTGTAGATAACATGTTGATCAAGTATCAAATGATTAAATTTATAGACTTCTGTGAAGTGTGGTTCCTGCCAGAATCAGTAGCCAAATTAGCCGCCGTTGTTGGAGATCAACGCTGCCACACGCCTCGGCATTAATTCAAAGAGACTTTGGATGTGTTCTTGGAGTACGGAAGACCAAGCAGCTTCCACACTTTTCCAAAGTTAATCTGGTGTGGCAGCTGGGGATGTAATATGGATCAATAGTTGAGCAACCATGAACCACCTGTTTTCTATCGAAGAGCGAGCCGGCCAGGGAAGCAATTCAATCTGGTGATTGACGAAGAACCTTTGGACAATGGGTGCCGCGTGTGGTCGCTCATTATCCTGTTGAAACATGGCTGTGACCAAGCCCTGAATGTAAGGAAGGACAACTGGCTCCAACACCTCAGAGATGTAGCGCTGGCTGTCTAAAGTACCGGCAATGCAAACTAGAGGAGTGCGAGAGTGATATCGAATACCACCCCATACCATAATACCCGGTGCAGGACCATTGTGGCGGTGCATAACGCAGCTATTCAGTATCTTCTCTCCACGATGTCTCCAGACTCGAATCCGACCATCGTGGTGTTGCAGACCGATGTGTGACTCGTCATTAAAGATACCTTCATTCCATTCTGCCGCCCACATCTTTCTTTCATCACACCATTGGTGGCGGAGACGTCTGTGGTTCTGCGTCAAGGGTAGACCAAGCAAAGGATGTCTTGTGGACAGACCATTCGGCTGTAAACCGCGTCGAATGGTACGCGCAGACACTGAATGATGCGTTACAGACTCAATGTGCTGTGCTATGGTTCGTGATGTGACTGAGTGATCCATCCCTGCCATGCGCACAATTTGCCTGTCCTCAAGTGAAGTGGTACACTGAGGTGGAGGTAATCGACCACGTCGGTCCGTCGTACCCTCCTGCATCCAAAGTTCACATATCCGCATTACAGTTGTTTGGTTTCGTCCAACACGACTACCGATTTCCCTGAAAGATAATCCACAATCTCGGTAGGCCACTATCCTTCCTCTGTCGAACTCGGATACTTCATCAAAAGCTGATCGCTGTTTTCTACGAGACATAACTGATCATTTTTTGAAAAAAACCACAAGAAAAACACAATTGCCGAACTTGAAATCGTTGAAATCACCAAGCCTTAAATAGCGCTTTGAGGTGCGCCACAGGTGCGCGTGATATTTGTCTGCGCTGAAATTCTAATCATTTGCATATCTCACCTCCGCTAACGCATGTTGTACATTTCATGTTATTTGCATGCTTCCTTCAGAATGTTGCATTTATGGTGGCCAGCAGTGTAAAAGTATTAATTCATTAATTAAAATTTAATTAATTGATTATAATTTAAGATATATATTTCAGTCGATATTATTCCTCTATATGACAGCACCATTGGATAAAACAACTTTTGTTAAATTTGTGATGAAGATTTAACTTAACCTGAATCATCGTATGCTAGTTATATCTCAGCATTACTTTTGCACAGTGAATTTTAAGATAAATTCTTACCTAATATATTAAACTTTTATTAAAAAGTGTAATTACAAATTTAATGTGGTTAAAAAGTTTTTAATGTTAATTTAAAAGATTTTTTGCCTATTAATATTGTGATTCCGTCATATGTATATAAATATTTATATTAATTGTAATTATTTGATAAGAAGTAACATATATATATATATATATATATATGCATATTAGAGTCAATTCCTAATTCGGTCAATAAAGAAAAATTTTACGTTTTAGCACTGTAGGTTCTAGAACTTCTTCACTGTTATTTTATTATACTATGTATATATATATTTCTTTTTCAGGATGAGGTTGAAAGCTACAGCATTGATACGTTTGTGTTTTCCTCTAGAACAGTTAAAACTAAGAAACTCTTTAAAGACACGTATATAAACAACGAAAGAAATGATTGTTTGTTTTATCTTATGTGTAAGCATGGAAAAAAGTGTTAATAATATTGTAAATAAAACTCATCATACACCAAGTAAAAATTGAAATTTTGCTTAATATTTAAATCTATAATGAAATCAATGTGAATAAAATCCCATTTCATATACAAAACTTAATAACTTTTGGTAACCAAATGTTTTAACTATAACCCTTAGAAACACATTATTACCAATTTGTTAAATGTATAGTTAAGTATAGTTAAGTCTAAAAATAATTCTTCAAATTTTGTATTGGTTTGTCCGTTGTAACACATATTCATAAGAAAATGCTAGTTTTTCTAAAATTCAACATTAGTGCAAATCTGATAATACGTGTTTTATGTTTGAATGTTATTATTTGAATCGAATATTAGTAAAATATTTGACCTTCATTGCTTTTACAATTCAATTCCAAATTCATAATTACCTATTGGTACATGGTACACAGCGGCGTAACGTGTAACCCTGCAGCGCGGGGGGGGGGGGACTCCTAGGGGGTCAAAGCATATTTTATTATGGTTTTGCAAACCTTTGTAAGATCCAGTTTTGAGCCCAAAACCTGACTTTACAGGGAGACCTAATATTCTCTGTAAAGCCACTGATTGTAAATAAGTATGAATGTAATAACTTTTAATCACGTCCTGCAAGAAAAAAATTCAAATTTCTGATATTTAAGGATTTATAGATGCTTGTAAACATTAAATTATGTAAAATCCATATGTTGCGTATTTTTACTAGACTGCAGCAAATCACTCTATATTCAACAATTTTTTACTTGCTTTAAAATCTCATATATTTTAACAAGCTTAACTAACATAACGAAACTTTTAAAACTGTTTAACTAAACTAACAACATGAAACTTACGAACTGAAATATATATATATTTATTGTAATATATTTATACTTAAATTGTTGTTACGACAGTAATTTCTTTATTCTTTCTATTAGTATCAGTTTTGAGATATCACTGACATTATGCTGTTTGTATGCTAAATACCAGTTTTGAGGCATGTGAAGTAATGCAGGCTTTATGACATGTTTTACAATATATTAAACAAAATGAATTTTATGAAGTATTAAAAACCCACTTTTCAATTTAAACTTAAGCCATAAAGATTAAAATTCTTTGACTACTTTCGCTAGTGGAAAAGAATTTTTTATTTTAAATTCAAAGTTATACGAATAATACCTTGTCTCCCCAAAAGGTATATAAAATCAGTCTAAAGCTTTCAATTTTGTCTTTCAAGTCTAGATTTTGAATGAAAGTCAGATTTGTTAGGAATATCAGAGTTTGACGAAGGTTGCAGAGCAAACAACCGGAAATAAAAGTCATTTTATTAGTTTCTCTCCAAGTGCTTGGATCATCGCTCCATTGGAGTTCTTACGGTGAATTGCGCTGTGATTCGAATTTCTGTCTGTTTCGAAATTCGATCGTAAGAAATTCATAATAAAAAAATATAATATCAATGCAAATATTCAAAAAAAAAAATCCGCTTTTGTTTAAAAAACTGTGAAAAAAAAAAAGATATAAATTTTCTTTCCGCTTAGAAGTATCCACTCAGAAAATGGATTCAGAAAATAAATTAAAAGGTCGAAAAATAATCATAAATTATCGAAAAATTTTAAATGATCCTTCATTAGAGAACAAATAATCTATAATCCTTTAACTGCTGATTAAAGGTTACGCGATTCATTCCCAGTGCCACCGTTTTTTGCATAGGTTCGCGTGTGCGGTGTATTTGGCGGGACAAGAAAAGGAATGAAAATAAGAAAATGTTTCTCTGAACTCCTTCGCAAACACTCTCGAGCTCGTTTTATTGCTTTCCGAATCCTTCGGAATAATTATTTCTGATAGGAAAGCAAAGAAAAGTTCATTCTTTGGAAAGACGTATATATACGTCTGGATATCTAGTGCACTGGTTTAGAGAGACGTATATTTACGTCACTGATATTTAAGGGGTTAAATAAATAAAAACGAAACCTAAAATGGAATAATTCTTCAATTCTTGCTCGTAAACAAAGTAACATTCTTAATTCTTCGAATAGTTATTCAATAAATTTGTCATTTGATGTGTGTATATTCCTTTTTATTAAATTATAATATTGTCTAAAATTTACTAGCTGTTAATCTTAAATTTAATCAGATTATTGCATTCCTACGTAAAGGAAAACACATTTTTCCCGTGATTTTAAAGTGATGTCCACCTGTAATGAAATTCTCAAAATCTGAATAGTTTAAAAATTTTGGAAATTCTTCACTTGATATCCATTTCCGACTTTTAAATTTCTGCTCCTAAAGACTATGTTATTTTAAGTAAAATATGCATTTTTTATCATTAATTTTTTCATCCTCATTTTTATTTTAAGCATTTAATTTATTTTTTAGTTGACATTTAAAAAAAGTAGAAATGTAATTTTTTAAATTTCATCCCTCCAGACGGGAGGAGCACTTAGTAGTTAGTAGCATTTACTGTTGTCACGTAGGGCCTAGGTTCGAATACCCAGAAAATAAGGGGGGTGTTAATGGTTTTGTAAATATGTAGTGTCGGCATGGGAACACTCTAAATATTTTTAGAGCCGAAAACCCTCTCAAGAAGTTGGTTGGAGGGGAAAAAGAGGCGGGAGGTCTCCAACCTTTTCAGGGTGAACACAGCCAAAACGTAGCATCACCTGCATGGTGCTCAAAGCAGCGACTAACGACAGACGTAATCGAACTTCTTGCCATAGTGAATTTCGAACGCTTCGATCGGATGGCATGAGAAACCACTACAAAAACTCAATACTTAAACTGTGTGTGTAACATTATATTTTGTGTTGCTTTTATAAACAATCTAAGGTCTATTGCTTGCTAAATATGACGTACCACTCTCCATGAGAATGCCTTATGATTTTGGTTTTAAAATTAGTAGACGTGACACTCACAAGCAGAATCAATAATATTACTGAATTAATATGAACTATATTATAGCAAATTTTCAACCTTCTAAACCTCAACAATGAAAATGAACCCTCAAACCCACAAAGCAATTAGAAATCAAAACAATACTACAAACAAGAAATATTTAACCTAACAAGAAGTTTAGAGGAAATGTAATGTAATCAATATTAATGAAATCAGAGAGCCTATTTACTAGTTAAATATTTATGAAAAACGTCTCATCCCTTTTGTTTCGATACAAAAATAGCTCAGAAAGTTCCTCATTAATTAATCCGTGAATAATGTTTGGTGCTTAAATGAAGGGAAACCATTAGAACTGGCATCCTTCTAGTAAGTCTGAATAAACTAACAGAGAAACTCGGAATTACCCTAGCTTCCTCTGCGGCACGTTACCCAAACAGAGAGAATTAAATTAAATTAGCTTAATTTACATGTCACTCTCTAATCCACAGGTTGAAGAAAAGTGGCCTATGTAGACATTTGATAAAGGCACCCTTGCTGATACAGGATATTGGTGTAAATCTCATTCATTAATAACATTAACGCATTGAGATACAAGAGAATATACATTTGCATGAATGGACAATTGTTACATTAGTTAACAAGTAATATAAAAAAAAATTAATCAAATTCCTACTTAGATCAACAAAGAAAATTTTTATTTTAGCTACTTTTTACTAAACAGTTACAATTAATATAAATATATGTATACACATGACAGAATCACAACATTAAGTGGTACTTGATTTTTATTAATTATCATTAAAATATCGTATTGTCATCCAAAACAATAGCTTATATAAAATTTCAGCTCAACTGAATGCTTTAAAACGTAAGAAACAAGTAATATAAAAAAAATTTTTTTAGTCAATTCCTACTTATATCAACAAAGAAAAATTTTATTTTATCTACTTTTTATTATAAATAGTTACAATTAATATAAATATGTATATACATAAAACAGAATCACAACATTAAGTGGTAATTAATTTTTATCAATTATCATTACAGTATCGTATTGTCATCCAAAACAATAGTGTATATAAATTTCAGTTCAATTGAATGCTTTAAAACGTGAGAAAAAAACATTTTCAAATTTTGACACCAGTCGCCAAAAGGGTCACTAAGTTGCCAAAAATAATGCCAACGTGGTTGTATTTGTAATTCTTTAAATAATTAGTTTTAATCAATTACTTTTTATTAATTATTATATTATTGAATTGTCCTCCAAAATGATCCTGTATATAAAATTTCAGCTCAATTGAGCGCTTTAAAATGTATTTTATTAACGATTGAAAATTCCACCAAGATAAATAAATAAATATATAAATAAATAAATAGAGATTGTGAGCTAATAGTAGGAATTGAAAAAACATTTTCAAGTTTCGACACAAGTCACCAAAAGGGTCGCTAAGCAGCCAAAAATAATGCCAACGTGGTAGTATTTGTAATTCTTTAAATAATTAGTTTTAATCAATTAATTTTTATGAATTATATTAAATTACTATATCGCAATCCAAAATAATCATGTATATAAAATTTCAGCTCAGTTAAGTGCTTCAAAATGTATTTTATTAACGACTGAAAATTCCACGAAGAGAAATAAATAAATAAATATATATAGAGTGTGAGCTAAAAGTGTAGGAATTGAAAAAATAGCATATATTTAAGGGAACCAGGATATCATACACATTCAAACAAGTAACATAAAAAGAAAATTAAGTCAATTCCTACATAGGTCAACAAAGAAGAAATTTATTTTAGTTACGTTTTATTAAATAATTACAATTCATATAAATATGTATATACATATGAGAGAATCACAATATTAAGTGGCAAAATAGAAAGCGATTTTCCTTGTAGTTTTTCATTTTCCTTTCTATATAGGGTGTTGGACTATTATTTTTGTTTGTTACTATTTATCCATTAATTAATGAGTTAATATTTGAAAAAACTGTATTAACATCAAGTGTTATCCGTTACAAGTTTTAAAAAATGCATTTGAACTTGAGTGGATGAATAAGAAGTATTTTATTAACGATTGAAAATTTTAACAAGGTACAATTTTAACAAATTTTAATGTCCTGGTATTCTTAATAAGGTACTATTTTTATAATATTTCCCTTGTTTCAATATCCATATTGTTCAATTTCGAATATATAGACATTGTGAATTTTGCTGTCATCATTTTATTCATATACAAAACCAGGTGACATTAAGAACAACCATTAGAACAAGAAAAATATAAAATCATAACATTGATAACTTGAAACATTTAATAATATGTAAAACTAGAAATAAATTTTATTTGGGATTTTTTTTATTGTAGAATACTAGTTTAGTTCATTTTTGATATGCAAATGTTTTGTGTATAAATTCCAATAATAAAATTATCTCCTATACTTAAATTTTTCATTAGACAAAACGCGCCAGTCTTTTACTGAAATTTCATTTAGGTTACGTTCTTGGGATTTAAAATCACTATTTCTAGACTTTTTATTTGTTAATTGTGGATTTTTTCTACTTGTTCAAACAGTCAAGGTATTTATTGCATTCGCCATTTTATAAACAAATGAGTTAAATAGAATAAGTCAATAATTTATCACATTCAACAAATTTGGTCCAAGTAGGCCTATTTTTTACAATAAATATACATATACACCAGTTTTTTAATATTTATATTATGCTGCAGTCAAGAAAAGCTTCAAAATATTACTTTGTGAAATGGAATAGTAAATTTGAGATGCATCTAAAAAAAGAATACTTTGTTTTTTAAATTGTAAAGTAAGAATAGATTAATTACAAATATTAGCTACATATTAATACTTAAAATATCATTAGACTTATTTTGCTTTTACAAATATACATAATAGTGATTATCATTTTTATCATTTTAAAAATATATAATCCATGAATTTAAAACTACAGAAACATAAATGTTATACAAGTGTAAACATAGCAATGTAAAGCTTCATTTTGTATTCTATTCTCAAATTCCCTGTTACCACAGAGGAATAAAATAAAAATTCTCCGAGATTTACTTCCTGTTTGTATCAAATATCAACACGTATGTTCCCTTAATGGTAACCTTTCCTGCAAGTCTTCCTGCTAGGCCTTCCAAGTTTTTATTCAATTGGAAGCTTTCTAGAGGAAATCGGGTTTACTTCAGACACTTTGCAACTCAGCACAGATCCGAAACAATCTAATCTCTTCGTGTTTCTAAAAGAAAATGCTCAGAAATTGAAGTAGGGGGGAAAACTGAATTTGAGGAAGAAAAAGGTTTTCTTTTTTTTTTTTTTCTTTTATAGTGCTTAGCTATAGGTAATTTTTTAAATCAATTAAGAGTAAATAAATGGGTGCAAAAGTGAACAAAATGCTCGGAAAATATTTTAGTAGACTATTGAGAATGGAAAAATAAGTCCCTATAAAACTTTTTTTCATAAAATATACTTGAAAATTCTAAGGTTGCTGGAAATATTTTGACAATAATTCATTTATGTTAATATCTTTAATTTAAAATGTTTCTTTATATACTTCTAAGGTCATACAGTTTTTTCCAGAGATATAGAGGTATTTAAATACTAGGGCAAATCTTGTTTATAATAACAATTATATTCGTGTAAATAACTACTACATACCTAAATGAAATAAATTCTTATAGAATAAAAGGTAAGTTTCAAGAAATTGCTTCTTTTCAACTCTTTTGCCTTTACTCTAATTTTTCAAAGTACTGTTTTGCAAAATTTAGAGTACAGGGTGTTCGAAAACTATGGCTACACTTTCAAAAATGAATTAAAAATAAACAAAGGTTTTCACTTAGGTTTTTTTTACGTTCCATGTAGAAAAGTTAATGTATCTATTTAATTCAGTGCTTCTCAAACTTTCAGTATTTGTGTCCCAACTTTCAGTAATAATTTTTATCGCGTCCCCCTCTCACAATGACAATGTTTTGAAGATAATAATAATGTACTTTGACACTAAAGCTACAAAGCGATTTTAAGCATAAACCGTACAGTTATAAAGAAAAATATTAAATTTTTCTGCATATATTTTGTATATGACAAGCCTATGGAATTACTAAACTTGTTTTTAATTTAGTATTTATAAATTAATTATCAAATACTTTGTAAAGTACTGATACATTTATAAGTATATTATATCAGTGTTAATGTGTGTTTTATTTTTTATTATGTCAGAATGTGTTTTATGTTGCTACCTTTCAGTACATTTTGATCATTATTTTAAATTCTTTATTTTCGATATGCTTGCCCCCCTACGTGTTGTTCACATCCCCCTAGGGAGACGCACCCCACAGTTTGAGAAACGTTGGCTTAACGAATTGCAAGTTTGATGGGGCAATGTCTCCCCTTTTTGCTTCAAAATGGCTACCCCACCAAAACAGCATGACTTGCAGAAGGGTTTATCGAATTTAAATCTGCAAGTCATGCACAGCACAAAGGGGTCACCTTCACACTAGAGTTTGGGAGTGAGAAGTTCTTCGGGCGATAGGTGGAAAGAGGAAGTCCAAAACCGTGGCCACCTATATCTCTAGGCATAACACCTTTGAATTTTTTTCTTGTATGGATACGTCAAAAACATAACTTACACATCTACAATTCGTTCCACTGATTAATTGGAAAGTCGAATTACAGTGGCCATTAAGATTTCTGATTCTGCAATGCTTCATAGAACGCTGCCAGAAACTGGATTAGAACTGGGCACTTTCCGATTCCAAAAAGGAGTATCTTAGCCACCATGCCAAAACAATAGTCATAGCATGAAGGCTATTATTGTTTTTATACAGATACCACCGCCACACTACTCCCCTGCCAGTGATTCGGTGAATGAAAGATACCATATTTGTGGCAAGCGTGTGAGCAGTTGCATCATTTTGAGTATGATGGCTTGTGGGTTGCATCATCGTGTGTGATGGCTTGGTTGGTTGCATCATGTGTCTGACGGCTTGGTTGCCTTTGAGATGGATAGATGGCGCCACGACTGCACCGGTTATCTTTGCACAGCCATGGTCACCAATGAAAAAGGATTAGATCTGGGCACCTTCCGATCCAAAAACGAGTATCTTAGCCACCATGCCAAAGCGATCGTCAAAGCATGGAGGCTATTACTGGTTTATATCACTACCACAAGTCGATGTTTTGCTCGCAACTATTAGTGCACACATTGAAATCATGCAATAAAACGTAAAAAAAAACTTTGATAGTTTTATTATGAAATATAAAAAAAAGAAAGATAATAATCCTTACTTTTTTATTTGTAATTAATATTTGAAAGTGTATCAATACTTTTCTGTATGTTTAATATCTTGTCTCGGTACATAATTTATCTTTCATACTAAAAAAAAAAAATATTTTTACTTGCAAATCTGTATATTTTATTTTAAAAATTGTAGATAACTAGTTATAAAAGTAGTAATATAAACAAATAACGGATAAAATTACCCTTAAAAATAAAAGAAACATTCGAGAAAATAACATTCTTGATAAATTCGGTGTTCGCTAAAATTTAAATAGTTGTTCCAAAAGTAATACGAAAACAAAACTAGTTAAGGGGAAAATAAATTATTCAGGTTTCTAATTTCTCCATTCAATTCTACTTTGGATAGAAATTGATTGATTCCGGAAAACTTTCCCCGCACTCATCCACGCTATCTGGTTTAGTTAATAGACTAAAGCTTTTAAATTTAAACGAAATTCATTCAGACACTATGTGAAAGGTATTCATTATTGGCCTTGAACATGAATTTCCAATATCTAGGTTATTTGATAGAAATAGGAAAATGTATTTAGTGAAAGGATGGTAATATGTTAATAATTAACCTTAAAAAATAGTTTTAAATAGTCATTTTTTTTTTCTAAATTGGGTTATTATCTTTATTGATATTATCTTTATTTTCTCATTTTTTTTCTGTTAATGGAGTTCATTTTGTAAATCACACTTTGGGATATTTATTTTGCTTAGAAATTTTGTGTTAAAAAAGATTAGCTGTCAAATTTGTTTAAATGTGTTGCTGCTCGATAATTGTTTTTGGTTTCTTAGTAAATAATTAATAGAATATTCGTTTTTTTTAATTAATGCAAAACATAATATAAGTAAACGAATTTAATTTGCTAAGACTATATCTTAATACTAAAAGGCTATTTTAAAACTCTTGAATAATTTTAGATATTTAAGGTATCCGACTACGTTTGGAACCGTGATTTTAAAAAGCGCATAAATGGATAATTTTCATGATATTTAGTGTCACTTAGATTAGAATACAAGTATAAAATTGTTTTCAGGACATTTTGACAAAAAAATTATTTAAATACAATATTTTGGCAAAAAATACACTTATAATAATTTTTTTTCCAAATGTTCTCCTTTTGTAAAAAATGCTTCGATTATAATAATATTTTGCCTGTATATAGCTCAGACTTCTGTACAGAGGCTCAACTATAATTTTTGAAATATATGACTTAGAAGTGGGTTTATCCATATTTTACGACAACAGAGGGGAGCAATTTTAAGAAAAAAACGCTAATAATTATTTAAATTGGTGGTAACTCTGAAAATAATGTGAATTTTTCAAAAATTCTAGTTGAGCCTCTGTAGAGAGGTCTAAGCTATACACAGGCAAAATATTATTATAATAGGAGCATTTTTCACAAAAGTAGAACATTTGGGAAAAAAGATTATTCTAAGTTAATTTTTTGCCAAAATATTGTATTCAAATAGTTTTTCTTTGCCAAAATATCCTTAAAACAATTTTATACATGTATTCTAATCTAAGTGACACTAAATATCATGACAATTATCCATTTATGCGCTTTTTTAAAATCACGGTTCCGAACGTAGTCGGATACCTTAAGTAAAAAGAAAAAGATGAATAAGAATAAAAGAAAAATATTATTTTACATTTTCAAGTATTACCCTAGAATGTTTGGAATTTTTTTAAAGCTTAAACACGGGGTTTGACTTGCATATTGATCCATCAATCTCAGGAAAAACATACTTTGGAAAAAACGATTTATTCTCAAGTTTTCATGCAAGTTTTAATCTTTTAGCCTTTGGGATGTTTTGTATGCAATCTTAATTTTTTTTAAAGTCACATAAATCCTTTAAAATCGATGTCAGAATCCATGTCTCCAAATAGCTTGCAAAGTTCACATGCATTCATTGGAATGAATCTGAATCATATGGTCTTCAAGCGACGAGTCTTTCCTTCAACAATACTGCCTTGTTTGATTTTTGCATCTCCCATGATTCAAAATGGCATATTTTTGTACTTTTTTTTACAAAGCAATACCGAGAATTCATACTGCAAAAATTTTCCACATACTCCATCGTTTGTAATTTAAAATAAATCGTATGCAAATTTTTCTTTCAATTATTTTTTTTAAAAAAAGAATCGAACGCGCAAGAATGAGTAGTAACATTTCAAACTCAGAAAGCTCAAAAGCTAAGAAGTGGTTTTCTCATTCAGAAATAGCATTTGAATGTTGATTAATTGCAAGCAGATTGTGTTATTCCTCATATGAGAAACGATTACCGAGATGTGTTAGGTTTCGATAGTGGCAAGATCGTGGCCAATTAAAAGTGTGTTTTATCTCTTGGAGATTTTGCTAGAAGCATTGGATGAAATCTATCGCGATTATAAAGCGAGTATGGATTCGATGGATTCAGGAAGTTCATAAATGCCATGCAAGATCTCAATGGCCCCCTGCTTTTAGCTCCTAAGTGAATAGGCCTTGCCAGGTCTTGATAGACTTGGTCGGTCTAGCACGATCGTGCAACCGTATCATGGACTTTGAGTCAAAAAGTGGGATTGTGTGACGGATAGTACGATGAAGCCTGGAGCAGCATGGACTATCTTCATGGCGACATGGTGGCTATTACTACAACTACCCTTGACACAGCTGCATAGAGACATTCCGTGAGATTGGTGTGCACCCCTTCAAGAATACAGGAGGGCCATAAAGTCATCTTTTCAGAGGATTCCCGGTCGAGTGTACAGCCTCATGATGAGTGTATCCATGTCTGGAGGCACCGAGGAAAACGCTTGTGGTTCTTTTTGTATTGTAAATCATCTTACGAGTCCTTTACGGGGTGTTATAATATGAGCAGCCCCTAACTGCAAGGCACCTCTTGTTCGCTCTTTTAGTAATCTTAGCAGCTAACCTTATGTTTATCATATCTTAAGATGGATGACACCTATCTTTGAGGTCTTAGAGACGTCGTTTTTAAACAGCAGAACACAAGACAACATGTTTCCGTCGTGTCCTGGTCTACCGCGACACAGAAAAGTTAGCTAGCCTGCATAGGAATCATCTGTACATGGATAGCTGGGCCGCTAACTCTTTCCAGCCTCCACGATTGATGAAATGTGGCATAAATGTAATAAAACATGGAACAACTTGCCCGTATTTGATATCCAAACTCAGTTCAATTCGATGTCATTCGAGTTGTACCTGTTCGATCCATAGTTTAATATAAAAATTCGAAAAACAAAGTATGACGTCACAGTATATACAAGCAAAAACTCGTATTAGACACATCAACAAAAGGCAAGTGATCAACGTGTCCATCATGCATATTTTAGAAGCTTGAACATGCCGTTTAATGGATAAATGAGCTCCATGGCAGCGCTGCGCCCATCGAAGTACAAGCAGCATGCCGCACAAGTAGCACGAAGTCCGTTTGTGAATTCGATACGTCTACATGCACCAAATCCTTGAGATTGCCCCATAGAAAAGACTATCATAGTGTGAGATCGGGCAATAGTAATGCTCGTAGAACCGGAACCCAAGTCCAATCTGATGGCCGGAGTATGCCCCACTGGGGATGCCATATCCAGCTAATAACATTCAGGAGATCCGAAATGCACAAGAGCCCCATCAGGAACCATCATGCATCATCATCCATTCATCAGCATTTACCGTATTTTTCTCGTAAATTATGGCTTGTATAGATAGTTCTGTGGGCATTTTTTATGTACTTTCAACAAAGAATCTGGTTGTGCAGAGTTTGATTGTTTTTTTTTTGGGGGGGGGACACCCTATATACGAAATCAAAACAGCATATATTTTTAATTGGCAAAATATATTCCTTCGCAAATAATATTAATTATTATGAATAAATAAATTAAAATAAGACTAAAAACCATAAGAGGGTATAATTCTTACATAAGCAATGCAAATATCTCGAAAAAAGGGAAGAAAGTAATGGGGGTTTTTAAGCATTTCATTTTTATAAGCCTTTTTAGCATGAATGATTAATGAATTTTATTAATCTTTTTTTTTCAAACACACTCTCATAGCCTATTTAGCAGTAAAAAAACTCCCACTTCCCTCAATGTATTCTAAAGGAATTTGTTTTGAGATAAATATCTTATAGGATTCACAAGTAATTTTTTTTAGTTCTCGTCTTTGACTCGACAAAGCTCTTAAAAAGAAGTAAATTCCAGCACCTACAATGCATTGCCTTGATGCCTCCATCTAAACGAAATTCCAATCTACCGCTTTCCTTCTCTAGAAGAAAATTCTTCGTATGTTAGGAAGTTAATTAAAAAGTTAATGACTTTATTTTTCCTTCGGTTAATAGCATTCTTAGAGTATCGAACAACCGGGCTAGTTTTGCTCGTAGTCAATTAGTTATCCAAAGATGAGATTTTTCGATAAAATACCTCTCTCTCTCTCTTTCTCATTGGATTGGTTTTTCCTTTCTCGTTATATTAAAACATCCCTTTCAAAGTCTGATATAAAAAGTTGTTTATTTCTTTTCCACATATTTGCCTCCGTTTTTTTTTTCTTTCGACATTGTTTGAGATTAAAAATAGCATCAAAATTAAGTTTATTTAAAGATAAACCTATTCATTAATTACCAAATAAAAACATAGCAATATATTTTTATCCTTGAAATGATTATAAAGAATTTTTTTTACTTAAACTGTGGATTATTTATTAGATTTCCCAAAACACGTTTGAAATTGAAACTTCAATTATGTGGATGTATCTTTAGATTGTAAATATAAAGCGAAAAATTGGTTATAGTTCAACTTTTTCAAAGTTGATCTTGTTTTCTGGATATTTTATTTAACAAGTAATATAAAAAGAAATTAAGTCAATTTCTACTTAGATCAACAAAGAAAAACTTTATTTTAGCTGTTCTTTACTAAATAGCTACAATTAATATGCATATGTATATACATAGGACAGAATCACAATATTAAGTGGTCAATAATTTTTATTAATTATCATTAAAGTATTATATTGTCAACCAAAACAATCGTGTATATAAATTTCAGTTCAACTGAACGCTTTAACAACGTGAGAGGAAAACCTTTTCCAGTTTTGACACAAGTCGCCAAAAGGGTCGCTAAGTCGCCAAAAATGATGCCAAAGTGGTTGTGTGTTTGTAATTCTCTAAATAATTAGTTTTAATCAATTAATTTTTATTAATTAGCATTAAATTATTGAATTGTCATCCAAAATAATCATTTATATAACTGAATACTAATCATATTTAACCGAATAAAAAGTAAATTAGTGCAAATAACTGTTTGCAATCATTTTGAGTCCAATTTAATGCCTTCACCCATGCTGCGTTTGGATACCTCAGGGATCCCAATCCAGAGAGTGATCTTCACCTGAACCAACATGAAGAGTAGGTACTGCGACACACTTTCAAAATCTTAGTGGAGAAACACCTTTTGAGATGTTCGTTGACGATATAACTCATTAAATAGGGCCAGAATCATATCTGAGTAGCCACTTGTAATGTACAAGACATGGGAGGATTTTTCTTTGGCAAGTTGGAGAGGTTGTGTCTCATTTTCCGGTAAGTACCAATTAATATTTACCCTTTAAATTGTCTTGTCCACATATCGCGTGCTTATTTCTTGCGTTTAACTGAATAAAAAGTAATTTAGTGCAAATAACTGTTTGCTATCATTTTGAGTCCAATTTAAAACCTTCACCCATGCTGCGCTAGGATACCTCAGGGAACACAATCCAGAGAGTGATTTTCAACTCAACCACAAAATGAGGAGTAGGTACCACGACACACTTTCAATATCTTAGTAGAGAAACACCTATTGTTTGAAAATTCTTTCTCTCTTTTTTTTTTTTATATATATGTATAAATTGTCAACATTTTTGTTTTCATGTACCATAAGAAAATCTTTTGAGGAAGATTTAAGAAGAATATTTTTCTCTTAAGAAAATCTTAATCCTTAAATCTTAAATCTTAATCAAAACTATTTTAGTTTTTGTTGAATTTGCAAAAAATTTAGCTAGAAAAATCTTTCTATGCGTTTGTTTCATACACAAGATCGTTGAAAAAGTAATTATAACTTTTTAAATTATTACGATTCAGTGACAATTTTTTATAAGACATTATTTTAACTTTCTGATTAAACACATACACAAAATATAATTACAAGACTCTAAGATACAAAATAAAGAATTTGAGACATGAAACAATGAATTAGTTAAGTGAAAAACACTTTGAGATATTGTCTGACTATTTTACGTTTAAAAGATATTCGCAGTGATTTTTATAATGAAATGATTTAAAATATCAGTTTTTAAATTGTACATAAGAAACATTTCAAGAACTATTTTAAAATTTTAAGAAATATTTATAATACAAGAACATGTCAGATAGATTTATTTTTAGATATTAAGAAATTACATTTAAGGTATCCGACTACGTTCGGAACCGTGATTATAAAAAAGCGCATAAATAGATAACTTCCATGATATTTAGTGTCACTTAAAATAGAATAAATGTATAAAATGGTTTTAATGACATTTTGACAAAAAAAATTATTTAAATACAATATTTCGGCAAAAAATTAGCTTAAAATAACCTTTTTTCAAAATGTTCTCCTTTTGTGAAAAATGCATCTATTATAATAATATTTTGCCTGTATATAGCTCAGACCTCTGTACAGAGGCTCAACTATGATGTTTGAAAAATTCACATATTTTTCAGAATTACAACCCATTGAAATAATTATCGGCATTTTTTTTCTTAAAATTTCTCCCCTCTGTTTTCGTAAAGCATGGATAAACCCACTTCTAAGGTCTATAATTCAAAAATTCTAGTTGAGTCTTTTTACAAAGGTCTAAGCTATATACAGGCAAAATATTATTATTATAGAAGCATTTTTCACAAAAGGAGAATATTTTGAAAATGGGTCATTCTATGTTCATTTTTTGTCAAAATATTGTACTTAAAAAATTTTTTATTGTAATACTATTCTTAAAACAATTTTATATACATTTTCTAATCTAAGTGACACTAAATATCATAAATATTATCCATGTACGTGCTTTTGAAAAATCACGGTTACGAACGTAATCGGATACCTTAAATTGGGAAACCTATTAATTGGACAATAAACCTAATTGGGGCCTATTCATGTACCTTTGTTGACTGCACGACACAAAACTTTACGCCTCACCTGGGTCCATCAACACCGACATTCGACTGGTGATGACTGGAAACACGTTGCCTGGTCTGACGAGTCTCGTATCCAATTGAATCGAGCTGATGGACGTATACGGGTATGGAGACAACCCCATAAATCCCTGACCCTACATGTCAACGAGATTGCTCAAGCTGGTGGAGGCTCTGTGGATGGTATGGGGCGTGTGCAGTTGGCGTGATAAAGGACCGCTGATACATCTAGGTATGACTCTGACAGGTGAAAGGCACGTAAGCATTCTGTCTGATCACCTGAACCCATTCATTATCATTGTGCATTCCGACTGACTTGGAGAATTTTAGCAGGACAATGCAACACCCCACACGTCCAGAATTGCTACAGAGTGGCTCCAGGAGCACTCTTCTGAATTTAGACACTTCCGCTGGCCACCAAAATCCGAAGACATAAACATTATTGAATATTTCTAGAATACCTTGCAACGTGCTATTCAAAAGAGATCTTCACCTCCTCTTACTCCTACTGATTTATGGACAGCCCTGCAGGATTCATGATGTCAATTACCTCCAGCACTACTACAGACATTAATCGAATCCATGTCACGTAGTGTTGTGGCACTTCCGCGTGCTTGTGGGGGCCCTACACAATATTAGACAGGTGTACCTTTTTTTTTTTTTTTTGGCTCTTCAGTGTACGTGAGTTTTTTAGATAATTGTTACATAAGCCACAGTAATATATGACCTTTCTACCAATAAAAATACTTACCGCCCAAAAAATATTTAGAAATATAAACTAATGGAAGAAATAAGAAATGCATTAAGACGGGGAAGTTCTCTTATGTTTCAATTTTAGAGAAACATTTGCACTGGAAAAAAACACAAATTTCATGTTATTTCAGTTTCAATTAGATTTTAAATTAAATTGAACTCATTTAAATTCAGATGAAGGGATAGAAACTTCGTCGAATTTGAATAGGGCTACGAGCTCAGAAATATTACCTGTGTTCAAATCAATGGGATAAAATTCTTGTGAAAGTTAAATTTAAATCTTCACTGGACTTAAGGTACTAGATATATGTTAATAAAAGGGAAAACCTAATGGATGTATTGAAAAGTTAGTTATGAAGGGAGTTTTGAATAACTTCAATTTATTTAAGAGGATATGAATAACTTGAAACTCGGTTTCTCCGCTTTAAAAGATATTTTTGAAAATAGGTTATATTTTTTTGCAGAAATATCCTACTTGTGTTATCAATGTAAAAAGTGATAGTTTCTGTTGAAGCACTTAGATTACAGAAAAGTTTTCAAATTTCTTTAATAAAGCGGTTTCTTAAGCCAGTATTTTAAAACAATTTTTTCAGTCTCTATATAAATATACTCATATATACTATTTATTTAATTTAAAATGTCAAGAATATATTAGTACAACATTTTATCCGAGACAGATGACATCACATTAAGTGATTTATAGCATACTTAGGCAGATAATTTATTCATTTTATTTCATTTAATTAAATTTTAGATTAAAAAAGCAATTTTAAATTTATATTTCCAAATTTTATGTTCAGTTCCTGGATTTATTGGATGCAAACCAGGATACTGTTCTCGAATTCATAAATTTTACCATTCGTCGTCATGCGTAAAAAGTAGTGACCAGTGGCTATTTAAATTGTAATTGTTAAGAAAAACAAAAAAAAAATCTCAAATCTCAAGATGTGTAGAATATTTTGAGGCTAGCAAAAAAAAAAAAAATAAATAAAATGTGTGCGTGTATCAGTGTGAACACGCTGTAGAAGTTAACTTCTTTGGTTAATATGTATTGAATTGTATAATTAAGTTTTATTTTAAAGTAATCTTAATTATAATTAACAAATTTACTATTGTCATTAATATTTCAAACTGTATTTAAAAGAAATAATTAGGATGGAAAAGATATAAGTATAAACAAAATTTTCATTTTCAATACATAATACTAAAAAATATTTTATGGTATACATTTATAGCAAAGTATCATTATTTTTAGTCTATTTCAATTATGCTTATGGGTGTTTCAGTACATGCTTTTGTTATCAAAGGCTTGTGGTAGCTAAAATAAAAAAAATTAAGTTTTTGCACTCAATATCATTTAAGAATCTCGAAAACACTACATCAATCTTAGTATTTGATTTTGTCGTTGATATCATTCTGTTATTTTGTAGAGATAAGGCAAAGTTGTCTTTTTGCGTCTTAATTTTCCCCCTATTTGTGATAAATCTGGAAACTCAAGCCACATATTGTCTTAACTAATCTTTCATCATTTGTTTCTATATGAACTAGCTTTCCAACTGCACCATTTGCCAATCCATCTGTCACATCAATATTTGTGGTAATCATGTAATAAATATTATTCACTGTTTGTGATAAGGCAATCCATTTGTATCAATTAATGACATCTTATGTAATTTTTGGCATACGAAAGTTTCTTGTTCTTTTGAAGTACAACCAATATATATATCTTTTGCTGGTGAAGTTATTCTGTCCACATAAGCATTCAATATTTTGTTATTATACTTATTGACGAAATTGTTAGTGTTGAATAATTGTATACCTTGAGGACACCTTGATACTTCAGCTTCTTCCACAGTACAAAAAAGAGACTCAATCAGAGCTATTTCCATTTCATTAAGATGTTCGCCGTTTTCAATGTTTTTAAGTATAGAAGAAAATTGTTGATTCACTTGACGCATGACTTAATTTAGTTCATAAAATTTTAGATTTCGCCATAAAATCGGTTCAACAATGGTCTGTTTCGATTGCTTATAGATGGGTGTAGAACGAACTGGTGGTAATTGAAGTAAATCTCCTATTAAAATAATATCTAATCGACCAAAATTTAACTTAAAATTTCCAGTTATTTGTTTTAATTTAGAATTAACCTTTAATAATACTTGAGCACTGATCATACTTATCTCATCAATTATTTTATGTATTTCAAAAGAGTTTTGTATTGTTGAGCAGTTTCAGAATGTAACGGATGTAATCTTGATAAAGAAATTTTTAAAGCTGTATGAACAATCTTTGCTGAAAGAGCTACTGCTGCTTTACAGCTTTGACAGTATCCATCATTGTCCGTACAGCGATTATAAATGTCCATAAAAGTTTAATGATGAACGTTTTACCGCATCTGGCAGGGCTGGTAAAAAATATTTGAAATGGAGTTTGATCTGATGATAAAAGATACGAGAAAGTCAAAAGAAAAACAAAAATGACTTTTACTTCATTTTTGTTTTTCGTTTGACATTCTCATTAATTGATAGAAATCTTCATTGGGTATTAAATTTTCTCTTTTTTTTTGCAATAGGTCCTAGTTTATGTAATGTTGAAAAGTAAATGACATTATTGAAACAAAAATAATTTTTTCATTCGCATTTTTTTTACTCACCAAATTCGGTGATTTTCGTTTGTTATAGTATCCAATTTTTCTAGTGTAACCTCTGAGAAAGTGTGAAGTGGACGTGATGAAGCAAACTGTTGAGTGCCAATTTGGCACGAAACTGGTTTTCATCGCCAAACCCTTGGCTTTTCGTAAAATCGCGCTTTTCATTAAAGCTCTTATTTTGAAGGCTTAATTTTTAAGTTAATGGCTTACGATTTCACACATCGATTGCAAACAACGGTAATTTTTAAACAAAAAATATAAGAATAATATTTAAGTAAAAAATTTTCGTAAAAAGGCTAATAGAAGCAAAACACACACAAAAAAAATTTAAAAATGTAATTTGTAAGCATTTTTTTTTTCAATCCTTGTACGAAATTACGGATAATATTATTCTACATATGGAAAAAATTTCGTGAGATTATTTTTATAACTAACGAAGTTATTAAATATTTAATTAAAAATTTGAGTATTTTTTGAAAATTCGTAAAAAGAGATTTTGGCATCTTTTTTTTTTTTTAATGACTGATTCTAAAAGAGAAAAGCATGAACTTTTTTAGTATAGAATATCAATTCATTAACGCGAAAGAAAATTGAAAGGAACGATTAAGAAATCATTTTCATAAAAACGTATCAATTTTGACTCATTTTAGGAAAAATCGTAAAAAACAGAAAATATGATTGTTTTGAAAAAAAAAAGATAGACCGTATTGTTTCGAAAAAAAATGATCTTTCCGATTCTGTAATTATTTTTTGTCTAAGATAGATAGTAAGAATTAGATGGTTTTTTTAAAAACGTGGGGAAAGTCGGAACTTCATACATCCCTCCCTACCTTACGTTCATCGCATAACCATGTAACAGATAACGCGTAACGAAAAATTTTCTCTGCCGTGCCATAAAAAGTAACTTCAAAAATATGAAAAATTTAAGATGAACTCATGCGTCCCTGCATACATCAGTTGAAACAGCGTATAAGTTCAGATAACGAATTTATTTACGTGCAAAGATAATGTTTCTTATGTTCACCTTAAAGGGGCAAAAGCAAAAGTCATAAAGTTCATTCATAATAGGGTTCCTTCATGTATGGTCCACCATGAGACAAATGCGTGACGCCGACCAGGCATTGAGCCCGTTGATAGCTACTGGCCCGAAGTAGGGATTGCAATATCGGACCAAAAGTTCAATACCGGTATTCGGTATTTCATAGAACTTAATACAGGGATACCGGTTTTAATACCGGTAGTAGAAATTTTAGAAAAAGACAGAAAATACTGGGTGCTTCTTTGTTTTACTTACCAGTTTTATTAAAGAGTGTAAGTATCACAAAAAATAATGTGTTATTTATAAACTATACCAGTATATAAATAATCGTGCAAAAATTGAAGGAACATCTTATTTATTTAAATCACAAAAAAAGTGTAAATATGACTATTACGTCTGTTGTCCGTAGTTTTCATAGTAAAAGTAATGAAACCAAACCAAAGTATTATCAACTGATTCTTTTATGTTCTTTAAAGTTATTCTTATTCATTATTATGGGTTATTATTTATGAATATATATAGAATGAATCTGAAAAATATTTTGAAACATAAAGTACGATGTGCAAATAAAATGTGAATAACAAACTCACCAATTTAAAAAAAAATATCGAAATATTACGCATTTTCTTCACAAGTAAAACCTTCGTTTCTCAGATACGAATATCAGACTACGAAACCTGCGCGAGTGCAGTATCGTTCTGAGCTGTAATAGGATAGTTTTGGCCTTGGATGATTCACATACTTTATGACTTCTCTTGATTGTACGATACAACATTGTATTCACAATCTAATTACTTTCGCCCGTTAAGGAGACATTGTAGTAACAGATGTGTTGACGGTTGAAGGAAGGCAGATGAGCTTGGATATGTTATGTTGTTGCTCATGCCATGTCTGACATAGTCAGATCGAGGCCCATGAAATTCATCGTGGCAATGGGATAGAAGTACTCCTGTCGTTGGCTTTTAGCCTTGAGCACCATGCAGGTGACAGTACGATTTAGCTCGGAGAAATTCCCGAAGGAACGATAGATGGGGACACCACCTATCTTCTCCTCCATGATTTAGGCATGAAACTGAATTGGATGGAAATTTTCTCCAGTTTCCTGCACTCGTGACTCAGCCCACAAGACTTTTGGACCCACTGATTTCACGAGCACGTGCTCCGCGTGTACTCTGGGGTATTTGGCGGTACGGGCATCGAACCCAGGCCTTCCGGTCCGGTGCTCTAACCACTAGTCTACCCACGGCCTGGATATGTTATTCATCTTTCAACGAGAACTTAGTTAAGAGTATAGTGTGTATTTAGTTTTTTTTTATCAGAGAAATAACTTATGTCTGTATTTTTAAGTTCAGATTAGCAGTCTTTTATCCTGCAATTCAAGCAATGAAAGAATCAGATGATGGATTTAATGAGTTGCTTGTGTGAGAATTGTAGAACCAGCTGGGAAAAATAAATTAAGAACAACGGAATGAGCGGAATATAGACGTTTAATATCTTCACCCTCTGAAATGGATGAAAAATTATTTCATTTATAATATATTTTAATCATCGTGCAATAATTAAAACTATAACATGAAAACATACTATTTTGCTATGTTGGCGATCCCTGTACATATAGTGGAAACAAGTTTAAAAATTTCTTCTAAATATCGAAAAACCGGTATTCAAACTTGCGAATACCGGTAATTCAAAATTGTACAAATGGCTCAAAATGCCGGTATTTGGTGTCCCGGTATACCGGTATTGCAATCCCTAGCTAGAATTTACCAAGCTATCGAGTAGTATAAATATCAATTGTTTGATGCTAATGGCCCAATGCCGTGCTGCCTAAAGAATAGTTATTTTATTGTGATGGGAAAGACAATGATTTCTTGTAAGAGGACTGTGATCAACTCTACAGGACCTGCACCAGAATTTCATTAGTGTTAATATAGGTAGAAAATAAAAGAAAAATAACCTGTTTCGGTGTATGCTACTCCACAGGAGGAATTTAAATTCTTACCTTTACATACTACTTAATTTTCCTTCCGTTTTTGAAGTAATATGCATGCAATATATGTTTATGTTAATCAAATAATTAAGTATTAGTAATAAGATTGGAAATTTTATAAAACGATCTTTTTTATCCAATATTTTAGCAGCAATACTTACTCTGTGATTGACGATTACACTCGTCATCGCTCGATTTCGATGACACTCAAAAGTTGCGCGCTCTCGAGCGGGAGTTCCACAGCTAACTGGTTAAAATACTGTATATATGGTGGGTATGCTAGAAAATTATATCATTGTCAATAATTTAAGATATTATTATACTCTTATTTTGTTGAGAAAAATGATTAAAGTTTGGGATTTATCTCCTACGAAAGAGAACGAAGGAAAGTATTTCGGTTCGATACTTGAACATACGAATGCTACTAGCATACTAGCTTAGCAAAACTGCAAAATAAGAAACATCGCGGATTAACCCAGGAAAGAATTTAGATTCTACTGTATTTATTTTATGTTAAAATTGCAATATTCACAAACAACGCCGTTCCTTACATTATAATGGTGATTAAATAGAATTTTGGCGAAATGATGGAAATTGATTCAAGTTTGCATCATTTTTAGTGACCTTTTATGGTGCGTGGGTGGCTATATGGATCCTTCTGGAAATTACTGGAGAAATCTATTAATACCACGACCTATGCGAAAGCGTATCTTTCGAGAAAAATCCATTCAAACTATAAATAGGAGCCGCTCGCTGAAATTGAGTCAGTATTGTTTTGACCGTTGAAGAGTCGACTAGCGATTAGTTGCTACTATCAAGCGAGTGCTTGCGAATAATCTTAAATATTACGTAGTCGTATTTTAAAACACTGATTAAGTTTTAGTGCTATATCCTGCATTTCAAGTATTGTTTTTCTACAATAAATTTTCCTCGCTCCTGAAAAACTGTTTTGTTCTTTGAGATTCATAGCATATCCTCGAATCACGATCTACGTAACAATATATATATGCTAATAAAGTTAAAGAACTATTTGAATTACCCCAACTCTTTTTAAACTTATTTTATGCTCAAATATTCTATAAGAACCGATTAAATAATTTAAGAGTTTTGTGTGTTAAAAGTGAATAATAAACTTTTACTGCCACTTAAGTATTTCAGTTTCATTGTATGATCAGAGCTATCAAAGACATCCTAGTAAGTATATTTTAAGTAGTTTCTATTCATACCTATATCTTATATAATTTAGTGCAACACATAAGGCATTGCAATAAATAATCTTTTTTAGTTTGAATCCCATAAGAACTTTTGTAATCATTTTGTATAACCATATTATATGGAAGTATAAATTTAATAGCACAAGTCTTAAGTGCTTATAACACATTTTTGTAAAATTATTTTCTTAAACGCTTCAAACTTTGAATTCCAAAAGAAGTTCAAGTTTCTTAAAGTTTTTCTCCATACTGAATTATGGATTATATACAAAGGAATTTTTTAGGTAAAAAAGATAAAGAAAAAATCAAATCCTCTTTTTTTTAATGTAGAATTTGCATTCACACACAATTAAGAAATTCGACATAAACATATATCGCCGGTGTACTTGGTGTTTAGGCAAGAAAACTACGAATGTGGAATTTATTCAGAGATGAGAAATTGTGGATAAAAAAAGATTCTGAGGTTTGAAAATAAATAACGTTTTCTCAAGAGGCAAAAGATTCCTGTTTGGTAAATAAATTCGTTTGCTTCTTCAGCACACACACATATGTATTTAATAGCATATATATTTTTTTAAATAAAGTTATTTATATAACATTCTTTTTTTTACTTCGTATTCTAAACTAAAAAAATACCTTACATTTCTTTAAAATTTTATTTTTAATTTGATTTTTGATTAAATATTGTTAGTTACTGCTTCTTGAAAATTGAATTCTTTTTGGAGTACGAAAGAAACTGTTAAATTATTTTTATAAAATTAATATCATTCGAACAAAATATACGATCATTCGAATGTTTACTTTCTGTCAGACGTAAAAGATTAAGGTAAATAAAAAAAACTAGTTAAGAGTCTATGATTAATTTGATAAAAAAATTATAAATAACTTTCATTTGGCGTTAATTTTTTAAAAGGATGAAGATTTTTTTTAAAAAATTTTTATTAAATGTTAAATTATTTGTACACTTAAAATTCTTAAAGGAATTTATTGATGGTAATTTTCACAAATGCTTTGACTGGAATACTTTTTTTAGATTGTTCATTAACACAAGTTTTTATTTGACAGGTTAATTTATAAACATGACAGTTTTAATTAGCAATAAAATTAATAGTTTATAAATATTATTTATAAGAAAAAAAACAATTAATATATTTCTGACGGTGAAACATAAGAGAAATGTGATTATTTTAATTAGTACAGACAATAACGATAAAGAGATAAAGAAAACAAGATTATTTTCCATGAGAAACTATTAAGTCTTCACAGGTGAGCAAAGTTCAAATCGTTAGAATGGGGAAAAAAGATTTCAGATATTTAAGCTTTGTAGTTCAAAATCATTATGAGGTATAAACAGAGTGTTGCCGAATTCGACTGACAAATTCAGAGAGTTAATAGTAGGCAGAAAGGGGATGAGAAATAAACATAGAACATGGAGTAGTAAACCCCGATTATCGAAATCATGATAATAGTAGTCGTCGGGAGGCTGATGAGTCAGACGTGGTAGTGGCCGAACGAATAAATAGGATTTGGAATGCCGTGAACGGCTGAAGAAATGCACACATATGCAAATTTCCCCTCTTCTTCTGGAGTTACCGCAGGGAATAGCGGCCACTGCACACCAGAAAGTGTAATTGACGCACGATAATGCACCAGCAAATTTTTCGATTCACTTCCATGCTTTATACCGCGAGAGGTTGTGACGGATCTATACGTGACCTTCGAACTAATCCTCTTGGGAAATCTTTGGGCTATCAATTTGCGTTATTCTCAACCATTCTTTCGTAAGAAAAGAATCGTGCTATGTAAATTAACTCACTATAAATAGGCGAGGTTTCCTAGCTTTAGTAGGAGAAGAAGTGAAGATATACTCTAGACAGGTGAGATTGATATTAAAGGTATAATATGTGAATTATAAAGCTTTGATTATTAATAGAAGGAAACCTTAAAGTGACGGTGGCTCACTAAGATTGAATTAAGATTAGATTAAATTAGATAAAAAGTTAAATCCTGAATTAAGAGAAGGATACAGTTTGTTAGTCGAGTAATCGCTTATGTGTTACTGTCGTTGTTCCACTTTCATGCGTTTTATTGAGATATTCTCTTAAGATTTTTCGTTGAAATTGTGTTTGTTCTTGGTAATGAAATAAACAGATTAAATTTGAATCATGTCGAGTGTTTCTTTGCTTTCCCCTACACATCTAGGTGCTCGCGAGAGAAGCACGGGCCTCTCACAAGGTGGATTGGAAGTGGTGGATCTGTTGCTTGACCTCTATGCTTCCCGGACCTCAATCTTCCTTTTATGGGGCCACTTGCAATCCCTTGTGTATGAGACGTCTGTGGCTACAGTGGAGAATCTGGCGGTAGAGATAGTCGTCACTTCAGCTGACAACGCTAGCACACCAGATTTGTTTGAAGGCGTGCAACAATACTTCGTCTGCCGTTGTCGGCTGCGCTATGACCCACGCGGACGCAACTTCAAACAATTCTTGTGAGAATCACGTCATTGCATTTCTGACATCAAGCTGGGAAGCATTATTCATATTATAAGAATGCTTTACGTCTAATAAATGTATTTCTTACAACATGTGACGGGGCTTTATCGCGTTTTCTATTAAAAACCCTCTTGGGGAAATCTTTGGGGCCAGAATGGCAATTCTTTCCAACCAACCCAAGAAGAGAAAGCGATTATGCAGATTGGGAAGTGTATATGTTAGAGCTTTAGTATTCGCTTGAGGTTCTAAGAGGAGATTCCCGTAGTTCTAATGAGGAGGTCTAATAGTGTCAGTGAAGTTCTCTCTCTAGGAGAGTGCTAAGTTAGGAAATCATCTATAAATATAGATTCGGTGGTTTATTGCTCTATTTGTTATAATTACTATTTATGTCTCATCACTCCTGATCATAAACCTCCTAGACTAGTGTTGTTTTGATGAATATAAATTGAAATAATAATAAACTAATTTTATTATGGAAGCTTTTGGTGGTCATTCTTTTATCCCCTCAAACTCAGGTCGCGTGGATGAATATTTGATACCCACAGACCATGGGGTATCACAAACATATAGCAACTTTTCATCTCGTTTGACGTCACACCTTTCATAACTACTTTTGCGAATTACTTCTACTAAACGTTCTAAGGGGATGTTCTAAGTGGATTTGTCGTTCCAATGCTGCCTACTATCACCTCTCCGAATCTTTCGGTCGAATTTGGCAACACCATGTGTACTAGAAACTGTTATACGATATTTTTCTGGGTCCTTCAAGTGTAATATTAATTTTATCAGCTAAAAAAATTCAGATATTTTATTTATTTACTAATAAATCAATATTTTAGGTGTTTGATTATCCAAAAGCAATTACAATAAAAATTTATTAAAAATCTGTGCAGGAGTGAATATTTAACAGAAACAAGTAACAAAAAAATGAAGTCAATTCCTACTTAGGCCAAAAAAAGAAAAAATTTTAGCTGATTTTTTATTAAATAGTTACAATTAATATAAATATGTATATACATACGAGAGAATCACAACATTAAGTGGTAATTAATATTTATTAATTGTCATTAAAATATCGTATTGTCATCCAAAAGAATCGTTTATATAAAATTTCAGTTCAAGTGAATGCTTTAAAACGTGAGAAAAAAATAACCTTTTCAAGTTTTGACACAAGTCACCAAAAGGGTCGCTAAGTCACCAAAAATGTTGCCAAAGTGGCTGAATTTGTAATTCTTTAAATAATTAGTTTTAATCAATTAATTTTTATTAATTATAGTTAAATTATTGTATTGTCATCCAAAATAATTATGTATATAAAATTTCAGCTCAATTGAGCGCTTTAAAATGTATTTTATTAACGATTGAAAATTACACCAAGATAAATAAATAAATAAATATATAGAAAGAGAATGTGTGAGCTAATAGTAGGAATTGGGAAAAAAAAGGTTCTCGTGCTTTTTTTCGTTTGGTAGCAGTATTTTTTTTTCATGAAACAGTTAATGTGAAGCTTCTTGTTTAATTTTACATTTCAATTCTCCATCAGTTAATAGTTGAATAATTAAATAGTTTTCCTTGCATCAGTATGTGAAAGATTTACAGATTATAAAAAAAAATTGTCCTATTTTACAATTTCAAAAGTTATTACCAAACAATCGAAGGAATTTAAAAATAATGTCTTACAGATCTTTACGTTTTAAACATCAATATACTCACTTATAAATAGTTAATTAGAGAATTGTGTGTGTGCGCACGAAAACCATCCTAGAAATGAATTAAAACTCATTTTACTTACAATCGTTTTGTGTGTGTTTTTTTTTTTTTTTTTCCTTATTTTTTTTATATCAAGTTATATGATGTTTCGATTCAAAAATGTGTTTTTACTTCCTTTTTTAAAAAAAAATTACTTTTAATTAACTATATCAAATTTTGCTTACACTTCACATTATTTTTTTAAAGTATTCTTTATTACAAAAAAAAAAAAAAAAAATTATAACAATTAAAAATTATTTTTCTCTTTTAAGAAAAATCTATTATTTTTTTTTTATATATATAATTATTCAATTGTACTTGTTTTTTTTTTAAGAAAAATATTAGGAAAAAATAAAATTTAAACAAAGTTTGTTAATTTGAATTCCTTTTGATTTGTTTTTCAATTTAGTTAAGTTTTTACTGATTAAAGAATAATAAACTAATAACGAAAAATATAAATAAGAATAAAAGGCTTTTTAAAAGATTTTTTTTAAAGTTTTTATTTACTATATTTAAAGACCACTTTTTGTTCCATCGTTACTTTTTCCATTAAAAACTAATTCTGGTTTCTTTAACCAACAGAGCTGAAGATTTTAACATGATTTTTTTTCAAAGAACTCAAAATGAAAAAAAAAGAGAATGCATGTTCGAATAATTTTAAAATAAAATATTTCTGTTTTAGAAAAAAAGTGTGAAAGAGTGTTTGCAAACCTCTTTGATGTTTGGATGTCCATATTATTTTTTCAAGTCTTTAATATGTTGGTTACGATATTTGATGAAGGAAAATCTAATTAATTTTTAAATAAGGTCTATTAAATTGTTCTTCAAAAATATAGTTCGTTTTGCTGATGAAAGGAAGTAAAATTAATATAATGGAAATAAAAACTATTTAGCTTTACAAATATGGCGGCTGGGTGGCGTGGTTAGTTGGTCGCTAGTTTTTTGTACCCAAGGTTGCATGTTCGATGCCGACCCAAGTCGATGGATTTTCATGATGCCGAAAATCGACAGCAGTCATGTCGTATGATTATACGACATGTAAAAAATCCCTAGGGGGTTTTCTAGGCAAAATTACATCCTAGTACGAGTTCGCGTCATCAGAGCTCAGGTGCCTCCATCTAGGGAGGAAACTGGGCGTCAATAATTAACTGCGGCGATGGCATCCGCCAATATGGCGCCGCACTGAAAAAGAAGTACTAGCTTTCGGTAAACGTACTAGGTAGATTGATGAACACTGTTAATAACTGTTCATAATCTCTGCCGTTGGACGAAAAAACATTACAAATATTAACTTCATTTCTTGAACCCTATTTATTTTATTTAACTGGAAAAAGTTTTAATAAAAATTACAAGAACAATTAATTTTTTTTTTAAAAAAATTGAAGGTTACAAAATGTATTTTTACCAAATCTGCATTTAATGCTATGGAATATAAATCAGTTTTAAACACAGAAATAAGACTGCACAGTTCAAGAAATATAAACTATACACTATAATGCATTTTTAAAAAGTTTTTATAAACTTTAATAATCAGAATATTAAATTATAGAAGAGCTTATGATGAATTAATTGTTTAAAGTATCCACCTACCCTAAAATCATTATTTTTTTAAAAAATTTACAATTTTTTTTATGATTTTATTCTAAAAGCCTTTTTATTAGCTTTATAAAAATACCATGTTTTTTTTTATTTTCCATTCACTAGAATAAAAACCGCGTTTTAGTAAAAGCAGATACTATAACTTAACATAAGATGTCAAGCTTTAAAATGCTTTTTACTCAAAATGTGTGTTTTTTTTTTGTTTTTTTTTTTGAAAAACTCAAAAGGGGCAGTGATTTCTCAATGGTTTTTTTAAATAATTTGCTGAAACTTTTTGTGTACGTTCTGTGTAACAGAAGTGTTTTAATCTTCAGATTGATCAATCACTGTTTTATTCCAAAATTTACAGTCCTTTATGTAAATATAATCACTGTTTTTCTTAAGTAATTTCATATAATAAATAAAATAGAGGGCTCTCTAGTTTTTGCAAAAATTAAAATATCTCTTGTCCTGAGGGTCATTTTAAAAAGGAATAATAAAGTAATACATCAAAATTGAAAAATTGAGAATTTGTTCATTTACTATTTGTACAGAGTGGGCCCTTTTTATTTAATTTTTTGGCAGTTTTACCCATTTTTTCCCATTTTAGTAGTAATAATTTATTTTTATTTTTCTTAATTTTAGCCGTTTTTAGTTAAAATGTACTAAATAAATCAAAAAACTACAAAAAAGAGTCTCAATATCTCCATTTTTTGTTAAAAAAAAAAATAAGGTTTTCGCAAGTAGTCAGATACCTTAACTGTTCGTTTTAATTAATTAAGTGTTTTAATAAGGTAACACTCTGAATTTGTACGAGTAATATATATTAAGAAGAAAAAATCAGCCGATATAAATTTTAATAAAAACGATTTTAACATTTAATAGAATGAAATTTTGTTTCAAACTTCCTGAATTTTTGTTAGTAAGATTATTAAGATTATTACAGTAACTTTTACCTTATTTATTAAAAATACCATCAAGTTCAATCAAGCTTAAAAATAATTGATATCTCACAACAACATGAACCAGAAAAAGGTTTGCAGCAAAAAGTCATTAATTGATTTTATCATGACTCTTGATTCTAAATCAGAAGCTCTTTTCAATTTTTAATTACATTTCAAAATACAAATGTAGCAAAAAAGCAAAATATATATTCACTATAAACTTATACGGAAGGACGGTGTTAAGAATCAAGTAAGTAATATTATACTAATAGCATTACAAATAATAATGTATCGGTAAATTACTGAAAAGGATTTTAAGAAATCTTATTACTGAGTAGGATTTGAAGACGTGTTTCGTTTAAATATGACAAATTGCTTCACATCAAAAGCTATTAAGAAGTTTTTATAAAACAGAAGAAAAAAACTAAAATGATGAACTTTTAATTCATGTTAAAAAACTTTCTTAAACAGCATTAATGTGCAATTTTATTCAAAGTCTACATATTTAACTAAATAATTTAACTAAAAAGTTGTGAATCAATACTTGAAGTAAACTCTTCGTAAAAATATAATTAAAATAATTCACTTATTCTTAATTAAGAGCTTTGGTACTATTACTTTATCATGAATTGGTATCGGTAAATTTGTGATTTTAATTAATGAATTAATTAAAACCTAAGAATAAAGACTTCAAATTTTCAATGTAAAAGAAACTAAACACTCAAACAGGCTCTTCACTGTTAATTGATCCTTTAAATTTTATTTACGTTTTTCTTAAGAGTCTTAATTACATAATGTGTGCCTTAAGGTTCAAAAAGAATTCAAACTCGAAAACTGGACAGAAAAAATTGAGATATTATTCTTGCTATCTAAAAATAGATAAAGATCCAATTCAAGAAGCCATACTTTTTTAGTTGTTTTAAAATTATAATCCTTAAAATTGTTTATCCGTATAATTAAAATATAGTGAAAGTAAATTAAATGCTTTATTTTGAAAAAAAGAGAAATGATTGTATTAACGATGGTGACAAGTGATGCTTTTTCTGTTAAACAGAAAAATGCTTGAGTGAAAGATTTAATATTTTTAATAGAAATATAAAAGAGTTAAAATAAAACTTCGAACTACATTTAGTTATATCTTTAAATGTTTTCAACCTTATATTAAAATTATCAGTATATATTTTTATCATCATTTTCTCATAACAAATTGGAGTCTTAGCTCTACTGTTTGCATCCAAGTGCCTTCGTAACTTATCTCACCTTACAGCGCCTAGCAACTTTAGTATAGATGCAACTACACACTATGTATAAGACAATAACTATTGCCGTTCTCAGGTAAAGGAATGAAGAAGAACCTTATACCCTGTATTACATACATTTTATTATAGTGAAAATATGTGGTAGTAAATAATATAGTAAATATAGATATATAATTGGAAATTTAGTTTAAGTTTAAGAAAATGAAATGGGGGCGTGGTAGTTGTGGACGTGGTATTTGCAGACACATAACATTTCGTGGTATTTGCGGACACATTTTTTCCCCCATCTTAGAACAGATAAAGGATGCAGATAAATAAGGAAATAAGTACTTTTAAAAATCACAAATATAATTTTAAACAGTATTTTAAGTGACAAATCTCTCACCGGGATAACGTTTTTCTTTTATTTTTTTTTAACGAAGTTTTCTGTTTTTACACTCGATTATCAAATTACAAGGATAAATACATTTTTACCAATCAAATTTAATTATTTATATTGAATTAAGATATTATAGTTTAAAAGCACTTTAAATATAGCGAAATGTAATCAAAAAATAAAAACTTTCAGAGAAATATTTAAAAATTAATAGTAAGTAACAGAATAATGAAGAGTATGAACAAATTTCAGGAATTTTGTAGAAAACTGTATTTTAGAGTAAAATAAATATTAGAAGAAGTGCAACTGCCATAAAATTAACTAATTTCATTAATTTAAGTAAAGATAAATACTAGAAGTAAAATATATAAAACACAGGTACAAGTAAATAAAAGAAAAATAAATACAAGTAAATAAATATTAACCTTTATTACATAGGTTCTCAACGTGGGCGATAATGCCCCCTTGTGGGCGTTTGAAGCTTTCAAGGGGGCAGTAAAAGACCCAGAGAAAATTAGGGGGCGTTGAAGGGGCACAGAGGAGCTTCGGCAGATTAACCAAATATAGTTTTAAAAGACTAAAAAAAAACATGCTGATTATATACTATAACAAAAGTAAACTTTTATACTGGTTACCTTATGTTGATTGTGTATGTACTTAAATCATTTCTATCACGTGTACGAAAATTCACATTTTTCAGTAGTTCGGGAAGTGGATGAAAAACTTAAAGATTACAATACATTTAGACCAACATTAAATTGAATGACATAGTAAATTTGAATTTCTGTAGTGTATATGTTGTGTCTTTGTCTGTGAGCAGTAGGAATAATGATTCATCCTCTGCATTTCATTAAGTATATTATCCAAGAAATATAATTAAATATGTTCACCAGGAATTAACGTGTGATTCTTTAAATGCTAAAACTTACATTTTTATTTTTATTTTAAAAGCAATAGCTTATTGTGAATTACTTCAGATAATCAAAACCTTCTTTCAAAAGCGGCTTTATAACAGGTAAGCTAAGACTTTTATTCCAATCTTTTAAATAAAGAAGAAATTCAATAGTGCTTCAATTCCAACAATATCCTATCTAAAACTAAAATGCATAATATTACACATTTAAATTTATTTGTTGCACTAGCTTACAGATTCGCAATTGAAGGTTTTTGAAAAAAAAATTAAATTTAAAAAATATGTTCTATTAGTAATAGAATATTATTTTAAAATTAATTCTTGTTTTTATCATGCATTATGTACTCTCTTTATTTCTCTTGAGTGGGAGGAGGCGGTATCGAAATATTCACTAGAAAAGGGGGCGCCAGGTCAAAAAAGGTTGGGAACCTATGTTTTAATATAATGGCATAAATGTCCTTTTTCATTGGATTATGTCCAATATATAAGTTACAAAATTTAAAGATTTTAGACATTTTCTAAATTGTTTGATGTTTCAAATTCTTTTAGGATGTTTTCAATTCTTTCATCCAATTTTACAAATGCTTTTTTCCTTTTTATATATATTCCAGGGTCACCCAATTCTCTGGATTTCAAATTAAAAGACACTTTTTGTGTTTCTTCTTTTAGTATTTCAACTAATAAGTGGACATTAGGTTAGGATGGGCATAGGTTAGAATTTCCCAGCTCGACTATTTCCGGTTGTAACTTTCATTTTAATCAATGTTTGTGGCATAAGATACAAGAAATGGGTCTAGTAAAGGAATATAAAGAGAACTAAGATATAAGAAATGTCTGTAGATTTATTCCTGCAATAGCTTACTTGCCAATGGAACACATAGATGATGCTTGGAGCATTATATGGGAAAAATCTTTTAGCAATGACAAACTGACCACATTCATTGATTATTTTGTCGAGCAGTGGATGGACAATCCAAATATGCCCATTAAAGTATGAAATGTATATGGACAGCGTCGTAGAACGAATAATTCTGTTGAAGGGTGGAATTCCAAATTAAATGCAACCACTGGCAGAAACCAGCCTAATGTCCACTTATTAGTTAAAATACTAAAAGAAGAACTTCAAAAAGTGTCTTTTAATTTGAAATCCAGAGAATTAGGTGACCCTGAAATATAAAAAAGAAAAAAAGCACACGTAAAATTGGATGAAAGAATTGAAAACATCCTAAAAGAATTCGAAACATTGAACAATTTAGAAAAAGTTTTGTAACTAGGTTGTGTGCACTAAATCCAATGGTAAATGATATTTACGCCTTTATAATAAAGGTTTTAATTAGTATTTATTTACTTTTATTTATTTTTCTTTTATTTACTTGTATCTGTTTTATATATTTTACTTCTGGTATTTATCTTTACTAAAATTAATGAAATTAGTTAATTTTATGGCATTTGCACTTCTAATATATGTTTTACTCTAAAATACAGTTTTCCACAAAATTTCTGAAATTTGTTCATACCTTTCATTATTCTGTTACTTACTGTTAATTTTTAAATATTTCTCTGAAAGTTTTTATTTTTTGATTACATT
>BMAV01028214.1:119334-167865 GCA_019973955.1 Trichonephila inaurata madagascariensis
GTGCCAGGTGGGTGCCGAAACCCTGATACCCGAACACAAAATTCAACGCTTAGGAGCAGCACTGACATTTCTGCAACGGTATGACGATGATGGCGACGAGTTTCTCGACAGGATCGCCACGGGCGATGAGATTTGGATTTCGCACTTCACCCCGGAAACCAAGCAGCAGTCAATGCATTGGTGGTATAGTGGATCTCCGGTCAGGACGAAATTCAAACAGATGCTGTAGGTAACGAAAAGTGATGTGCACGGTGTTTGGGGATAGGAAGGGCATTCTGCTCATTGACTTCATTCCACGTGGTGAAACAATAAACGTTGACCGTTACTGTGAAACACTGCGGAAGTTGCGACGTGCCAATCAAAACAAGAGGCGTGGAATGCTTAATGCAGGTGTTGTGCGCCTCCGCGACAGTGCTCCTCCACATACGGCTCGACGTACAGCAGATGTTTTGATGGAATTTGGCTGGGAGTTGTTTGATCAGCCCCCTACAGCTCTGATCTTGCTCCCAGCGAATTTCGCATTTTCATGCACCTCAAGAAATTCCTGTCCTCCGGTGAGCGTTTTAGCAACGACGAAGAGCTGAAGATGTCTGTCCCACCCTGGCTCCATTCACAGGCTGCAGAGCTCTACCACAAAGTGATACAAAAGTTGATCCCGCGATTCGACAAATGCCTCAATTCTGGTGGTGGCTATATTGAAAAATAGCTGAAGCATTGCTGTACTTGTTGCCAATAAATATGTTCCTGAAAGTGTGAGTTATTTTATATATATATATATAAAAAATTAGGAAAACTTACTTTCTGGATGCGCCTCGTAGAATAAAATTTATTTGATAAAAATCTTCAATAATATTATTTTTATCGGGATAAAATCTTTTAATAAAGGTATATGTGTATATGGCAGTGTCGTCTATATGATTCTAAAATATAAAAGAAATTGAAGCCAAAATATTTTTAATAATAAATGTGTTGTGTAAGAGCAGGGTTTGGCAACCTTTGAAGCTATGCTACTACAGTACTAATACGATCCAGGGATGAAACCTTACGAAAGGAGAGAAAATACTTGAAGGGCAAATAGAACCGGGCCATTTAGATTTGTCTGATAACTTTGTAGTGTCGTAAAATGCCACCTAAATTTCGTGCCAAATCTGGCACGCTTGTTAGAGATTGCCAGCAGCTGTTTTAGGGTATAAATATATTTGTTGTTCATACAAATGTGTGAAGAAGACATGAGTATAAAAAAATGTTTAGATGTTTTTGCATGTAAATTAAATTCCCACTAAAAATATTATCAGTGCCATAATCCATGTATGATGAATTGTGCCACTTCTACGTATGATCCATGTGTGTGTGTGTATGTGTGTGTGTGTGAATTGTAAATACTAAATTCACTTCCGAAAGACGTACTCTTAAGAATTGTCTACAAAAGGGCAATATAGCGTTTCCTCCTCCTTCCTCTGCCTTTGTTCAGAGCAAATCATCTTTTACATTGATTTGTACATACATTAATAGCATTTTTTCCATATTATATAAATTGTAATTTTAGTGTGTTTGCTTACATGTACTGTACATATATATATATACATATATTCGTTTGTTTGTATATGTGTATGCGTGTGTATATGTATGCTTTATGTATTTGTATTTTGAAAATCTTAATCATGATCATGTTTCCTAATCCTCCCCATTGTGTAATTTTAATTACTGAATACCTTTATTTGCATGTGAGCAATTTTATTCTACATTTATTGTATTTGCATCGCTTCTTGTTTTTTTTTTCCTTTTGATTCTCATTTTTACCTCTATCCTTCTACTTAAAACTTCTTACCACTGTTGATTGAGCACTGACTTACGTTTGTAAGCCTTGTTTTATACTTACCGGCACACAAGGAGTGTTTACCTGGAGTTTCAAATATATATATAAAGTTATAGTTCTAAACTAATATTTAAAATGAAACACATACACAAAAGGTTTATTTCTGATTAGAATAGAATGTTACAGAACTTTAAAATGGCCACGTCTAGTTTCATTGTGTCGAGAATTTTGACCGTCGACGTCAAATAGTTTACTTATTGATTTTGATGGTGGACAATTATTTGGAGCGTTGTAGGGACGGAAATTTCCAACATGTTCTTTTAAAGGTTTTACGCAGCTTACTGTGCACTTCCATGAAAGATGGCAACAAACTAGTTTTCCATAGCACCCATCACTGTTACAGCATTCAGCTAAATATCCTAGTAAGCACCCACTTGGCGAAAGACTTGGACAAACTCTGTTCTTCGCTAAAATGAAACATATTTATTATAATAGGAGTACAGATAATGTAATTTTATTTATTACGAGAAATAAACACTTTAATGCGTTCCATATTCCTTTCAACAAGAGAAAAAAATAACACAAAGTGCATGGGTATTCATAATTCTTCCCAGGGTTTCGAAGTACTATAGAAAGATTCTGAGACTAATACAGCAAAAAAAAAAAAAACATTTGAAAGAATACAAAAACAATTCAAGTTACATTCAGATACCTTGTGACGGCTCTATTCGCGATCTCCTTACTAACAGTCCTCTTGGGGAATTTTTAGTCCTTGAAAATTATTTTATTAGAAAGCTTCCTCCGAAGAAGAAACATGCCCGCGGTAGCATAGTGGTCAAGGTATCGGATCGTGGCTGGCTTGTCACGAGTTCGAGGCCAGTAAAACTAAAGACCCCTCCATGTAGGAGAGCGACGCACGTTAAATCTGTCAAGAGCTTAAACGTCCTCCCGTTGGCGTGGTGTGTTAGTTAGAAGAAGGGGGTGTAAGCTCAGGCGTCGTAGTCGTCACTTGACCATGGTTCAAAATTACGAAGTACATCTGCAAAAGCCCCCGTGTAGCTGAACAGGGCGACGTTAATATTCACTCATCCGAAGAAAATGTGACCATGAAAATTAAGACTACTATATAAAGTCTAGGCTGTCATGTTAGAAAGAAAAAGATAGTGTAGACTGCTAGCGGAGCAGTGATTAATCAAATTTAATGTGAAGCACGGATATTTAGTAATTGATAATTGTATTACTAAAGGTGACGTTCTGTCACTTGAGATTGAATCCAGATTAGGTAGCTAAGAAGACAGAGCTATTGAAGTGACGTAAGTGTCCTATTTAATTAATGTCTTCTCATATCTCGTGTACCTCATTAATTGTCTTCATATTAATTTATTGGGTGCATCTCTTGACTTTGGTTGATCGGACTTATGTTGTGGTTTGTGCTGTTAATAAATTAAGTGATTTTGAATACAGCTAGTCTTCCTTCCCTTTCTTCCACATCTTTAGGAGCGTAGGTGACACCTTTACAATGATGTTCTATGTGCGAAACCTTGATTATACGGCATACTTTAGAGTGTGGCGGTGTGATATCTATTTGAACTAGTACCAACATCACGCGAAGACGATCGTTTTGGCGTGATTGGTTAAGTACTCGTGTTCGGAACGGAAGGTACCCAGAACGAAACTTCCTTCCTTCATTGGTGACCCTGCCCGTGCTAAGGAACCGTACCCTTCACACGCCGCAGTCGTGGCGCCATCTATCCACCGCAAAAGCAACTAAGATGTCAAACTTTGACTCAAATAAGCCGTTACTTCTCAAAGTCGTCTCACACAAATGACGCAATTCTCAAGCTGTCACGCACGAATGACGCAACCGCAAGTGACGCAACTGCTTACATGCTCGCCACGAATATGGTATCGTTTATTCGCCTATTCACCGAAACACTGGTAGGGGAGTATGTGGCGGTGTGATAACTATATGAACTAGTACCAACATCACGCGAAGACTATCGTTTTGGCGTGATTGATTAAATACTCACGTTTGGAACTTAAGGTATCCAGAACGAACCTTCCTCCTTCAAGAGCAAGATTCCAATCCCCCACACTCTAATTAACATAGTACTACTATCAATGTTATTGACAACACATGTTATCCTTTCAGGTAGTTAAACTACATAACTCGGCAAAGAAGGGGGGGGTATACAAAAACTTGGTATTATATAAAATACCAAGTTTTCGAGTTCCACGAAAAAATAACAGGTAATCAAAAACGCGGTAGTAGCATGGGGCAGAAACTAGACTATATCACAATGATGTATGGCGTAAAAAACCAAGGTTTCCCACATAACACCTGTAAGATATTTAAATATAACTTGAATTGTTTTTTGTATCTTTTCCGATTTTCTTTTTTGATGTATTCGTCTTGTTAGTTTTTTTTACTATAAGGCTTCGAAACCCTGCAAGGAACTATAATAACCCTCTATTATCTGCATTAAAAGAAACTGAAAAAACATCGCTTTTATTAGAGGCAATAGATGTGTATATATAGATAATTTTTTCAAAAAATACGAAATATAAAAAAAAACGAGAAATACTCATTTCCTTAACACCTAATTTTCCTGTTTTGAATCGAAAGTTCAAAATATGAAGCAAAAAAATTGCAGAAGTTAGTAGAACACAGCTTTTGGAAATTAGTTTTTAAACACAATCGGCAATTAACAACCCTCTTGCATATTATTTTATTCTATATACGTAGGGTTTTAGAAATTAATACTGTCATAAAATTGAACTGTGGGGTTTTTTTTTTTTAGAAAAATAGTTGGCACTAACTTAAAATATGTTCTTAAAAGTTAAGATAAGCAAAATATTACGTACAATATACGGTCATTATCAATTAGTTATATCAATATGAAAACTATAATAAAATTAAAAAGTTAATTTTAAGTAGAGATGAGATATTTCAAATATAAGAGCTTGTTTTAAATTATTTCTGAAACCGTTTGCTGAAAAAATTAATTTCAAAATTAAAGACTAAGAGTCAGCAAAATAATAATGAATTTTTATATTATTTTTGAATGGCTTGAAAGAAATAGAATTTACATTTTTTTTCTCGCATCAGCACCCAGGTGTTTCAGAAAATATATGTAACAGCAGATTGGTTCTTTGAACACGCAGTTTTCAAATAAACCTTCTATTTGAATACTCTTTCGCTTTTTAAACATTTCTTTAAAATTCAAAACCAAAACAAACCTTAAGTAAAAGGAGATATGCTTACACCCATTAACATCATCATTAACTAGTTCTTCCCAAGTATTGTAACCTAAGGCTTTTTTTTTCTGTTCACGATAGAGTTTTAAAATTTTTTTACATATATACCCAAACGAATGTTTTAAAAAGTTGGTATGGATTAAGGTGAATCAGGTTTGAGATTTCTAGTTGCTTTTTAAAAAGATACTTAAGTTAATATTTTTTTTAAAAAAAAATGTGTTTTTTCCAGGTTTAGCTAGAAAAATAATTATTTAAAATCAACAAGGGAACAGATTCTCAAATCTATGCTAACTTTTGCTTGCAATAATCTAAAAAACATAAATCACATAAAATGACTAAAAATTATCTAAAAAATTTAAAATTTTATAAGAGTTTGAAAAAGAGTTTCTTAATTTTTAAAAATTTTAAAATAATGGCTGGGGCAAACCGACATTTTAGTTTCAAAATCAACTTAAAAATGTAATCTGAATATAAAACATAACTTATTTTTACTGTTACTCTCTCCAAAACAATATTTTGGAAAGGGTACTGTGTAGCCTTAAAAAGACACTTACGAATGTAGAGACATTAGCATAAAAATCTCAAACCTTATTTGAAAAAAAATTTCATTGTTAATAACCAATTACAAAACTTATATAGTGTAGGTGTAATTACAAGATGTCAGTATTTTTTTCATCACATTTCCAAACAGCCTCAAAAAAAGGATAAAATTAATCATGAGATTAAAATTGATTAATAAATTCGTATAAATTTTGTTCTGCATTTTACTAAGAGATATAAAGCTAATTTGATTTCATTGTTCTTTGTAATTTCCTCTTTATTGTGCCTTTTCCAAAAACTTTAATTTACTGAACTTCATTTTACATTCCTTTCATTTTTATCTCTTATTTATACGTGTTTTTCAGCTTTGATTTTTTTTATTATTATTATTTTTTCCCTTTCCATAATTATTTTTACATTTTGCTACCTAGAAAACAAATCATATCCGTACCAATATAAAGGGTGTCCGAAAAGTATTGCTACACTTTCAAAAATTCATTAAAAATAAGCAAACAAGAATTTTAGCTTGTGGTTTTTTTTATATTCCATAAAAAATATTAAAGTTTCTGTTTAATTAAATTGGGTGGTGCAACATCTCTATTTTTCAACATGCTCGTTTCAAAATGGCAACACCACAAAAACAAGTTGTAGCAGGGTTTATTGAATTTACATCTGCAACACATGCACAATATAAATGGGGCACCACACTGGAGCTTGTCCAATACCGTGGCCACACTAAGATCTCTAGACATGACCACTTTGGACGTATTCTTGTATACGAATATGTGAGAAACATTGTTTACCAATCTTCAATTAGTGACACTGATGAAATGAAAAGCCGAATTACAATGGTCATTCAGATTTTAGACCTTGCAATACTTCTTAGTATGTGGCAAGACATCTCGTATAGATTCGATGTGTTGAGCGCAACTAGTGGCACGTGCACATCGTGCAATAAAAAGCATTGCTAAAATTATAGTTTAAAAAACTAAAAATCACGCTTTTATAGTGAATCGAGCTAAAAAGTAAAAACATAATTCTTAATATAAGGATAAAACGATGAACGAGAAAATTAATGTCATTGATATAAAAGCATAGGGTGCTCTATATTAATTGTTATAATTTCTTATTAGTTATACTCCGAAATGCTGATTTACTATAAAAATGTAGTACAAAGCACCTCACGCTTTTAACACAAGGACATTAATTTTCTCTTTAATCATTTTATTGTTATATTAAGAATTGTTTTATTACTTTTCAGTTCGATTCACTATAAAAGCGTGGTTTTTTTTTTTTTAACTATAATTTATTTTTTATTCTTTTAGTTCGATCACAATAAAAGCTTGTTGTTTTAGTTTTTAAAACTATTATTTATTCTTTGTTGAATTTATCCTTGGTTTAATATCTGGAGCCAGAATTATGTGGCTGCTGGAATTAGTCTTGCTCTTCAATGGATATTAATTAATGGGTCTGAAGGGTATTTATTCTCTCCGTTTACGGGGCCTCAGATGAGTCCCATGTCGTAATATTTCGAAGATTCCGTTTTTATAGATACTGGTGTAACTAATAAAAGTGTGTTAAGAAGAAATGTTAAATGTCGATCGTATTATATCACCTTTTAAACGTATTGCTATAATGTTAATTCGTATCATCTCTTCTAAACATATTGCTGTATCAAAATAAAAAAATATTTAGCAATTAAAACATAAATTTATCAATTTCAAACGTATTGCTATAATATTAATGCGTATCATTACTTCTAAACATATTGCTTTATAAAAATAAATACAAATAAAAAAAATAGCAGAACATAAATTATTTTTATTCATATGCGCGAGTCTTTTTTTTTTTTTTTTTTCCTTTCTCACATAAAGAATACTTTTTTGTTCGGTAATAACAAGCGGTTTCATTTTTAGGGTTGCACCTTTTTAAGGGGTAGGGTCTTTTAAACGCCAAATTTGGAAATGGAGTATGGAATTAGTCGTCAAATTTGGAAATGGAGTATGGAATTAGTCGCCAAATTTGGAAATGGAGTATGGAATTAGTCTCCAAATTTGGTAAAGGTATATGCAATTAGTCACCAAATCTGGAAACGATATAATGAATTAGTCACCAAATTTCGAAATCTTTAAAAATCCGTTTTTTTTTTGACGATCCTGACGGACAATGAAAAAAAATTTTTTGGTTATTATATTGCCACGGCCCCAACAAGTGTGAAAAAATTTCCCAATTAATCAAACCCTTTTTAAAAAAATGGGAAAAAAGCCCAAAAGATTCCATTACATACAAGAAACTTAAAAAAGGGGTTTTAAAAAAAAACCCAGGAATTCCCTTTTTTTAAAAAGGGGAAAAAAAAAACCAGGTGAATATATTTTTTATTTTGTTTATTAATTCATTTATTTGTTAATAATATTTTAAAGTGTACTCATATTTTTCGGACACCCTATATATTAAGCGAAGAAAAAAGAAAAGCTTCCAAAAAAATCATAAGAAAACCCCAATTTTTAAAGATTTTGGTAAATTTTCCCCGAAAGTTTACATTTTTAAACCTCACAGACTTGTTTAGAGTATTATTTTAAAAAAAAAGGTGTTACAAAGGGGGTTTTTTAAATTAGGGAAGAAAAAATAAAAAGGAAAAATATCTCGGGGTTTTTCCTATCCTTTTCCCCCTATAAATATTATTTATCCAAGTTTTCATTCAGAAATTTCTTTAATTTTACATTTAAATAGAAATGACAACCAGAATATACCATAGTTTTTTTTCTTTGATAGTACTTCTTCTGTTATGAGTATCAAGAAAACCATCAGCCAAATTATTTTCATGATCTGTAAAAGATACATCTTTATGAATGATCCTGTTTAAACAAACAACACGCGCAGGACTTCAGTAAAATTTACGTTGAGATATAAATTTAATTAAAAAATTCTATTTGAATATTAATGGACCTTACATAAAACAAAATCTTCTGTAGGTAATTATTATTTAAACAACAAAGAAAGGTGAGAAATTATTTAAATTATTCGAATAAAGATTAATCACATTAATCTATATCTACATAAAGAAATTTTGAGTTTTATTAAAAAGGTTTTTTTTCCTAATGGGCTGCGGATTGTTGTCTTACCATTGTAGACCTAGTATATTCCCCTGAAGCTGGTATTTCTTTTTAATGCGGCACCATATAATGTGGATTACAATCGTCGCAAGTAATTTTGACGCCCAGTTTCCTCCCCAGAGGGAGGCACCAGAGCTTTGTGATGCGAACCTGTACCGGATTTAATTTTGCCGAGAGTACCCACCAAAAAAATTTTTATTTTTTATTAAAATGTTAATGCATGAATTCTTTAAAAAAATTGAATTCAAATGTTCAAAGTAAATTATTAGAACATACCAGAATTTAGAGTGTAGAGCTTTATTGTTAGAATTAAACATACTGGCCAAATGACTTGTCACTTCATCTAATATTTGATGCTTCCGCTTTTTACTTTGTATGGTGACTTAATTCGTTATGGTTGTTGTTGGCGTGTCTATAAAGCGCAGATTAACAAAAAAATGAAGCTTTAGATTGCTCCAAAGCTGTCAAAGACGCCTTCGGCAACCTCAACAGCTTTATAAGAGAAGATCAAATCTTTTGGGTCGTCTGATCTGATTTTGAAAAGCCTGGCTTGAATTGCTGGCAACTGAGGATATGTTGTGGAGACATTTGAACATTAAGGCAGTATGGGCTGCGATTTGTGTTACTTCTTTGTTCGCCAGTTGAGATTTTCATTCCTTTTACGGGCTTTGTTCTAAGTCTAGTTTTTATCGATGCTATTGTACGGTTACTACTTAGAGCTCTGGGATGAAATATTCGAAATTATTGTTGATTAGTCTTCGGCCAGCAACTACATTGGCTTTAATGAGGCTCGTGAGGTTAGATGATTTGGGACAAGTTCATCAACTTTCTCATTACCGAACTCGTCTTCCTGCTGATGTAATACGATTATGACATGTCTCTATAGTGATTTCATACCATGCTTTCTGAAGTGATATTTCCAGTTCCTTGACATTTGCTAAAGGATTATTCGGTTCTCTTAAATGTGCCTTTGCAGTTCAGCCCACATATTTTCGATTGCAATGATAACAGGACTTTTTGATGACCGTTTCAGATTATGAAATACACCCATGGTTATGGTTTTAAACCGGTCTGTACAGTACTGACACGATGGAGTAACATTGTCTTTGAATATACTCCATGCCCATTTGGAAATCAATCTTTAATTAATGGTTTAACAACATTTTCTAGATGATATAAGTACTCATTCCCAGTTCTGTAACCCTTTATAGCAGCAATACTCGACCTGCGGCCCAAAACCTTTTTAAGTGGCCCGGTCATGGCTCATTGCTCTGAGAAATTCACTTATTTAAGAACATTGTAATAAATATTTGGTGGGAAATTCTTTGTCAAGAAATCAATTTCGCAGCCATCAGTGGAGCCTATGAGTAGTGAAATGAAGACAAGGACTAGACATATCATCAATGAAGTATGTTCTCTTTACCTATGAGATAGGTATCAGTGTCTGACAAAAAGATTCTAACCACCAGTTGAGATGGAAAGAGTTAGGCAGTTCTTTTATCCAACTAATGTCAAAGAAAATGACCACTGATATGATTCTTTCGTGCTTGTATGAGAACGCAATATGAGGAACTAAATATTTTCTACAAAGGTTTACTTACTGTTCATCGATACTATGGTTAAATAATCTCACGTGCGTCTAGTTCGAGGGACATTGGCCCAGATTTCGTTTATGAGGATGACTACGTACGGACACACAAGTCCATGCTTTTCAGAAGCGTCTACAATGTAATAATATCTGTAATATGAATTGGCTTTGTATGCTTACTTGATTTAAATCCAATTGAATTGTAAGCTCTGGGAAAATATCTCACCATTACCTATAGATAACAAAGGAGAGATGACCTAGAGCAGCGATACTCAACCTGCGACCCACCGAGCCTTTTAAGTGGCCCGGTCATGGCCCATTGTTCTGATAAATTTTACTTATTTAAGAACATTGTATTAAAAATTTGGTAGGAAAATCTTTATCAAGAAATCAAGTACATTAATTTTACTTTTTGCTGTCGGTGTCGTACGGGTACGAATTGATATTGTTTTTCTATTTGGAATGGTTACGGTTAGTGATAACAGACAACAGTGGAGTATTGACAATTTTATGGGTGGAACTAATTTTTAACTATCTTTCATATCTTGAAGCGAAAAACATTCGTAGAAAATATATCGTTTCAAGACAAATGGGAGGTTGACTATTTTGTAGTGAAAAACAAACAATGGATAGTAATTGTTTTGTCTGTCTCGAAAGTGCTGTATTTAAAAAATACCAATAAACAGGAATCATTCAATGACACTTTTCCTTGAAGATGTCTTTCAAAAGGCGATAAATACTCTTTCTTAAATAATCTTTGCAACAGCAACAAAGTATTTTGTCAGTGGTAATATCACAGCGGTAACAAAGATTTTCTATGAAGTTTGTTATATTATTGGTAATCATATGAAACCATTTATTGATGTAGAAATTGTGGAAAAAGTGTTTTCTTAAATGCTTCTAATTTAGAGTTGGTGACAAAAATAAAAAGTATTAATTAAAAAATGCAAAACAGGAGTTATAATATTTTGGTCAATTTTCCACATTTTAAATTTCCAATGTTATCTTGGTCTTAAAGCATTTTCTCTCCCTTCCTCCATTTAGTCTCATTTTGCGGCCCGCGTGAAATAACTAACATATGCATGCGTTCCGCGTGAAATAACTGAAATATGTATGCGGCCCAGCAGAAAAAAAAGGTTGAGTACCCCTGCCTTATAGTGATAAGGGGACCAATACTATTTCAACCAAATGCTCCCCAGATCATTAATCCTTTACCTCCAGCATACACCGCTGGTTCTACGCAATCTGGAAAAAGAGCTTTGCGTTTTTCCTGGCAAATTCTTTGTCTGCCATCATTTGTAAAATGTGTGAAACGGCTCTCATCGGTTCATAAACATTTTTTCCACATTTCTACGTGCCAGATTTTCTATTCTTTAGCCCAAGAATATCGATATCATCGATTTAAAACTGACAAATAGGGTTTTTGTGTTGGTTGTCGTCTCTTAAGGTCCAAAAATTTAAGTTCACCTTGAAGTGTTCTGTGTGAGATCTTTATCCTGAATTTAAATGAAACTCTTTTGTAATTTTTAGAGTTGCCAATCATATCCCCCGTTTTCTTCATAATCTGCTTCAATTTCCTATCATCACGTTTTATCATTTTCACAGGTCCCCAAGGTAATGTAGCTTTTGTACTAACTTTTAGTTAAATATGCTTTATATAGCTTTATCATGCTTCTGACTGATATTCTGTTGTTTTGAAATTTCAGATACTTCCACGCCATTTTGTTGCATAGAAACACAATCCATTTTCCTTTAAACCGACTAATAGCTTTTTTTGATATCGTCATAAAACAAAATCCATTAGTTTTTAACTGAAAACACAATCTTAACTTTAAGTAATAGAGTCGATTAATCTGACAAGTACATTTTCTAAGATGTTAGTAAATATTTTCCATAGTTGCAATTTAAGGAATAATAAAAATTAAAATAAGTGGAAGATGACTAGTCATTTAGCCATTACGTTTATTCCTATTAACAAGCCTGTAAGCTTACGGAAATGAAAAAAACTACGAAAGACAACATCACACACAAAGAGGGGACGCTTGTTAACTTATTGAAATATTTCTGAAGTACACCCTCTTTGATTACTTTACTTATATTAATCTTATTCTGCTCTGTGGATTCCAATTATAACAGTGAAGTTGTGTTCATTTCCGAAGCAGATTGAAGTGAACTGCACTCTCTGGTTTTGAATTAAATATTGTTCTCTGTAATTCTTCAGGTGCAATCGAGAAAGAAAAAAGTAAGAGAAAGACGGGATAGAATAAGGATAAATTGAGTTAACGTTATAAACAAAACCGTTTTCATTGATTTTTTTTTTCAAATGGATTGTATTTTAGCAGTTAAGTCATTACAGATACGGTAAGTTCCTGAGTGTGAGAGCTGTTTTATTGGGGAACCATCTAGTGGCGGCTCCCGCTATCAAATTTTTTATGCTTGACTTTATTCAATTTAACTCTCGTCGGATACTAAATATAGCCATGATTTAATTTTGCTGAGAGTACCAGAGCCAAATTGATACTCAAGGAAGCTTTTACATGCCGCATAATCATGCGGTATACGTGCCTATGATTTTCTGCCTCCAGAAAATATATTGACACTCGCCGGATTCACCCCCGTATCCTATGTCTCACGAGGCAGGCAAGCAACATCTTAGCTACATCTTTCTTTATTGTTACTGACGTTTTTTAAGCTTGGAATTCGTTGAATCTAAATTTAGTTGTAATAAATATTTCTCACACAAATAAATTTAGTTACTACATATATTTATTTCATCCATTTCAGCTCATTTATTTTTTTCTTTTTAAAAAAAGGAAAAAGGATCTGATACATTTATTACAAGAAGAACTTATAACACATTTTTAACCATATTATGTTATGCTGAATATACTACAGAATGCAAAACAATCGAAAGTTTTAAGGACTTACATTTTTGAGCTTACATTTTGAATTAATCTCAAATTAGAAATTGTAATACATAAGACGATCCAAAATTAATTTCCGTCATTTTTCTACACACGGAAACTTTATTGCCAAAAAAATGCATCATTAACACCTTCCAGGCTCATTTTATATACTTCTGGATTATAGATAAAAAAAAAAACGTCAATTTTTTTCATGCATATTTTTAAACATGTATATCTTTTTAAACATAAGAGCATCATTCGCAAACAAAGTCTCCGAAAAATTAATGAAAAAGATCTATTTAAGTAAATCAGTAATTTACCTGTTAAGTTGGCTTTCTGTATGGCAGAAATCATTAGACTACATTCTAGACTATAGTATACATTCATATACTTTATAAAGTGTATAATAATTCAAGCTTTATGTGCGCTCACCTGTCTTTTTCCTATAGACTTCTAATTTACTTGATCTTCTTTATTTAAAAATCAAGCTTCGAAAGTTTTATGAAATCAAAGGTTGATTTTGCAAAGAAAACTACAATTGCATTTTTCTTTGCAAAATCAACCTTTTATTTATTTTTTTGCTTTGTTTCCTGAAAATCCTTTTACCATTTCTGTCATTTTCTATCTCTTCTGAATAAATGACTTGGAAAATAAACTAAAAAAATTGAAAAGGAAATTTATTCCTTTCTTTTAGAATGATTGCATTACTAATAAATGAAAGATTAGTTTTAAGAATTCCTGTATATTGAATAGAGCTTTCTAATGAAATTGCAATTGCGAGATATTTCTCAGAATAGGTATTGACGAAATTGAATAGTAGTTGAGAAAAACTGCACGTGGTTATCAACGCGTCGAAGACTGAATTGCAAAATTATTAGTACTGTTTATTCAAATTACTTACTAATGTTCAAATAACATAGAATAGAAAAATCTCAGAATGGGAAGTAAATTACTTTGATTAAATTACATTGAATAATCTTCTATAAAATTGATTAGTATGTAAAAAAATAATCTTTAACATTCATTGCTTTGGTAGCAGGGGTGTTAAAAGCAAGTGTGGGGCTTTAATAATTTTAACGAGGATTTTTACGACACTTTCGGTTTTTAGTACTGGGCCGTTTGTTTCGGTACAAACATTGGAGCCAGGCGCGGAAAAGGCCAGCCCACCGATGCGGCAGCAGGTAAAGCGCTCTGCGAAATAGCCCGCCAGCGCAATGAGGATGTTTTACCGTTGAGAACATTTTAGTTCTCCAAATAACCATAAACGGCACGGTAAAAACCAGTATTCATAATACCAAGAACAGAAATGCAAAATGAGAGACTAAAACCTGGGCAAAAACAGCGTTGCGACATGCAAAACGGGCTGACTTCGCAGATTTCGATATAAAGGATTCATGTGGGTGTGTAGTATTTCCTATGGAGATTACGTGCATCCTGCTTCGCCTTTGCTTTTAAGCTTTTCGCCATTGAAGAGCCTTAACGACACTCCAAAGGTCAGGGTGGGCACGCCACAGCCCGTCAACTATTTACGCAGACACAACATGAAAGGGAATAAAGAGAGAGAAAAGAAATACTTTGCAGAGATAGAATAGCCGCACCGGAGAAGAAATTCAAAATGTTGCAGGACCAATAAACGTTTTAACCTGCTATTTTATTTTTAGCACTTCGTAGGCGCAGAAACTGCGGGCTGGTAAAAGTGGCGGTGGCGGGTTGTAACAATAACGTTGCGACGCGGAAGGCTGGGGCGGGCTGCGGTACCTGGACAGAACAAAAACACTCAAAATCCATTTGCAATGATAACATGCTTTTCTTGCCAGAATATGAACATGGGTATGCGCCGGCAAACTTCCGGAAAAATTTCTTTTGGGGCGACGGGCAACTGCGACGACGGGCAACGCGCACTCGCGATACATGCATTCGGTGGACTGACTCGAGCGGCAAATTTCGCGGTTATTTGCTGCGCGAAAAGCGGATGCGTGCTCCTGCGGACTGACCGGTATAGTATCGATGAACAGTAAGTAAACCTTTGTGGACTGCGTACCTGCGGCGCGCCAGTAGGGGCTTTGGTTAGATGCGAAGATTCTAACCTCTTTCCATTTCAACTGGCGTTTAGAAACTTTTTGTCAGACACTGATACGCATTGGTAAAGAAGAACGCTTTTGTGTGCGGGCGCTGGTCGACACAACGGACTTTGCGTTTGGAATTTGCGATAGTCGGACGCACGGCGTTTTGCGGTTTTAGATCGCGCCGGGATTTCGAATAATTCTCGAAATGGTGTTTTGGCGCAGCAACGCCTGCCTGTGCCGCTCGCCATGCCAGTGGCGCAAACGCGCGAAGTTGTTTTGCCGCCAACCTTGTACGTGAACATATACGCTTTAAAGCAGGTAGAGGCGCCTTTGGGTACTGATGAGGGTGAGGCTAGAGGTGGCCCGGTGTAGATTTGGTGGTGAAATCCTGGTGTTTCAAAGAACCTTAACGTACAGAAGATGCTACAAGTTAAATATGCCGAGGCTCAAATTTTCACATTGGACGTGATGTAAAAGTTAAGAAAGTGGTGTGCCAGCTCAGATTAGATCTATGTCATCTACCTGACTATGAATCAAAGTTATGAAGTTCGTCCTCACCTTGATTCAAAGTAGGATGTTTGTAAACAATTAAGAAACTTATGATGATATCTTGAAATCCTAACTCCTTAGAATTTAAACCCTATAGAATGTTATAACACATTTTGCCCTAGAATTGAAACGTCGTTTTAGATTCAATATGTTCAATAGAGATCAGAAAACATTTCGAAATATAAATGTAACTCTGTTAACTAGAGAATTTAGACGATGGTTATTCATTGCTGGAGAAGTTTTTGGTTTCTTTAACCTAATGGCACGCCAGAAGCTTAAAACTGGTTAGTTAAGTAATTTTCTACTGGAAAAACTTCTGCGGTACGTACTTTTACACTTAGAATGCCTGACTCTTCTTCTTTATCGATTGGACGTTCAAGTATTGTGGGGCTTTATTTTATTAAAGAAATCTGCCATAAAAAATATATCGTGGGAGTTTTTATTAATAATTTAAGAGTATAACAAGCCAAAGACTGCAAAATCCAGAAATCACTCGAAGTATAATTATTCATTAAGGCGCTTCCTAAATAAAATTATTTTTTCTCCCATTTCTCCTGCAGTTACTGTCACTTATTTTTAAACAGAAATAGGATTTATTTTTTAATTTATATAGTGACCAATTTCCATTTTCTCATCATATATATTAGTGTATTAATATTTTATCTTTAGGATTAGAGTTTTTGCTATGAAAATCATTTAAGCTCGTGGAAGGGAAGAACAGATTAATGCAATTTATATTAATATAAAGAAGAACATTTGTCTTTCACCTAGAATGATTGTTTGGATTTTAAAATATCAATTACAGTGAAAATCGTGTAACGCAAAACTGAAGGGACTGAGATATTTTTTCGTGTTAAAGGATTCGGAAAAAACATATATTCAACAAATTTTAAGTTTATTAGAGAACATTTTATTTACATAAATATGTATCTATGCATGTATTTAATAAAGTCAATGAAACAAAAATACTCTCAATGAAATAAAAAAAAAATTAGCAATACCAAAATTTGTACAGATTTATGTTTTCGTCTGTTTTTGATCAACAGCCTTAAGAAGCTCCATTTTCTTTTTAAACGAAATAATAGCTTACTTTACCCCTGAAGTAGTTACCATAGGGCTCGTAAAAAAATTTTCTAAAATAAAAAAAAAACAGCAATCTAAACTCACTGATTTTTACTCACATTCCGATGTATTCACCACCTAATTCTAAAGTCAAATGATGAGAGATAAAAATCTTTTTGTGTGGCGTTTGTAAGGGTGGAGGCTGAAAGTAGCTTATATGGATAAAGAAAATTGTCTCGTGTCACAGACTATATATATATATATATATTCCAAGGGTATTTCGAAGCCAAGTTAGCCTCCTTTCTACGAAACATGTGAAACCACCTCCCCCATTCATTTCACTCTAATCTCTCTCTTCATTTCTCTTAAATCTCTTTTGAGCGGGTGGTGTTTTCCGTATGTTGTTCATTCCCAGATGGAAAATCTTTTCGTGTTAAGTGATTTTAGTTTTGTGTTAAGAGAAAAAATGCATGAAAGTACATAATAGTTCGTCGGAACCCGAATGTTGTTTCGTGTTAACCAATATTCCGTCTTAAGCGTTTTCGCATTAAACGTATTTCACTGTAGTTGGTATTTTATAGTGAAATATAAAATTAAAAAAGAAAACAAAATCCCATTAGTGCGCACTGAAGTTTCCATGTAAACTGAATGGTAGCGATTTAAGAATGTTCAGTAACCTTAATCAGGTCCTTTAAAATAAAACAATTTACTGACAGATATGTTTAATAATGAGAGTATATTGATATGGTATATGAACTCTAAGAATAATTAAACAAAAAAAATGCATTTAGATATGTTTCTTAAATCCAGAAAGAAATGTTAGAAATTAAATTTAAACTGTATAAATATGCTTAGTATTTAAAATTACACTGCTGGCCACCTTAAATGCAACACCAAGAAACCAAGAGATAGCACAAAAAAATTTATTTTGTAGATAACTTGTTGACCAAGTACCAAATGATTAAATTTATAGACTTCTGTGAAGTGTGGTTCTCGCCAGAATCAGTAGCCAGAGTAACCGCCATTGTTGGAGGTCACCGCTGCCACACGCCTCGGCATTGATTCAAAGAGACTTTGGATGTGTTCTTGGGGTACAGAAGAACAAGCAGCTTCCACACGTTGACAAAGTTCATCTGGTGTGCTGGGGGTGTAATCTGGGTCAATCGTTGAGTAACCAAGGACCACATGTTTTCTATCGGCGAAAGATTCGGAGAGCGAGCCGGCCGGGAAAAAGCAAATCATTCTGGTGATTGACAAGAACCTTTGGACAAGGCATGCCACGTGTGGTCGCGCATTACCCTTTGTTGAAATATGGCTGTGGCAAGCACGAAGTTAGGAAGGACAACCGGCTCCAACACCTCGGAGATGTAGGCCCGGCTGTTTAAAGTCCCGCAAATGCGTACCAGGTGCGAGAATGATATCCAATCCCCTCCATACCATAATACCAGTGTGGTGGTGCATAACGCAGCTGTTCAGCATTCTCCAGACTCGAATCCGACCATCTGGTGTTGCAGACAGATGCGTGACTCGTCAGTAAAGACAACTTCATTCCATTTTTGCCACCCACATCCTTCTTTCATCGCACCATTGGCGGCGGAGACGTCTGTGGTTCTGCGCAGGGTAGACCCAAATAATGGACGTCTTGCAGACAGACCACTCTGCTGTGAACGGTGTCGAATGGTACGCGCAGACACTGAATGATGCGTGACAGACCAAGCCGGTAGGGTTTTTCGTGATGGACTGAGCATCCGTCCCGATGCGAAAAATTTGCCCGTCCTCCGTGAAGTGGTGCACGAGGTAGGGGATCGACCACGTTGGTCCATTGTACCCTCCTACCCAACGATCACATATCCGTATTAAAGTTTTTTGGGTTTCCCCCCGACTACCGTTTCCCCCCGAAAGATAACCAAAACTCGGTAGGCCACTATCCTTCCTCTAACTGGGGTACTTGATAAAAAAGCTGATCGTTGTTTTACAAACAAACTGACGTTTTTGAAAACCACAAAAAAATACAATTCCCGAACGAAATCGCAAAATCCCCAAGTTTTAAATAGCGCTTTTGAGGGGGCCCCACGGGGCCGCGGATGTGTGCGCGATGAAATTCAAATCATTTGAAATATCCCCTCCCAATGATGTTGTAAATTTATTTTATTAGCATGTTTCCTTCAGTGTTTGCATTTAATTTCCAGCAGTGTAGTTTTATTTTTTTAATTGTTAAATAAAATTGTCATGATATCCGTTCATGAAGACACAATAATAGATATTAATGGTAAAGGTGTTTGCGGTAATCTGACTTATTTTTCAGACACAATGCGCACGCATTTAGAATAAATATATTACGGTAAAATTAATACTCAGGAAGGTTTAACAAGAGAGCTAAGATTTGTTTAAAATGAAGATTAATTCCATCTTTTTAATTAGTAATGAGTACTTCCGAACAAAAAGTAATAAGTTGTGTAATTAATAGATTATCTTTGTAAAATTTTGGCTTAAACGAACCACACTAAACTACATACAAAATAGGGCTAAATTTTCTATTGAAAAAATTCAAAATTTTTTAAATGTATAAGCTTTTTTCGGTTTTTAAAAAAGGGCACTTTTGTTGCTTAAATTTTTTTAATTTTTTCCCCCTTTTATAAAGGGGTTACGTTAATGTCGAATTGATTTTTATAACGGTACATTAAAATATTAACGTAAAAATGTGTTTATTGAACACCTTTAATATTTAAGTAACGTTAAGTGCAACTCTAGTGCATGCGTAATATCTACAGAGAAATTTATATTCATAATAAAATATTCCTTTTGTTAAAAGAAAAAATTTTCCATCTTCAGCCCTGTGCTTGAAGATCAGATCTAATGTATCAAATTTATATGGTGTCTTCGAGGTGTCATGAGACATTAAAACAGAATTAGTTATTGCATGTATTATTACATGTGACAGTTTTAAGCCAATTGAAATGGGAATGGTATTTATGGTAGAATATGCTTCAAAAAATATGTATCACGGGTTTTTTTCAGATATTGAAACTCTACTCGGAAGTTGGAGAATATCTTTATAATACTATAAAAGAAACAAGTTGCAAATATCACTAAATCAAACAGCTGCAGATAAAATAAATATTTTCCTTTTTTCAAAAGGCTAATATATACATTATGAGTTAAGAATTGAAATTGAAAACAAAAATTGGTAAAGAAATTTTGGTGCATGCGTTCTTAATCAATATATATATCCATAAATATATATAGATCAGCTTTCTATTATGAAAAAGAGTGCCTAAATGATTGCTCCTCTATCCATAAATATGTAAATAAAATATTTCTAATGTCCTATGGAAAGATGACTTCATGTGAAGAAACGTGTATTTTCTCAAAGACAAATTAGATAAATTTTAATATTTTATTTAAGAGATATATTAAAAATGATATCAGATCAAATTAGATTTCTCTAGAGAAATAGTTATTGATTTATTTTTTATCCAAATGAATTTATTTTCATTCAGGTTCCTGAAATCTTTTCACTGATTTCTAGTTAAGTATACTCAATCTAAAACTACGTAAAAAAGCCTCGTTCTTGAATTTAAGAACCAAGAGATGGTGATTCTGTAAACGCATACGTCAAAATATTCCTCAATATATGACAACTTACATTAAATCTAGACACATGTGATTTTTTAAAATAAATGATATCATGCCAGTAATCGTATTTTAAAACCCGCTGTGTGTATGTGTGCAAAACGTATTTAAGTTGTTAGATAATGAGACAAAACAAAGAAATTTTTCAGGTTTTAATGATAATTAAAAATTAAAAAGTAAACTAAAAATATGTATACATTTTTAATGTACTTTACTTTTCAAACCATTCCAGGAAATTGCAGTAGAGCTACATCGAATTCAATTATTTGAACTTATTATGAAAATTATGGAGAAATAAATTGTCTTCCCTTACATGAACTTTCAAATTTAAAAACTAATATTCGTTCGAACTTATATTCTTTATCATTCTGGTACAAGCACGTTTGTTTTTATTAAATGCGGGTGCCGGTCCACCTGGTGTTCTGCATTGGGTTTCACAAACTTCACTATTTTCGCAGCAAACTTGTCCAGGTTTGCAGAATTTATTGGAGCAACAACCAATTTTAATTCCATCAGGACATCTATCAGCAGGTAACTCTGGACAAACACCATCAGTCATGTCACCTAGATTTCGAAAGATAATTCAGTAATTATGAGAATCTCATATTTATATAAATAAATAACCCTAAAATATAAGATATATATAATAATTTTAGCTGTGGGCTTTTAACTTGCTCAGTTATTTGTATATCTATAGTTTTAAAAGTAGTTAGTATAGTTATAGTTTTAAAAGTAGTTAGTATAGTTATAGTTTTAAAAGTTTTTTATAGTTTATAGTATAAGAGAAGTATTAAATCTTTGCTTGTGGTAATACTAATACATATATTCTTTATTTTATTTCTGTTAACATATTTCTGCAGAGAGAAGTATTTATTCATAAACAATCTTAAAATTTTGCATTAAGCAGAATAAATCTTTTAACTGTCATGCCCGAGTTTATCTCGGGGACGGCACTAGAGCTCCAAAATGCCATGCTTTAGATCAGGGTCTGGCAACCTTTGGCACGTGTGCCACATGTAACGAGAGAAGCTGTTCTCCTTGGCACTCTCCATCGCTCTACAAAACTCTCTCTGTGTCTACACCTCATGCATTTTTTTATTTAAAGAGTTTTCTTACTTTTTCAATTCTTTCTTATAAAACGATTCTGCTGAATTTGCTTGCGTATAGTACGTGTGATTTATATAAAAAACAACATCTTCTAATAAAATGTGACTTATTCTTAACGGAATTATGAAAAGATCTGGAAGACAACTATCGATAAATCGGCGGCCGTTTTAAATTGGTGTATATCATTGTCGGAGCGTTTTAATTGTTGGAAGAAAATTGCATGTACTGTGCTTTTCGCTTTTGATCCAACATAGCTATGTCAACAAACTTTTTCCTCATATGAAATTTATTTTGAGTCCACAAAAAAGTTGTTTAACAATTCAACATTTAGAATCATGTGTCAAGTGGAAGGTGACATATTATACCCCTGATATTGCGCTATGAATTCGAGTTTTACAGGGACAAGGTTTGCATTAAAATTTTAATTTTGTATTTAATTCCATTGCAGAAATACTTATAGTTTATATTGTATGCTTATTCTTTATTTCATTAAATATTCTAAAAATATATTGCACATAATATATGTACAATTTTGATTTTCTATTTATGTTGAAAGAATAATACTTTATGTTGCTTATTTTTATGCTCATAAATATCTTTAAATAATGCATAATTAATATGTAATAAAAATTTTTAATCTGTATTTTTGACCTTTATTCCCCAGATCTGCATGTATTGCCCCGTGAATCGAATTTTTTCAAGTAATTCCTACTGCGTGTCAACTGAATCATTTTGGTATATTTGTTTGGCGCACCATAGCTGTAAGGTTTCCGATATTTCCTCTAGGTTTTCTTGGGGCCTCTGCTGCAAAAGTGCTCCAAAATGTCACGCCCTAGTATTACACGGAATAATTTTTATTTAAGTGAATCATATTTGTTATACCCTAATATATATCAGAAGAAGTTTATTTCGGCTTCATGTCTTAGTCAAACCCGAATCTATTTCGAGAAAAGTTAATTTTGGCTTATAAAATAACACAAAGCTGAATTACTAATAAGTATTTATTTTTATTTTATTTTTCTTTTAAAAAATAGTGCTCCTCTCCAAACGAATATTAACACTGTCACGCTGTGAGGCAACCACTTCAAACGAATATGCTGTTGCTAATAAACCTTAAAAATTTCTATGCATGTAATTCAAAACATCAATTTTTGACTACAAAGTATATTTTATTTTGTATAAAACATTTAATTTTTTTGCTATAAACACAACTTTGACAATTTATGTACCCTAAAATAATTTGACAAATTAAAAAAAAAAATTATATCTTTTAAAAACAGTTTGTTTTCAGCTATTTTTTAACATAGGTATGCTCAAACAATACATTTGAATTTTTTGTGATAATTCTTCTAAATTAGTTTCAATACGGCAAATTTAATGTTTAATATGTTATCCCCAAACTATACGCTAAACTTTATTGTCAGTTACACCAAGTCTTTTATACAATGATTAATGAAATAATTATACTGTAATAAAATATCTCCTTAATCATTACCGAGTCATCAGTTTCGGTAATTCATGAATTAAAATGACTGTTTAGGATTATTCATTTGATCAGAAAATAATTCAAGGTTTGGATATGCCATGTATTTTGTATCATCTCATGTATTTAGCATCAGCTCATGTGTAAACAAGATAATTTTTTAAGTAAATAAAGTTCTACACATTAATGCTATAGAAAAATCAATAGAATTATTTTTAAGTAACTCTTTAATCAATGCCTAAGAATTCTTATTCTTTTTTTAAAAAAAGATTATCTGCACATATATGTAAATGCGCAAGGGAATATAAATACATATATATGTGCGTATTTTTTTAATATATTATTTACATATAAGCAAACTTACCTTCTTGTTCGGCTGCTTCAAACCGCTTGCACAAGAATATCGCGAACGTAAGCAAAAATATTGACTTCATGACCTGCAAAAAATTTAATTTTTTAGTAGTCTTTTAAAAAATTAGTTAGTAAATTTTTAATATACTGTATTATTAATAAATTTAATAAAAAAATTCAAATTTTTTCCGTAATTATACATTATATAGCATATTTTGTTATTTATAAATATAATAATGAAATATATTATAATTTTAAGATTAATAAATTTATTTAAGTTTTCTGCTGCCTTTAAAAATGATGCAATGATTAAAGTAAACATTGATTTATGTGAATATGCCTATTAAAATTCATATTTATTAAAATCTCAATGAATGAAAATGTGTTGCTTATATGGTAAAGTAAACTTAGGTTTCAATTCTCATACAAACTATATAGAAGCATAAGGCGTAAGCAAATAGTATTTTTTTGTTTTACCATACATGTGTTATATATACAACAATTAAATTGAAACTTCTTAACATATAACTACTGAGCAAACATTCCACAAAGTAGTATATTTTAGTTATTTTTAAAGTTTTTTATAATCAGTTCTATCTGGCATATTGCAAAAATTATACCAAAAAACAAGTGTCTGAGTAAAGATATTATAAACAAGAATAAATTTATTAAAAATGTGTCAATTTTCTAGGAAACTATATTTCCATAATGTAACTGGAACGTCTGCATGAGGGAAAATGACCTTTATTTTTACACTAAATCTAAATTTAAATGGTTTTCACTTACTTATATTAAAAACAGCGGAAGTCAGATTTTTACTTTGAATTATCTGTAAATTTATGCACCTGTTAATGCAAAAAATTCCATTTTAAATTGCTAATAAATCTGTATGAGCAATAAACAATCAACAACGTTTTTTTTTCAAGACTTGTTCTTTCTTTTAAGTGCACTTTGCAAAAAGCCCACTGCATATATAAAGTTTTACAGAGATTTTGCAAACAAAAATCCATAAAATAAATGAAATGAAATTTTAAAAAATAAATTTATAAAATTTTTAAATTTTTAAATTTAGTGATTTAAATTTCCTTTAAATTGTACGTATAAATTGTGCTACATCTAAAATTTGTGAATGTTTATTTGAAAAAGAATTCATTCGCTTTATTAAAAATTTGTGGATCTTATAATAGGCAAAATATCAGCAGTATAGATAAAGTAAATTTTGAGAAAACCGGAATTGCCAAAAAATGCATTTTGAGAAAATCGCAAATAAAGATATTTTCATCTGTGACTTGTAAAATAATATTTTTTAATGTGATATAAAATCATACCATAATTAATTGGATTATTTTGCATCATTTCTGGTTTTAAATTGCAAGTTTAAAACTATAGATTATTTAGAAGTCTTTTTAATTACTCTTTCTTTACTTCATTAACATGTGCTGTCAACGATTCACACCTTCTTCCGTTTAAAATAACAAAATTTTATGTCTATAAGTTTTAGTACTTTTATTTCACTTTGAACATCATCATTAAAGGATATTACAGAATTCCTTACACATATTTTTACTGTTATAAAAAACACATAGAAAATGTCTTTGATTAGTTTAAATAGTTAATTTAATGTCTAATTTAATTGGAACTCTGTTTTTAAAAATTATAACAAAAGAATATCTATTTTTGTACTCAAACATATGAATATTTATTTGAAAGTAAAACCAACAGTTACAAACATATAGAGTTATTCATGAGTATTCGAATGTTGACAATAAGCAGTTAGGAAAAACAAAATGTCTGTTTTACAAGCTGTGCACTTAATTTAGAATAATCCTAAGGATCCATTTTGTCCTAAATCCACTTGATTTACAATTTAAGAACTACACTGAGTATTTATAAACGCAAAACTAAACATAATTAACATTTCAAAAAACAAAAACAAAATTTAATTTTGTAGCTAATTATTCAAATTTTCCGTAATTTTTGCAGAAAAAATGTAGAATTTTCAATAAATTTGAACATATAATACAGAAAAGTTACATTCTTTGTATAGAAAAATTATTTTTTTACTATACATATACACAAAACGGATTTTGAAGAAAGTGTACCTGAATCATTGTTACATCACATTTGCTTACAATTTTAAAATTCAGTTTTCTAGCGTTCTATTTGTCAAATTTTCATAAATAGTGCATCTAGGGATGCAGAAAAGTGCCCTTTATTTTTTAAAAGTAAAATAAAAAAAGCAAAATTTTAAGAATTTTCACGTCTTAATTACCTTAAATAATTTCAATCAAAGTGTTCTTTAAAAACTATTTTTATTTTTTCCCAGCAGGGGTTAATATTTACAAAATTATTATTGAATTCCAGCGTGTTGCCTAGGATTAGCTTCATATAAAAAATTTTATATATTATCATATTAATCTAAATGAATAAGGAATGTAAAAACATTTACGTATAATATTTTAAACTTTAGAAGTGCTTAAAATCAATAAACTTTTTAATTAAATTATTCAAATAAAATTCTTAATATTCTATCTAATTCTAATATTCCATAATTTTTGCTATTCATACTATAATATCTAAATACATTTAGAGTACCTAAAACATATTTCTAATGAGACTGCTCGTAAAAGAAAATGGAAAACAGGATTTTGGGTCAAAATCTGTTTCATAAAAAATTAATGGAAATTTCCTCATATTAAAACAAAATTCTAAAACCCTGATTTTCGAAAAATATTTCCCTTAGAAAAAATTAAATTACTATGAAATATTATAAGTAACATTAATGAGTTTAACGTTACTTATAATACTAAGTAATATTAAAAATTTTAAATATTGTCAGTTTACCCGCATTGCAAATACATTTAATTACATCATCACTGCTGTTTTCATACGAACACAAATTATATTTTTACCCAAATATTTAAGAACACATTTTTAAAAAAATAATGCAAAATATATTTTTAATTAAACAACAGTTTATAGAATAAGATATATAAGTCATCTACACACAATACTTCAACCAATGTTGTAGCACTCTTAATAATGTAACAGAGATACTTACTTACGGCAACATCACTAAAGTACAAAATGAATTGCACTGTGAGTACAGATTTTTCAAAACCTAAATTTTATGTTATTTGATTACAATCATTTACAAATAAACCGAGAACAATACATCAAAGTAGGAAAATTTCAAATATTTCTTAAGAACTTATTTCGTAAATTTTATTTTACGTCAAGGATAATTTTTTCGCAACAATACACAAATAGAGAATCAAAGACTTATCCACGGGGGTTTTTTTCTTTTAAATTTCCTCAATAAGATTTTATTTCCCAGTAAAATATATTTTTGTTTAATTTTTAAAATAGATTTTAGAGAAAAGTAAAGCTTCCTATCTATAATTTAGATTAAATATTGCTAAAAGTATTTGCAATATGTTCAAATCAAATCTAATATTTTCCATTAATTATAAAAATTAAATAGCTTTAAAATTTATATCAAAAGTGCTTGCTTGAAAGTGTAAGTATTATATTAAAAAGTACTTATTATTTTTACCATCAATGATATCGTTATCTAAATAATCTTTCAAGTTTTATTTTAAAGGCTTATGTACCCTAGATTTAGGCTTATTTATCTTAGCACTGCAGTGTTTGTTATTCTTTTTCCACAAGTAACGATGTCTGTGATGCATATAATTTACACACACTCTTGAATCGCTTCATAAATTTACCTATTGTCTTTTTTTGACAATTTCTAGGTCCCACAACATTCATAACTTTAAGTACGTCATTGTACTAGGAGCATAAAAAATGTTTTATACATGAGTCTACTATGTTCACCTTATCTACGTGAGTTGACGCATAATTTCGCTTCTCAAAGCTTTATTTTTGGGAGAACAATAATTTAGCTTGGATGTCTGACCTTGTAAAGATGGTGACCCGCAGTACACGAGTGGTCATGGTCCCAAATTTTCCCATGTCCGGCATTATTTCAAACATATCAGGGATACAAGCTGTGACGCCATTAAATATCAGCGTCTAGAGGAGTTGATCCATGAGAAATTTCTTGAGGCTGAGTCTTCATGTTGTCATGGTTAATTAATTGAGATTGAGAGTTGTATTAGCGTCGGATTATAAAGCTACACGAGTGCTATTGGAAGAAAAAGAAGAAGAATTCCCAAAGGAACCGAGCTCACCCGAAAAGGGTTTAGAGCTACAAACCGATCCCTCGGGAAACAACCACTCCCACATCCGGACTTTATTGAGAAAAAAAATCAAAATTTACATTTTATAAACGTTAGAAGACAGTAAAATGACAAAATACAAATTTAAAGGTAACTGCACTATATACATGCATGTGCGAGAACGTAATACAAATATACAACGCAAATATAATAAAAATAATAATAACATAAAGATTATAAGAGATGGAAGAAAGAATATATACATATTTCGACTTTCTTACAAATTCAAAAAAATTAAAATAAGATTATTCAATACAAATGAACCAAACAGACCAAAATAAAAAAAGAGAGAGAAAGAAAGACAGGAAGCAAAAATAATAATAATAATAATAATAAATAAATAAATAAAATAAAATAAAAAATAACATAAAATGTTTTTAATCATATTTCCAGTTGGTGCCAATAGTTCCTGTTGATATTTTTCCCCTTAATTGATTCTTCAATTTAAAAAAGTATGCACCGGAAAGATGATTAAATTTTTTCTAGACCTCCTCCTCCATTTATATTTTATAGAAACAAACAGGAAGAATGTAGCAGGGTAAAATAAATAAATTAATAAAGAGAAGGAGACGGACCTCATAATTTTGAACTCCTGTCAAGTAACGAAGAATTTCACCTGGGCTGGCACTTCCTTCTCCTAACTACCACAGTACACCAACGGCAGGACATTGATCCCCGACAGATGTAACGTGCATCGTCTCCCTCTACACACCGGAGTTTCAGTGGCATGTTGGCATGGTGTGAAAATTTTGAGAATAAGATACCAGCTCTGATGTCATCCTAGTCACTCGATTGCGGCTCAAAATTACATAGGCCATTACCAATAGTCATTCTCTACTTTAAAATTGTAACGTTAAAAGATCTATCGATCAACTAAAAATATGATAAAGTTTGCGAAATTTCTCCACTTTAAAAAGAAATTACTTTCAAATCCCATGTTTCATTCTCAAATTGGGAGATGCAAATCCAACGAATATGATGTATTTAAACATCCAGAATGAATGCTTCGAAATAGAAAATATACAGTGTTCTAAAAGTCCTTTCAAAAATGAATTGATAAATTTTCGCTTAATTTTTTTATGTTTCATAAAGAAAAGTTTAAAGTTTCTGAAATTAAATGCAAACCGAATGGCGCAATTTTCAAGTTTTGCAACATTCTCATTTCAAAGTTGCTCCACCACCAGAACAGGCGTAAGTTGTAGCATGGTTTAACGAACTGAAATATCAACACATGTACTGCGTAAATAGGGCACTACCACTGTGGAATTTAGAAGTGAGATAGGTTGTGAAGGAAAAGTTCTCCAGACAACGTTAGGGAATCCAGTTGCCGCCTAAATCTCTAGATATAACACATTTGGGCTTTTTCTTTAGGGATACGTAAAAAGCATTGTTTACCAAGCTTCAATTTGCAACGCTGTTGAATTCAAAAGTCGAATTACAGCGGCTATTCAAAATGTTGATCTTGTAATCCTTCATAGAAAGTGGTTAGAATTCTCGTATAGACTTTTAATGTGCTACGCTCAACTATTAGTACACATATTGAAATCGTACGATAAAACATTGTATTTGGTATTTTCTTTATGAAATATAAGAACCGTAAGTGAATATCTTTGGTTGTTTATTTGTAATCAATATTTAACAGTGTAGCCATACTTTTTGAACACCCTGTGTTTACATCAATCCCATAATTCAAAAATAAATTCTAAACTACATTGTAACACTACAATAGTGACGCTTTAAATTAGAAACATTAATTTGATTCATTTTCTGTGTTTTTACATTGTCTTGTTTTATTTACAGATGTTTTCATTTTAATTGCATAACTGAAGTAGTTATAAGTTAAGCAATAGTTAAAGCATTCAAATTTCAGGTTTATGGAATATTTATTTTTAAATTCAAATACTTTATGTAAAACAAAATCTATTCATTCTAAGAAATAGTGTGTGTGTGTGTTTAATCTAATATCATAAACTCTCTTAATAGCACAATTAAATCATTTCTCCTTTTTCAGTATCATATTTTCGTAAATAAATGAAGTAAGAATGAATTCTAAAGAGATTTCTAAAGCAAAGATTAGTAAAACTTGATTTTTAAAAAAATGTACCTTTTAAACAAATTTATATATTATAGCAATGGGTTAGGTGTATATTATATAAATATACACCTAACCAATTTTAAAATATTTCGACTAGAATTTTTGTTTTCCCATTTATATATAATAAAACAATTTCTTCCGCATTAAATAAGCTATTCTGCTCTAATCCATCGGTTAGAAAATTGAAACTGAATATACATTTAAGCGAAATTTGTAATATCCTAACAGGAAATTATTCTCCATAACTTTTCAATTAATGCATTATACTTTTGCTCTCAAACGCATTTTCCTACCCCAAGTAGGAATTGAAAACGATGAATGGAAATCTATATTTAATTTTAACTTTCACAAAAGTATATTCACTGAATGGAATTCTCATTTTGAAACTCGCTGCATTATTCGAAATATCTCCATTAAGAAGCAAAATGTTTCATCGTGTGACTGAATTTTCATATATTCAATTTAAATTGAAATCTCCTTTGAAAACTAATAATGGGAAATCTGTGTTTTTAAGAAAGTCATATCTTATTGTACTTAAATTTTAAAAACATGTATTGCATACTCAAATATTTTTCATTTATTTTTAAATTGGCCTATTTGTCGTATTTTCTTCGATGGTTCAGTGTTCGAAATAGGGTGCAAAAATCAATTTAAAATAGAATAAACTTTTTAATTAAAACTAGGGCATAACAAGCAAGAACACATATTTACAAGTAAAAACATTGAAAAAATTCTTTATAATCTAAATTCTAAATCAGTCAGTAAAAGCAATATCTTTTTCCTATTAAATGTTAAAAACATATCAAATCCGATTTCTAACTGTTAACTGAAGAATTCTCACATCGAGATTCTTTACAAAAAGGATGCCAACTTTTGCAACAAAACTTATAATATCAAACGATTAAATATCAGTAAATAAAATAAACTGTAAGAAGAATTCGCTTTATAAATTATTAAATCAAAAGCAGACGAATTAATAATAAATAGAATAATTTCCAACGTTAATAGATATATTAAAAATAACTTCAAAAAAAATTTCATATTTACATATTTTGATTTAAAATGTGTCTAAATCAAATATTTTGTAACACGATACAAAATATAATTCTTACTCTTCTTTATTTAGGAAATATGCGGTTATTAGTATTTAAATGGATATGGGATTATAGTAAATTAATTCTGATATATACTTCGTATTACAAGATCATTCTTGACTAAAAAAGGAATGGTGAATTTTTTTTCACGAAACCAATTTTAGCAAATATTTTGTTAAAATTAGATTTTTATGTGTTTTCTTAAATATTTTCAATATTTTGTGACTTTCAATAATCTTATAGTTTCATTTTTTAAAAAATTATTTGCATTTTCCAATTCTAACTACACAATCCACAAATTAGAAGGAAAATGATTTTAGATTTCCTAATCACGTTGAGGAATTCATTTTTCTCTCGATCTATGTAAATACAATGCTTTAATTTTTTAGTAGAATTTGTAATAGAATGAGAAAATTTAACACCATTTTAATGTAATTTTTGCATGGAAATTCTCATTTACCATTTCTTTTTTTTAATTCAAAATTATCCAAGTTTTCTTTTTAAAAAAGAAATAACGAAGCACAAATTCACGTTTATGTGTACAAATAATGAAAAATATTATAACAAATACCAATGCTGAGCATATTATTTTAATTTGCGCAATCGTAATCCTTTTATATAATCTTTTTTTTTCTAAATTTAATTACTAACAATTTATTAAAACATTTCAATTCTTAAAAATTTTAAAAAGATGAAAAAATTAGCTGGACATATAATTTCAGTGCAAAATAGCTAAAAATACTGCTTTTGAGGTATTCTTATAAAATTCGCTTACATAAAAAACAATTGTTAATAATTATGTAGAGAGTTTAAAATATAGTACAAAGTATTAAAATTCTCTGCAAAAGTAATATATATATAACTAAAAATTCCATACAAAGAATATCATTTTAAAACTAATTTGAAAGAATTCTTGTAACAAATGAAAAGAGAAAACTAATCCTTTTAATTTCTAATATAATTTCATTAAAAATTTACTACATTTTTTCAATTCATTTTATCAAGTGTTTCATACATCAATAAAAAAAAGAGAGAAATTAAATACAAATAGCTTAATTTCCTAAGAATAATTAGAATCAAATTCATCTATACAATCTCACACGTTTGGATATTCTATGTAGTATATATAAAACAACTGTATTAAAAAAGACATAAAAGTAGCAAACATAGCATATAAACTATGATGTTTTAATAACTGAAACGAAAAATTACCTACAGAATTATTATCCTACAGAAAAATCGTAGCTTTAGATAACGGTTCGGCTACAAAATAAACTAGTTCAGGATTTTAATATACCTAGAATGCTATTTCGAAAACAAAATATCCCAAACTTTTGTTTAATTAACTTTATAACGAAGAGCACACACATTCTTCTCTACAAGGAACGCAGTTGCAATGAGTTTTAGATAAAATTAACAAAAAGTGAAATATTGTTGTTATTAAAATTTCACTTCTTCCCAAGACAGAAATGAAAATTTCTTAAGAAAAATAATTTTAAATAACCCTGAAATATTTTCCCATGCTTATTTTTTTCGAGAGAATCGTGCATGCAATCATTTATTCTAAATTGCTTAAATAGAACTTTTCGGAGACAAAATTTTAACTAGCCTTGTTATTGATTGCTGTAAAAAAATGAGAAATTTCAAGGAAATAAAACATAATGTATGATCAATTTTAAGTTTTTCACATTGACTTGACTTAACGTTGCTGTAGAAAGCATGAAAGTTATTGGCTACTGTCTGATATTTTTAGTCTTGAAATGATTAAGATGAGACTAGAGTTAGTATATATATTTCATTTTCCTAACAGCCATTTCCACTTGAGGCTTTTATGATTTAGTGCTGCCACTAGATGAAATAGAGATTAGGGACGTTGATTACTGTACCAAGTGCCCAGATTCGAATCCCATAGAATGCATAGATTCAGGGATGGCGAATCAGTGGCACGCGTGTCATTGATGGCAAGCGATACAATATTTTTGGCATGCCAGTGATCAAAATGGTTTCCATTTTATTTCAAAATTTCAAAGTTCACTATAAAGTGTTACGAACAAACGCGAGTGATTGGTCTTGGGGCGGCGGAAAACACACTCGTTTGTTAAGTCTTGGCCTTAGTTATATCGTAGACTACAATTACTTATGATGTGAAGTATGTCTACGCATAGCATAGTCAATTGCATTGACACAACTGTAATTTAAAGTTTATCTGTGCTATATTTACGATTTTTAACTGTTATATAACGCGGCTAGTTTAGCAAAAGAACAAAAAGTGCAAGATAGTAAGTGCAACAGATAATTTCAAATTTGGAGGACCGAGAAACATGGCATTATTAGTAAAAGCGATAAAGCGGTGTATGTTTTATGTTCTGGAATAGTGGTATGTAGTACATCGTCTGTAAAACGGTATTTTGAAAGAAATCACAAACCTCTCGTCAAAAAAGGGAAACCACAGCAAAAATAATTAATTGGTTTGTAACCATTTAGCAGATGACTCCAATTCAACATGTATTCTACAAAAAGTAACACCTTACAATCCTAATATAAGTTACTTATCATCCAATCTGCAACATCAGAAGTCACAATGTTACTTTACGTACATAACAGGTATAACTAAAAAATTCATAACTATACAGTGCAAAGGTTTTTTTCGTAGTAAATAGAGTTTTGTGTTGTTAGTAATTAGTTTTATTATTTTTCCAATATTACGTCAAAATTATTTGAAGGCACGTCTATGCCTCATTAAACACTTCTTTAGAAAAAAATGGCAAGTTGATCCATAAAAGTTCGCCACTCCTGGCATAGATGTTTGCAAATGTATTGTGCCTTGTAGTGATGGTACAGCAAATATTCGGCAAGTCGAAAGTCTTCTCGAGAGGTTGGTGGTAAGGAAAGAGAGGTGAGAGACCACCCCTCTTCTGATGATCTCCACCAAAATTGGGGTGGAATAGAGAGAAAGTGTGTACTATAGCCAGCAGGGTGCTCAAAGTTGTGAACAAACATGGCAGACGTATCTAGCCTCTTTGTCCCAATGAATTTCGTAGGTCTCGATCTGACACCATCGGTCAGGTGGCATTAGTAACAACAACGTCAGTTAGTTCCGTTTAACTTATTCCATTTTCCAGTTTCATTACTCACATAATAGTTGACATGAAATTTACATCAACGAGATTCGCGATCTTAATTCTTAAGTCAATACAGCAGAAACAAATATCAAGTGTAATTCTTTTCTTACGAATGAAAATGTAAATTTTATTGAATTAATGATTTTGAATTCTTTCTCTTATAATTTCCTTTTCATGTATTACAGTTTTGTAAATCAAACGTTTAAGTAACTGCATTTTAAAAAATGTTGAGAATGATCTGAATTGCCTAGATGAATAATTAAGGAAATAATAATATACAAACACAGAATGTATTTCATACACAAATAATGAGATTGATAACTATTTATAAGATCCGTAAAAAAGTGTTACTTGGATAAGCGTTCTTTGCTCAAAGATTTCCTGGGTAAGTACGTCAAATTAATCTAAACTCTAGTACTTTTTTAAACCTTTATGTTAATTATTTAATTATTTTAAATTACTTTATTAAAATACATTCAACGAAACTATTGAGCAACAACTGCATAATTACAGCACATAATAACCGTGAATTCTTGCATTAGATTATATTAGCTTTAAATAAAAATTAGATGAGAGAGATTTAAGGCATCCGACTACGTTCGGAACCGTGATTATGCAAAAGCTTATAAATGGATAATTTTCATGATATTTAGTATCTCTTAGATTAGAAAACGTATATAAAATTGTTTTAAGAATAGTATTACAATAAAAAATTATTTAAGTACCATATTTTGACAAAAAATGAACATAGAATGACCCATTTTCAAAATATTCTCCATTTGTGAAAAATGCTTCTATTATAACAATATTTTATCTGTATATAGCTCACACCTCTGTGCAGAGACTCAAGAGGAATTTTTGAAATATATAACTTAGAAGTGGGTTTATCCCTGTTTTAAGACAACAGAGGGGAGAAATTTTAAGAAAAAAACACCGATAATTATTTCAATGGGTTGTAACTCTGAAAATAATGTGAATTTTTCACAAATCATAGTTGAGCCTCTGTGCAGAGGTCTTAGCTATAGACAGGCAAAATATTATTATAATAGAAGCATTTTTCACAAAAGGAGAACATTTTGAAAAAGGTTATTCTAAGTTCATTTTTTGCCGAAATATTGTATTTAAATATTTTTTTATCAAAATGTCCTTAAAACAATCTTATATATGTATTCTAATCTAAGTGACACTAAATATCATGAAAATTATCCATTTATGAGCTTTTTTAAAATCACGGTTCCGAACGTAGTCGGATACCTTAAAGCGAAATAATAAAGCTTTCGCCTATTGAAGCACAGAACCTAATGGAACAATATAACTCTTTACTGATTTTAAAAAGATCCTTTGTATAATATATGTGCATCACTTACATTGACTCTGAAGAATAATGATAGAACCAAATGCCAAAGATGCAATAAATGAAACGAAAATTTCCATTTCTATTGAGAAGGACTAAACTATTATACCAATGAGGGACTAAGTTCTCAAATATTAATATTTTGAGAGAATTTGAATAATCGTGGCTGCATGTAGTAAATGTAAAGCATGGGTTTCGGGAGTAAATTTCTCCTCTGAATTCTGAAATGCAGATTTTAATAATAACTACCATTCATGTATATTTAGAAAATTAGGTTCACTGGATCGAAACTGATCTCTCTCTATAACAGATATTGAAGACACTTTATTGTGTATGAAACTTCATTGATATTAGAAGTTTTAGGCAGCGTTTCTCAAACTGTGGGGCACGCCCCCCTTGGGTAGGGGTGATAATTCTACGAAGAGGGCGCGAGCATATTGAAAAGTCGAAAACAAAAGCTTATTTTAAAAAAAAAAAATTACTAATTTACTGAATGTAAACAAACAAAAAATACATTCTGACGTAATAAAAAATAGACTACATATTTACACTGATATAATACATTTATAAAAGTATTAGTACTGCACAATGTATTTTATAATTAGCTTAACAATACTAAGTTAAGAACAAGTAAATAATTACCAGTGATCCCATGGTAGTGTCATATATAAAACTATAAACAAAAAATAATACTTATCTTGATAATTTGTGCAGTTTATAATTAATCCCTTAACTGCCGATTAAATGTTATGCGATTCGCTTCCCAATGCCATCGTTTTCCACGTAGGGGTGCTTATGTAATACATTAGGGGGGGAATAAATAAATAAGCAAATCCTCTGAAATAAGCACATCCTTCGCAAACACTGCCCTTTTATTGCATCCCAAATTCTTCTGAATAGTTTTATGGATAGCAGGGCAAAGAAACGTATGACAGACGTATATATACGTCCGGGGGAAATAAAGTTTTAGCAGAGCGAGACGTTTATATGCACGGGTGGAACTTAAACGATTTAAATCCTATTGCAGCTTTAGCATCAAAGTATCGTATTATTACATTCAATTCAATTATTACATTGTTATTATATGGAGGGGGTGCGATGAAAATTATGATTGAATAATGGGTCTCAAGTATTGAAAGTTTGAGAACCACTGGCTTTAGGTAATTCTGTAGTTTCTAAGTAATATATGCAATACAAATATTTAATAACAACATTTAATTTATTTAAGCTGTAACGGAATAAAAGGAATAAGTTTTCATCAAAATATTTTTTTTATTGAGTATAACTAAGTAAAGGAATCTTAAAAGACAATTACTGAGATTTTTTTAAAAGATACCTAAGAATGTAGTTTAGCCCATCTACATCAATGCAATGGAAAAGAACATTCTACGTTTGATACAGTTTCCTTGAAATGAACAATGAAACAACGTTGAATTTGTTCCTTTATTAAGTCAACTTGATTTTTATGAGAGAATTGTTCCAGAGGATATAGCAACATTAATATTCTGCGGGATTAGATACAATACTGACTGTAAGAATATGTAAACACTTTTCCAGATTGCATGGTTCTTAGCTTTTAATACACAAACACACAAAGCAAAAACCGTAAGATGTGCTTCTTATAATTATTTCAAGATTTGTAAGCTCTTTTGAGAGAAAGTAGTTATATTTAACAGTTAAATATTTCAATTCCTTTTATCTTATTTATTAAAAATCAATTACTTCTTGATCTTTTATTTATAACTTTATTCCGATCTTATTTTCTGAAACACTTATTCTAAATATCCCATTTAAGTTGATGTGGCTGCAAAAAAATCAGAGAATTTAATAGGGAAAACACGATTGAAAAATTTACAATCTTTTTTTTTCCTTTCAATTTCTTATACCTCTATGAAAAGCTTTTAAGCAATTAGTGCTTTTTGTCTACTATTTTACTCATAAAATAGATTTTATTTTCCAGTGTTTCACAATTAAGACATTATCTTTAGTATATACTACAAATGTAAACTTAAATATTATTATTTTGTGTTAAAAAAGAGCTCTAATTGTTTTCTAATACTTTAAAAAGCTTTTAAACGCAAGATTTTAAAGATTAAAAATAGATAAATTTACTTTTTAAAATGGAGCTTATGTTTTTACATATATGTCAAATAATTGCAAAATAATTTCATTAAAAATAAAATAATTGCAACAATGCATATACAATAGCTTTAATAGTAAGAAGAATAGTTTTTTTTTATAATAAAACAAAACACTTTATTGAAAAAGGAGTAATTGCTTTCACAGCTCATAAAATCAGTAAAAAAATTAACAGAAATCAATAAATATATTTTCCTTTGAAAGAGATTTGTGTCATCTTCGATCAGATATATTTTTCCTACTTCTCTATTATGCATGGATTTAATATCAGTTTTGTTACCCACAATTTCATATTCCACTATAATATACTTACACAAAGTCAATATTCCATGAATTTCTAAGTGTGAAAGTTTCTGATATTCATAAAAAGTAAATAACTTCATTTTGAAATTCCACGTGGTTCTTCAAAAGCTGACCATCAATACTTTTTTTTATCAAATGTTATCAAAATACAATGAATAACTTTTAATATTTACTAAAGTGAGTTGATGCATAGAGATAAAACTATGATAAGATCTGATAAAAATGTTAGAAATATTTTGCTACAATATCTTGAATTTTTTTATTTTTCTACAGCTATAAAAACATTATCAGTTTACCCAAGCCTTTTTATCTTCTAGAAAGAAAAAATTAAACATTTATAACGTCCAATAAATCATTCTTCTCTTTCTGAAAGAAATAATCTAATTCATTATGAGTTTATTTCAATTAGGATAGAAAAGGTTACGTTGCTGAGAATTTTTATATATAGAAGAGATATAAATAGATTACCTAAAACTGGCATTAAATGATTTAGAAAATGGAAACAATTTTCTTATTAAATTAAATCCTTGAATTTACAATTACTTCTAAAATTTACATTTCATTTTATTTTACTTCGTTTTAGAATATATTATCCAAGTAAAGTTCAAAATTAAAAGCATAAGTCAACATTAATTAATCAATTAGTATTCAAGTATTATTTGAATATTAATTTAATTTGAATGAGAATTTTTATGTGTTATGTTCTTTTTCTAAATCAGTTTATTAATTGAAATTACTAATTCTCTGAAGCTAACTAGCAATTAAATGTGTTCCTTCGTGTCTTTAACAATAAAAATTAGATTCTCTTAAAAATAAAAAAATTATTAACAGAAAAATTAAATGAGGTTCATATTTTACAATATTCGAGTATTTTTTTCAGCAAGATTTCAATGTAAATCATACAACTTTTGAATTGTTCTCTTTAATATTCCTTTTGTTGAGGAGCTTTAAAGTACATTTTATTTAATTAGTCATATTTCAGAATAACAAAAAAAGTTTATCATTTATTATCTTAATTAATTACGAAAGCACGTTTATTAAATGAGACCTAAAATGGGTAATTTTAAATATGTAATTAAATTTTCCGAAAAATTGCCTTTTTTTTCATTTCTACAGAAACTTTACTAAATTTAAAATTTTAATTAACACATTTAAAACACTTTTTTTGCTTAAAAGAACTGCACAGATAATTACCCTCTAATAATAGGTAAATATTATTAAATTCTTAACCTATAGGGCACACTTTCAAATCGCAGCTATAGACTTGAATTTCCTTGGAGACTGAAAGATATTTTTCTGCTTATAAAATAGAATATTATTCTGAAAAAAATAGAGTTTAAAGAATTTTGTTAGTTTGGATAGGGATTTAAAGTGAGAGACATGAAAGACAGAATCTACAATGGCAGCATTAATTGTTAGTACTAATGAATTGGTAAAATATTTTTTAAAAAGTTACAAATTTATGTAATATTAAACTAGTCACGGAAAAGTGTCAATTAGTTTTTAAAAACATGGAGGCTAATTTTATTAACTTTGTTAGCCGTTATTATCTTACAAAATTCAGTACTTTGCATGAAAACGTTGTATATTTACAAAACAAATACAGAAGGTATGTATCCGTTTTTTTATTAACACGCTTTTGTAAGTTTCACTTGTATGTAACGGAATCTTTGAACTCGTTTTTACCCACTTTTAAAGGTCAGATTAATTCAAAATTTTGCACACTTGTCTAGGACCGATGACAATACAATAATTTCATAATTTTGTTCCGTTGTCCTGAACAGGGTAATCCATAATTGGCGACTAATTCATTACACCATTTCCAGATTTGGCAACTAATTCCATGCACCATTGTCAGATTTAGCGACGTATTCTATATACCATTTCCAGATTTGGCGACTAATTCAGATCCCATTTCCAGATTTGGCAACTAAAAGATTAAGAATAACCCTAAAAGCGAAAACGTTTTTGAGTCAGCAATTTCTTATCATAATATAAGCAATTGTCCAGTCTTTCTGAAAATGAAAATAAAAAAAACAGACTCGTGCATGTGAAAAAAAATAATTTGTTCTAATTCAGGAATGAGCAAACTTTTTCGGTCTCGGGCCAAAAATTAAAAAAAAAAGTGTATGAATGAATGATAGTGAAAAAAATTAAAAATACATGCTTTTTTACTGTAAATAGAACTAAAAAATGAAAAATAAATTGTAGTTTAAAGAAACTAAAATACGCGCTCTCATGGTTTATCGAACTAAAAAGTAAAAAAATAATAATTCTTAATATAAGAATAAAATGATTTACAAGAAATATAATGTCATTGTGGTAAAAACGTGGGGTGCTTTGTACTAAATTTTTACACTAATTCAGCATTTTGGAATAGAATTAGTAAGAAATTATGACAAATGATATAGAGCACCCCACGCTTTTACCCCAAAGACATTAATTTTCTCGTAAATCATTTTATTCTTATATTAAGAATTATTTTTTTACTTTATAGATCGAGTAACCATAAAAGCGTGTTTTTTAATTTTTTTAAACTATAATTTATTGTGAAAAAAATACACCCTCTTATCCACTTCGAATTTGTCATTTTTTTTCATCTACAGTGGCCCACAGAAGTGTTCATACACTTGCAAATTTCTATAAAATGTTATGTTTTAGACTAATAAAAATAAATATATTAATATATTTTTTATGATATCTGAAACTTATTCTTATTGGAATAACATGATTAATTTTTGAAACAAAGTGTAAATATTACTTTGAAAAATTAATAATCAGAAAGTACTAAAAAATTATGCCACAAAAGTTTTCATACACTTCAAAAAATCTGAACAAAGCTTTAGCTCAATGCATGCCTTTGGTGTCTCCAAATTCTGAAAACACCTCCCAAATCACCTAGTTGAGCATATTTGGTGAGAATTTGATTTTAAAAAAAGAAAACGCATGACATAATAACAAAATGTAAAGTAAAAATGATAATTACAAAAAAGAAATTATAAGAAACTGTTTAAATATATATCAAGACTTTAAGAGAGATATCTTACTGAGTAATAAATAAACACTCCAACATAATATTTATAGCTATGTTGAGATTTTTTTTACTTGTACAAAGACTTTTGTGGTGTAATTTTTTAGAACTTTTTTGATTGGTAATTTATTAAAATAATAGTTATTCTATATTTTACAAATTCATCACGCTATTCCAATAAAAAAAAGTTGCAGATATCATAAAAAAATTACAATTCTGATATATTAATTTTTATTAGTCAAAAACATCAAATTTTATAGAGAATTGCAAGTGTATGAATACTTTTGTGGGCTACTGAATATGAAAATTTTTAACACAATTTTCACATCTTAATTGATTGTAAAATGAGTTCTATTTAATCATAAAAATACTGAATCAGATATCAATTGTTTTCAATTTTAAATGAAAATTTCAAAATTTATTTTTAAGGAAATTTTTTTTTAAAAAAAATTTAAATATTAGTCGTAAGTTTACTAAGCTGAGTAACAATTAAAAACACATTTTCAATTGACTTACGCAACAAAGCATCTTTTCACCAAATTACGTTCATAAAGTTGATAAAAATGTTTAAATTCTACTTTCATTCAATGATAACAAACCTCAATCCAAGAAAATTAAGAAAAAAGCTTTCAGAAAATAAAATTAGTTTTTTAAAAAATAGAATTACTAATATAAAGTTCGTAAGAAAAATTATAATACCTTAACATCTCAAAAGTATTGCTGTTATAATCACTCACAATACGTACCTATTCCACGCACAGCAATGTTAGTTTGAACCCAAACGATTCTTTTTTCGAATAAACGTTGTGTACTTTCAAATCTTAGAACTCGTTCTAGCCGCAATTCACCAACGCCAAATAAATTCATGAAACTCCGCCACTTATTTTCCTAATGTTAGATACACCTGCGACTGATGTTTACGTCGGATTTCACAGTCCGATGAGTTCCACAGTCTCGCATTCAAAAAATTTTGGGAATTTCTTTTCCTTTTCTTTTTCTTTTTCGGAAAAGAAAACTAAAATTCGATTTAACGTTTCCCAGTGAATAAAGCACAAAAAAATAAAGTTTTTGAATTTTGTTCGGAATGCCGAAGCTACTTGTGGAGCTGGAATTATGAAGCAACTCGAAAGAGGGATGAAAATATTCCACACGATTTGTCACGTTTCGTGAAATGTGTGTCTGCTCGATGCAGTAGCAAGACTTTTTTATGCAGAAAAACTTTCATCAGTTTATGTTTGCACGAAAAGAACAAAAAAAAAGTTTGAAAAGAAAATAAATAAATTATTAAACTTTCGAATAATAATAAAAAATGGTCCCCCATCTTTTAAAAATTAAACTATAACAATCAAAATAAAATTATCGAGAAAGGAATTATGGGGTGGTATTTTGTATTTTCTCTTTAACAAATACAAATAGACTTTATATATATATATATATATATATTGTATGTATATTAATAGTTTATTATTATAAATTTATCCCTTTTCATAGATTGATATACTCTTATAGAGTTACCTGCATATCAAATTATAGATAAAATTACTTATTCCCTTAGATTTATTTTAACCAGAGTAATTTTTTAGTTAAATAATTAAATGCATGTATAATCCTTGTGTGTGTGTCCGTCAAGTAACGATAGTATTTATACATATTATTTTAATTCTATTAATTTCATAATTTTGCTAAGTGCTACTATTCAGCCAATTCCATGCTTTGAATTTGTATTTGGGTCCAGAATCTGGCAATAACTTGTTAATTGTACTCACTTTAAGCACGGGCTATACATTTTTGAATGCAATTCTTAGGTCAGTTACATTTCTATTGTAATGGATTTCAATATTCTATAAACTATTTTCAATAGGATTTTGATCAGTGTTATTAATAAAAAGAGGGAAGGTTAGCTGGCTAAAACACGTGTTTAACTTTTTTATAAATTATTTTATACAAAAGAAATGGGGTAAGTCAGAAATATTTATAATACTACAGCATCCATATATATATATATTTTAATTTTATTATTTATGTAGTTTTTAATATATATTTTCTAAAATTTTATATCTGGTTTAATTTACAATTTCGGTTTTGGAGTGATAACTTCTATAGGAACGTTTTGCTGGAGAGTGAACTTGAATGAACGTCACGCTCGGGTTTGTAACACTCATTCGGTTTTTTTCGTCTTTAGTCTCAAATCGTGCTCGGATAAGGTCGTAGGCGACATACATACCCCTAAAAAGGAAGAAAGGAGTGACCTTACCCCTATTCCCGCCACTCCGAAACGACATGAAACGCGGTAGTTTGTACCTCCCCCAATACGCCGTAAAAGTGAAGTTCCTAGCTTTGACCTAAGTGGGGTCCACCCTCCATCTCTTTCTACGAAAATGAATACGGAATTCTTTCTAATCTTAGTTGAAGCATAAAAATGAAACATGCAATATTTTTAAAAAATAGACTTAGAGAGAGAGAGAGAAATCCTACACTAAAATTAAACATAAAATGTAGAAAAAGGACAAATTTTATAGAACTAAGTAAGTAGTGTAATTATGATTAGGAGCATCACATTGAATTTAAGAATAAAAATTTACTTTTGTAATCGAATCAAAACAGCAATGAAAAATCGATCTTTTAATCACATTACTTAAATTTACTTTGAGTCTAAAATGAAAATTAAAACAATTAAAAATTTAAAATAACAAAATTCCGTATACAGGTATTAAGAAAAAGTTACGTTAAATAATTTAAATACAAGAAAATAAAATATAATTACGAAGACTTACCTTGCAGCAGCGCGAGATATATTATATAAAACTGCCATACAATGACAAATAATTAGTATAAGCTAAAGATTATGTGATATAAATCTTCTGATTAAATCCTATTTTAAAGGTTTTGACCTAGATTCCTCTCTTCCGAATCAACGATCTGTTTTACTATCCCTTTGTTTAAATTAATTCATAGATAGAATGTAATATTGATAAATTACAACCAAAATTCACAGACCCGGATCGGGTCTTCTGAACAAATTAACTATGCTTTTAAATGTGAATTTTAAAGTAGATTTTTCAAAAGACAAATCAAAACCTTTAGTTGATATTTTAAAATCAAAATTCAATTTAACTGTGTCAAATGATTCAAATAAAAGCCTAAGGAAGTACGAAACAAAGTTTGACGGAGTTTTTTTTTAATAGATATTTAAATAAAATTTTGAATAACCTATTTCAACTACCATAAACCTATTATTTCCTTCTTAGAATACAATTCACAAATATGATTGTATATTTCGCTCAAAAATATTACTTTATGAATACAGACATATGAATAAATAATTTTATAGGGCAATACTAATATCCCCTTGTTTTTTATTCACTCACCGAACTAATCCCTGAAATAACATTGCAAAATTTGAAGTTATCACTTCTGTCGTTTGGTCATAAGCCTACACACTTTTTTTTGCTTCATTTTTTGTGATTATTGCTTATTTATATAGTAAAGAATTTCAACAATACACACACACACATATATCTATATAATTTTTAAAAATCTCTACTGGAAAGACAGAAAAAAACTAGGACATCAAAAATAAAAGAATCACGAAGATTGGAATCTTAAAAAGTTGGATGCTGTGCTAGTTTGCTGGTTGAGGACAGCTTTTATACTTAAATAAAAGTAAGGTTTAACCTGTTTTGTGACTAGACAACCATCTACTTACCTCTTTAAAATATTGAGGAAAGTCCTACTGAAAATAATTGATATAAGTTCTAAATCTATTATAAGAAAAAGGTAACTTATTAAAATCTTCATTCAAAAATGCTTAAATCACGATGAATGATTGTGCAAAAAGCAAGTTATATCCAGATTCATGATCCAAATATAGATTAAAAGTTATGATAATAAAGACCTATTTGTGTGTAGCATAGCAATAAGTATAAAATTATTTTTTACTAAAATAATTGTAAACTGAGTAAATGAAGTTAAATTCTATTATTATTGGAATAACTCTAAGGATATTTTTATATTTGTCAACGCTATAACGATACAAAGTATTAGAATATATAATTTTAAGAGCTACTTTTACGCCATCTATAAATTGAATACATACGTAATTAAATGTAGATAGCCCTTGCACTTATTTATTATTAACATAGTAAATATTAATAATAAATAACTATTTAATCTACAAATAAAAATTCAAACCATGTAATTTCCATATCCAATCCACACAATCCACAAATTAATATTTTTAATGATCAATCATTGTTTTGCAAAACTTTTTATACTGGTTTGCATCTAACATGAGGATTTAAGTTCTGATTGGAGGATTTATAGATCTTTTAGATGTAAGAAGAGTTTTTAAGAGTTGTGAATATATATAATGACTCTGAACTTGTGCACCAATCTCTAATTTTGATGTCTTATTCCAAAGCTCTTGCGTGAGTTTTTGATTATTTGTGTAAATACGAATTATTGTATACTTATCTATATTTGGGTACTTAAGTTGTTTATGTGTTGGCATTCTTGTGTGTGTGAGAGTGAGATTGCATTGGAATATAATGGATTCTAAAATTTAACTTTCAAATTTTAGAGATTTTATTGATTTTATATATTTCTATCTCAAAATAATGGATACATTTTCATTGATATTTGGTGGTTTAGTTATATTATGCACTTAGTTATTTTAGAATTCTGATATTTTTATGCCATAATATATGATTTAAAATACGATGGCAAACACCTTAATTTTTAACCCTTTAACGTTCTAACTTTTTGAGAATTTGGATATTTCCAGATTGGCCTAGCAAGTTGCGACAGCAAAAATGTTGGTACTATCAAACCAGTTTAACTTACTTATCGGTCCTAAATATGATAATTCACTTATTTTATTTATAAACTTTTTAATTTATAAATATATTGACATTATTTTAAAATTTTTGTATTTTTATTTTTTAAATTCACCACCGATATTTGGAAATGGGATTTTGTATTCTAAGGTTCTAATTATTTCAATTTTTGTTTCCCTATAGAATTGTGTTAAATTTATGTATATTTAAATATATATACTTAAAATGTTTGAAATGTAGCTTATGGGGATAATTTTTTAAGACATACGAAGCCTTAAGATAACAATAATGAGACAAGACGCACGTCCATAGTAGCCGCTATTGTCATAAGCATGAGGACGGATTTGTTAAAATTGAGTCTTACTACTAATGACCTATCGTGTAGAAGAGTTGATGACGTTCAATCTGTCTCAAAACTATCGTATTGGCATTGGAGTTTAGAGAATGGGGTGCCAGGTTAGGTGTCATCCTGTCAAAAACCTTAACCCTTGACATAAAGGATCTCCCTCAATGCAATCTCCCTCGCACTCTTAGGTAAAAAAAACAAACACTGGGAAAAAATACCGAATTGTTCATGTAATAGCTACACATGTTCCACACATTCTGAAAAGAAATTTGAGTAATAATAAAATTTCTTTTCCCACTACCCTTGGACAACTGACATTAAACTGAAAATGTTAACTGAAATTATATTAGGTTAAAAGTTGCCAACTCATTTCTTACTGAAATTACCAATTTTTTTTATGAATTTGAAGAAGTATAATTTATTTTTTAATAAAAACTTAATTATTTTAATTTCGAGTTATAGTGCTATTTTGAATAAACAAAATAACAATGTCTTACTATTATTTATATTTATGCAATACAAATGTTATACCTGTATATCCATAAACAAAAACAAAATAAATTTTCTTACATGCATCAAAATTTCACGTTAAATACAACTATAAATGTAATTTTAATGTTATTCACTCATTTACCTGTTCATATTGGCAAAATAATTGCAATTACCTAATCTTAATTAGTTGCCTAATTGTATATTTGTGTGAAAATTCGATACCATATGTATAATATTCATTTTAAAATAGGCTGAAACTCCTTTACATCTCATAACTGTGCTCCTGAAAGTTACGCTTGCATAGAATTTCTCGTAAGCAACAATATTCTCTATAGAAAAAGCAAAAATTACTTTTCGATCCTAAAATACAAATAAAGTAATAGATAAACCAATATTAAGTTCGCTAAAATTATGAATATATAAGGGTTGGCCGGATGAAAAGTTGACAAGTTCAATAAAAAGAATGTGATTTTATTTTGGAATCAAAAGAAATCTCTCTGGAATTTGTAACACATGTCCCATCGTTTCGGCAGCAGGTTTATGCCTTCACTCTAGAAATAACGTGGTTGATTCTTGAGGAAGTCCTGCCCAGCTTTCTACATCGTCCAAATACAAACGTAATTCTGTCTTAAGGTATCCGACTGCGTTCGGAACCGTGATTTTGCAAAAGTGTATAAATGGATAATATTTATGATATTTAATGTCGTTTAGATTAGAAAATGTATATAAAATTGTTTTAAGAATATTATTATAATAAAAAAAATATTTAAGCACACTATTTTGACAAAAAATGAACACAGAATGATCAGTTTTCTAAATATTCTCCTTTTGTGAAAAATGCTTTTATTATAATAATATTTTGCCTGTCTATAGCTCAGAACTCTCTACAGAGGCTCAACTAGAATTTTTGAAATATATAACTTAGAAGTGGGTTTATGCATATTTTTCTCGACAACAGAGGGGAGCAATTTAAAAAAAACGCCGATAATTATTTCAATTGGTGGTAACACTAAAAATAATGTTAATTTTTCAAAAATCCTAGTTCAGACTCTCTGGAGAAGTCTTTACTTTATATAAGCGCGAAATATTATTATTTTAAAAGCATTTTTTGTAAAAGGAGAACATTTTGAAAGACGATTATTCTAAGTTAATTTTTTGCCAAAATATTGTATTTAAATAACTTTTTTTGTCAAAATGTCCTTAAAACAATTTTATACATGTATTCTAATCTAAGTAACACTAAATATCATGAAAATTATCCATTTGTGCGCTTTTTTAAAATCACGGTTCCTAACGTAGTCGGATACCTTTAGTAGCCTAATGGCCTTGAAGTCACAAATTGACAAAACCTTACTGTACGGTGGGTGTTCTAACATTTCCCAACAGATTTTTTTAACGTTACCTTGATTTCACGGAAGACGTAATTACGAACATTGTCATGGAGATCCTACATCTTTTGCTGCCCTTCTCGAAAACTTTTACACCAATTGTTCCAAGACATTCGACTAAAACAGTGCTTGCCATAGACTATCGCTATCCGTCGATAGATGTCCGTATTAAAATCACCCCCTACAATCAGAAACCGTACTACCACGCGTTGTTCCGATCTGGATGCATTCTTACATGTTATAATTTTACTTTCGATTGATTTCCTCTGCCACTGACATGTTTCGCTGTTAAAAACCGTATTCTATGAACACTTCCTTCCGTTTTTCGTGTCCCTGTTTGGTGACTCGACTGCTATAGTTGCACTCATTCTTACGCAATCGCATATGTCACCTTTTATTTGGGCAAGCCTTATATATGGATGCCTAGAGTAATATTATTTCTTTTAACGTATACATCGCATAAGTAATTTTTGGTTTAATTCCAATTTACTTGCAATGGTTCCCATTATTCTACATGACGAAACTTCAAAATAATCTGGAATCATACACGAAGCTTGACTGAGAAACCGCAGGCAGCAATACTTTGATTTCTTAGCACGCGGGGAATAAATTAGTT
>BMAV01028215.1:0-13402 GCA_019973955.1 Trichonephila inaurata madagascariensis
CCGTCTGATGAAGCCCTGAACTCCTGCACTGTATAGATAGGCCAGGACTCTTAGCTGCGTACCAGTGGTGAGCAGGAGGGTTTCGCCAGGTCAAATTCATTTTATTTCTTTGGAAGGAATGAATTTCCGAATGGGTTAAAACAGTGGAGCTGGGGTTAGAGAAATCACAGCCCCTACCAGCCAGCTCATCAGCAGCTTCGTTCCCAGATACATCCACATGTGATGGAATTCACTGGAGACATACTTGTTTCCTCTAACCGTGAGCCTAACTAATTTGCATAAAATATCTAGACCAGTACTGTCCATAATTTTTGGGCAGTTCTTCAAATATTGGATAGAGCTTCTGCTGTCTGTTAGGATCCAGATTCTCTCCTTATAAGAATTGAAAGTATGATCGAGAGCACCACTAATAGCAATGAGTTCCGATCTAACGACGAAACAGTGTTCAGGATTTCTGATACTGATTTTAACATTATTCCTAGGAGTGTTACTAAAATTACCACTCCCTGTATTACCCGTATCCGAAAGACTACAATCTGTAAATAATCAAGGCTTGATCGGGAATGCCATTTATTACTTCTGGGGTTCGACACTACATTCTTGTTTCTTCGTAATTCAGTATAAATTAAAATGAAACGTTAATTAATGCTCGCTACACGCGTAAGTTCGCAGCAAAATGTATCCACATGCAAAGGAATTAGAGATTTGTGTTATGAGATTTTTGAATTAACAAAAGTTAATCTTTATGTATGCAATATAAACATACCTTTTCTCTCCAAACTATTATTTCTAGATTCCATTCTTGAAGCGCTTAAGGTCAAACTTAAGATATCTCCTGAAGTTGCAGAAACGTTCAAAAAGGATTTGATCGAGTTTTATGAAGCAGAAGTTGGTAGAATCGAAGGAAAACTTTGTTACATCTCTGAGCAGCTTAATTTATTGGGAGTTAAGCCAATGGAATGCTCAGATTCGAAATCCAAGGAAACAACTGTTGATTAGACTTGCACTCTGGTTTCATAAGAGTATAATTTTTAGTATGATGAGAGATGGATTGTTATGCATGGGAAATATTTTATTTTTTATGTGACATTTTATCCTGATGTTTTCGCTTTAATAAAATTTTTGAAAATTAGTTGGCTTCAAATTTTTTCCTTATAATTCAGTTTTGTGTGCTTAACCCCTTAAATACCGCTGGCATATATTCGTTTCGCTCAACCAGTGCGTTGAGTGTCGCGGACATATAAACGTCATACCGAACTACGATTGTTTTCTGTGCGCTGCTATCAGTAAAATTATTCCGAAGGCTTTGAAATGCAAACAAAATACCCTTTGATAGTGTTTGGGAAGTATTTACTTGCATTGGAGAAAAATTTGCATATTTCTGCTTTTGCCTTTTTCCCTCAATACCCATGAGAAAAAGCAGCGTTGGCACCGTGGTGCGATTCTTGTAATTTATAATCGCAATTAAGGGCTTAATTTCATCTCAGATCCCCGACATCCTGGTTAATTTTCATATTCATAATTTTCATATTGCATCATATTTCATCGTTTTCAAACATACATCAAAGCGTAGATACCGCCGTATCAATGATACGGGGCCTCCACGCTATAAAGGCCCCAATATGTGTAAGCAAAAATCTTAATGGGTTTCTTTTTCCCTAAAGTAATATTATTTTGCAGGAAATTTAAAACTTTATTTAACATGTTTTGGATTGTCCGATTTGAATCAAATATATACCGTTTTGTTGTATAATTTGTTGCCATTTTAAAAGTAGCTCCATATTGCCTGTCTCATAGAAGTCTTTGCCTTTATTGGCAGAAAAACTCGATTTTTCACAATCTTCTCTTCATTTCAATTTCTTATCACTCTGGAAGTTTTGCAATGCAATTAAAAGGTGGTAATCGTTTGGTGCCAGGTCCGGACTATATGGTGGATGCATTAAAAATTTCCAATCAAGCTCCCATAGTTTCTGGCGAGTCACTACAGACGTGTGAGGCCTGACGTTGTCCTGACAGAACACACTTCTTTTTTGGCCATAATGGCCGTTTCTAGTCAGTCACAAGCTTCAAACGGTCAAGTTATTGACGGTAGATATCTGAATTTAGTGCTTGGGTCCTATGGAAGCAACTCCTAATAAGAGATTCCTTTCCAGTCCCACCAAATACACATTAGAACCTTCCTGGATGTTATTCCGGGTTTGGCCACCGTTTGATCTGCTTCACCGCGCTTTGACCACGATCGTTTTCACACAATATTGTCGTATGTGACCCATTTCTCATCCCCAGTCACCAACTGCTAAAGAAATGGGTCAATTTCATTCCGTTTGGCCAGCGCTTCGAAGATGGAAATTCGATCCATCATTTTTTGGTGTTATTTAGTGTTACACCGAAACATCGAGCTTTTAAATCTAACTTTTACTCAAATGGCTTAAAACTGTTTTTGGTCGATCTTTACATCCTGGGCGATGCTATGGCTACTTAAATGCCGGTTAACTTCGATTATTTCTGTGATTTTATTGACATTTTCGATAAAGGGTGCGGGGCAACTTTAACATAAAATATGCCTGAATGAAACGCAAATTGCACGCAATTAGCTGTTACAGTATCGGCATTCAGAATTTCAGCCACCTGGCTTGCATTTTCGACTTTATCAAAGAAAAACTGTAAAATGTACTGAATGTTTCTTTGTTGTTTTCAATTTTTAACACCCTGTAACTCGCAATTGAATAGACCAAATGGAAAAAACGCAAAATATTTTTAGGGTAAAATATCACCTTGACAACGAGCATAAATTTGAAATTGTTTGATCAATACTTCACGAGATATCGACACTACAGCCATCTACCGAAAATATAATGGATTACTTTTTCCCCCAACTAATGTTATCAATCGTCCATTAGCAGAGTTCCTACTTCCAAAGAGGGGGGCAAAGTTTTGATACAGGGCCCCCACCACACTCGGGATAAGTCATTCCAGTGATGCAACGCCATGTTTCAACCGAACCTCAAAGTTGGAAGTAGTCGATGGAAGGGTTTTGTCAATAATGCATGTTTAAGAATGATGCAAGTTTAATACTGAGAAAGGGGTTCCAGTGCTTGATGTGCACTACATGACGAGACTTGTCACCAATAGCCCCCAATGCGCCTCCAAAATTCTAGTAATACAAATTCGATATTTATTGATTCAATCACTAACAAATGGTAACATTGGCAAAGTCCCAGCCAAATCAACTGGGAAGGAGCAATCTACAAGTTACTAAGTCGGTACTTTTGTTGGTATTCCCTTTCATGACTTTAAACCACAACATATTCAAGTTTTTCTAAGTACAGTTTTTCAAAGAATAATCAGTCGGCCAGGGGCTGTACTATGAAAAATTAACCGTTTTGGGCCCTGCCGGCCTCCGGGGGAAAGGGTAAGGAAAAAAAATTAAAAAAAAAGCTGGAAATTAAATTTTTTTGCGATTTTTTTTAATTTTTTTGTGGGGTTTTCCAACCAAAAAACAAATAAAAATGTGAAAAAAACCCCAAAATTTAACTTTTGTAATTTTTAAACGGGGTTACATTCGGGTATTAAAAAAAATTTCAAAAAAAATTGGGTAGGCCTTTTAAAAAAACTTAAAAACCAAAAAGAAAACCTTTTTAAAAGGAAACCGTTTAATTTGGGTTGATTTTTTCTTTACACCCCTCCTTTTGGAAAATTTTGAATTCCCAAAATTAAAACCGGAAAATATTTTAGGGGGGTAAAAATGTATTTTAAACCGTTTTAAAAATTTAAATTTTGGGGGGAATTGGTTTATTAAGAATAAAAATTTTAAAAACCTTTTAAACCAAAAAATTTTTTTATTACTTTTTTTTTAAAAAAATTGTTATCAATCGCCCCAAAAATTGGGGCAATTTTTTACCCAAAAGGGGGGGACGTTTTTCCCCGAACGGGGCCCCCCAAAATTTTGGGGGTTAACGTCTTGTGGGAAAAACCCAAATTTTTTAACCAACCTAAAAAGGGTTTAAAATTAAGTCGTTTTTGGAATTTCTTTAAAAAATTTATTTTTTAAAATTTAATAAAATTTAATTAAAATTATTTTTTAAAAAATTTAAATTGTCACCAAAATAATTTTGGTTTAAAAATTTTCAAGTAATACAAAATTGATTTTTATTGTTTAAAAATTCCACCAAAAAATTAAAAATTAAAATTAAGAAATAATTAAAAGGAGCAATTAAATTTAATAAGCGGTAACTTTTTGGGGGGTAAAACCTTCAAAATTCAAAAACCCCACAAACATTTCAATTTGGGTTTAAGGGGACGTTTTAAAAAATAAGGGGTCGGGAAGGGGGTTTAGGGGTTGGAAAAATTTTTAACAAAAACTGGTTTAACAAAAGAAAAAATTTTAATTTTGGAAAATTTTTTTTAAAAAAATTTAGGGGGGAATTTTAAATTTTTAAAAAATTTAAAATAAACCAAATTTTTCATTTTTTTATAAAAAGGGGATTTTAAATTTAAGAAATAAAATTTTAAAATTTTTCACTTTTGAAATAAAAACCAAATTTTTTTTGAAATCTTTTTTTGGAAAAAATTTTTTACAATTTCTTTTTCTGTTACTTTTTTAAAATTTTTCAAAAGAAAATTTGTGGGGCCCCAAAAAATGTTGGGAAAAAAAATTGCTTTTAATTTTTAAATTTTTTTTTTTTAAAAGGAAAAAACCAAGGGGGCCCCTTTCTTTTTTAAAAAAAACTTCCAATTTAAAAAGACCCCTCAAATTTAAAAAAAAAGGGGTTTTCCCTTGTTTTTCCGATTTGGAGTTTTCTCGTGCTGGTTTCCCATTTAAACATCTGGGTTCGGGTTGGGGTTTGGGAGAGGAAAAAAATTTAAAACAGTTGAAAAATTTGGGTTTTCCTTTTTAAATTTCAATTTTTTTTGTTTTCCTTTTTTTTTAAAAATTTTAAATTTTTTTTTATTTTCCTTTTTGGGGAAAAAGAAAAAGGGAAGGGGTTTTTGTTTTTTCGGGATAATCGAAGTTTAAAAAAAACCTTCCTTTACAAATTTTTGGGAATTTGGATTTTTAAAAAAACCCGGGAGATTTAAAGTTTTAGGTTTGGGGTTTTGGGGTTTTCTAAATTCAAAACAATCCGTTTAAAAGGGGGAAAGGGTTGATTTTTCCCGGAAAATTTTTAATTAATCCCCGCCTTTTTTTTTGGGAAATTTTTCCCCAAAATTAAATTTAATTTTACCCCAAATTTTTTTTTTCCCCCATACGGGGGGGGGGTTTAGCGGGGGAAAGAAATTTAAATCAAAATTACTTTATTTTTAACCGGGAGTGGATGTTAATTTTTAAAAAAATTTTTTCTTTCCCTATGGGACCCAACGGGAAACCCTTTTTTGGGAAAAAAACTTTGTTTTTGTTTTTAAATTTTGGGTTTTTTAAAAATAAACTTTTTCTTTTTAAATTTCATTTTCTTTAAAGGGGATCGAAAATTTTTCCCAAAAACCCAAGGTTTTATAAAATTTTAGTTAAATTGAATCAAAAAAAAGTGGGGGGAAAAAATTTTTCCCCTTTTTTCAAGCCAAAATGGCCTTGGGTCCCCAAACCGGTGTTTTTAAAAAATTTCCCTTTTAAATTCTGGGTTTTAATCAAAAAAAAAATTTAAAAAAACTAATAAAAAAATTATTTAAATTTCACCAAAATTTTGTTGTTAAAAAAACAGAAAACCCAAAATTTTTAAAAATTTATTTTATTCGTTTAAAATTACCAAAATAAATTTTTAAATAAGGGTTACCAAAAATAAAACTAAGTTAATAGTAGGAATTAAAAAAATAGATATTATATGAAAAAAAAATTTTGTGTAGAGTGGTTATATTGGTAGAAAATTATCGGGGGACCTACCTATTTCGAAAAGATGTTTTGTGGTATGGAAAAAACATCAGATAAATTTAATATTGTGACAAAGGATTAAATTTTTTGATGAATTTGGTTAGATGAGTTTAGACTCTATTTTTTTTCTGTAGGGGTATAAAAAACCCAAAAAGTAGTGATTGTTGGTTGTAGTAAAAAATAAAATGTACTTTTAAAATTTCATATAACTCTGCTCTCTCTCTCCAAGCACCTTCGAATGAAGTTCTATCTAAGATTTCTCCATCTTCCACTTTATCGCTCCCCGTTTTTTCCCGAAAATTTTTTTTTTTCAAAAGACTTACTAAAAATTTTTTAAAAGACTTTTTTTTTTTCCTGGTTAGCATTTAATGTCTCCTCATCGTAATAAATTTTTAAAAAGTATTAAAATGCCCGTTTTTTTTTAAACAAAATTACTTAATTTTATTTTAAAAATCCCTATAATATGCCAAAATTTTTTCTTTTTTTTGTGGCGGTACTTAATATGAAAATTAATTTGATTCTTTTTTCCCCCTTCATCTGTATACCATGGGACATCTTTCCCCATTGGTAGATTTGGAAATTCTAAAAAAACTTTCTGATATTTCCTTTAACTCAAAAAATATACATTCAGTTTTTTTTCAGTCGATAGTTTATTTTTTTACATTTCCATATCTCTGAAAAAGAACATCATGTAAAACAAAACAAATAACGTGTTATTCGTCCAAATTACCACGGTGTCATTTCTCTTTTTTCAAATGCCGCCTAATACCGGTGGGGTGACTAAAAGTCTACTACCACTTGTAGCCAAGGAATCTCGTTAAAAGAGTCGGTAAAATTTTTTTTAAAAAAGTATAATATTTAATACATATATACGATTAAAAACATATGTTTTATTATTTGTCTTTTTTGAAACTGAATTTTTTCCTAAAAAAAAACCCAAAGGGGGTTTTTTTGAGAAAAACCATTTTTGCCTTGGTTTTTAAAAAAAGGGAATTTAATTTTCCCAGAATAAGACATGATCTTCGTTAATCCCAAATAAAATTTTAGTTACGTTTTTTTTGTTTTAAAGCTTAAATAGAAAACTTTTAAAAAATTCAGTTTGTTCCCTTTTTAGCTGCTTCGTGTGAAGGGTCTGTTTTTTTTAAATTCGCTCCGAAAAAGAAACGACTTTTAAACCCAAATCTTCTACCAGTTTTTGATAAGGGAACGAATCATATTTTTTATAATACGATTCTGGGATACAAACCCAACTTCCTAAAAAATATTAAAAATTTTTTTAAAATTTTAAAACGGGTTTATTTTTTCATAAATTTGAGATTGGTGAGCCTATATTTTGGTTTTCGCTATTGAAGGGCCATCAAAAGACATTTTGATGAAATTTTTTCCCCCAATTTTTTTGTCCTACCCGGGGGGGGAAAGGGGTTTTGCCATAAACAAAATGACATGTCAAACCCTAAACCGCGCTCTATCTTCACATTGAAAAATTACCCCCAAATTTTTCTGCTTTAAAAAACAACTTTTAAAATTTTTTTTATTTCCCGCGCTTTTGTTGATTAATTTAAATAGAAATGAAGCACCATTCTTTTTTTAAAATATTAAAATGCCATTGAAATATTGTACCCCTTTAAAAAATTTTTTTATACACCATACCTAATGCGTTTGACAGACCGAAGCCGCCAACTTGTTTATGATGTAGGATGAACGAACCCTTTTGGGCGGGAATTTTTTAAGCAACTTTTTTTTGGAAAAATTTTACCACGGGGAAAAAAAGTTGGGGGGAAGTTGCTATGGCAACTAAAAAAATTCTCGAAACGTGTACGTGGGGAAAAGGCTTTAAATCTTTAAATGTGCAGATATACAAAATAAAAAAAAATGAAAATAAAAAAAATTAAAAATAGGGGGTTTTTTAATTTATTACACTAAATATTATGCTTTTATTTTTCCCAAAAATAAAAAACTTAAGAATGGAAAAATATTAACCTCTTGATAGGGCAAATAAGACAGAGAGAGAAATTCAATGAACATTTTTTCCGCTAAGAATGTAGATTTCTGGTACCTTTTAAAGGAAGGAGGGGGAAACCCCGGAGTATTCGAAACGGAACAAAAAAAAAATTTCTAAAATTTGACAAAGATAGCTTACGACGCACAGTGGGCGTTTTTCCCAATCGGGGGCCCTCGGAATGTCCAAAAATGAAATTGGGGAAAAAAAAAAAAATAACCCACTATTTATGGTTCTAAAGGGTTTCCCCAAAACCCATGGGGTTTGGGTTTTCGTGGTACGTAAAAGGGAAAATATTCTACCATCAGGGGTTTTTCGTTGGGGTTTTTTTTTTTACTAGAAAAAAAACACTTGCGAGTGTCATTTTCTAGTAAAAGTTCAATCGTTTCGTCTAAAAAAGTTTTTTTGCAGATATAAGATTTTTTTAAAATACATCCCAAAGGGGAAAGTAATTTCTTGATTTGACTTTCAAATTAGGTTAAAGGGTTTGATTAAAAATTGTAAGAACAAAAAATTTTTAAACACAGCATGTAACTCCTACTAACATATTTTGGGTTTTTTTGTGTTTTTGGGTAAAACTTTTGGGATTGACACGGATTGATCACAGTAACACTTAAGTTACATAGGTAGATATAGACCTTTAATTTAATACCAAATTTTTGCTGCTACTCTCCAAGGATTTTTTTTTTAATGTTGGGCCGATTTTTGTGGGTATTACTGGTGTTTCCCTTTTTCAATTTTGTGGAATGAAGAGCAAGATCCTAAGCGGGGAAATTGATGCTGTTTTTAGTTTAGTTAGGAGTAAAAAAGGAAAATTTTTTATAAATATAAGAACCAGCAGCAATTAAAATTTAGAAAAATTTTTAAAAAAATTTTTGCTCGTTTGTAGGGAAAAAAAAAGGAAAGAGGTGCCATGAAATAAAAAAGTTTTTCCAAGTTGAATGATGCGTGGGTTTTCGGGGGTAAAATTTATATTATATTTTATTATTTTTTGAAAAATATATAGCTAATAATTTAGTGTGGTATTTTATGTTTATTTAAGCTTATAATAATTATTTTTTTTTAGAATTATAAACTTTAGAATGGTTTTTTTCCCGTTCGTGTTTTTCGCATTCAAAATAAATTCTTCCACAAATTATTTACCAATCACTTCTATTTTTCCCCTTTTGTCTTATATGTAAAAGCATGTAACAAAATTAATGGATCCATTTTTCTGTAAAAAGGAATACTTCTTTTTAAAAAATTTGAAATGTAAAGGTATTTGGCTTTTTGGGTTTAATTTTTGGGGTATATTTATATCAACTTTTTCAAAGCTTTTTTTCCCAAAACTAAATTTAAAAAATTTTTGTAAAATAGATCCCCAAAGGTGTTTAAAAAATCCTCACAGAAATATTACAAATATTTCATAAAAAAATTAAATTTAAAACAAAAAAAAATTTTAAAAAATTTTAAATTTTTTTTTAAAAAAAATTTAATATTTTTAAAATTGTGTGAATAATATGTGCAAAATTTTTTTCTCTTATCATTTTTTAAAATTTAAAAATTATATATAATGCTATAATGTAATTTTTTTAAAAACATAAATTTAAAAAAAAAGTTCAAAAGGGGGGCCGAGTCCTTTTTTAAAAACTACCCCATCAACCCCTTTTTTTTTGTATATGTACAATTTAGGTTTGATTGTATTTGTTTAAATCTTATTTTTTTAAATTTCCACACTATTTTTTTTATATATTCTCCCACCCTAAATTACTGTTTCTGTTAATATCCTTTGATCCGTTAAAAACTAGTTCCACTTACAATAATTTATTCTTATCAAATTCAAAATGGACATAAAAAATTGGGTTTAAAACCCTATTAACCTTTTTTTGTTAAAATAAAAAAAAAGAAAAAAAATACCCACTTTTTGATTAATTACTATGATTTTTGATCAAGGGTATATTAGAAGACTTTACAGCCATAAAATAATTTTTGAGCGCCAGATTGGGGGAAAAATGCCCCGTTGGGGCCCTCTCACGAAATTTTTTCCCAATGTCCTCCCCATATCAAGAGGTTAAAAAATTCTTCAATACTTACAAAATTAAATATGTTGACATACTTAAAAAATTTTATTAATTCTAAGTTTTTTTTATTTAAAGAAATAAAGCATATAGTTCATATCCTACGACCATCCCAAATTTATATACATGTACAATAAGTTACATATTTTTTGAGAACCGAACACGTAGCTGCTTCAGATTTGTATAGATTTAATCATCTCTTTATAAATAAGATTGCTACTATAAAAAAATTCAAAAGTATTTGTATTAAATATAAAAAAAATTTGTTTTATTCTCAATTAATTGCTACCACTTGCATAGCTTCAAAAAAATCCGCGTAATATTTTAAACTAATATATTGTACAACCTGGTTCAAATAAATTACGATTTTTTGCTTTATTGTGCTTTTTTGGATATAAAAAAAATTGTTTACTTCTAAAAATTTTTCATTTTGGATGATTCTTCATCTGAATCACAGTATCCCTAGTAATCGGACGCCAGAACAAAAAAACAGCCGCTGTCCTCCCAGGCTGCAGTACATCAAACGTGACGAAAACTGTTTTCCTGATTTTTTGAACCAATGAAAGCAATTCTTTATATTAGGTGAAAATTTGTTTCTCCATCTTTCAGTTGCAAAATCTAAGATTATATTAAAAAAACAAAAAAAACATTTAAAAAAAAAATAATTTAGCAGACCTCTAAATGATAAATTAAGACTCAACAAATGGATAAGGGGAAGGTTCAGTCCTAGAGCCCTTTGGGGCAATTATTTTTTGGGTTTGGGGATAATTGCGCCATCTTTGGGAAACCCCACTTTGATACACCATATAAGGTAAACCTAACTATTTCTAGAATTTTCGTATTTTGTCGTCGGGTATTTCGAATTTCTTTTGTTATTGGAAAAACCGGGGGTGGAAGTATGGCTGCGGGGTGTGGGGAATATACCTTAAATTTTTTACTTTGTTGAATGTGAAAGGTAAGAAAAAAAATTTATTGAATGGTGTATAAAAGGAGGATTGATTGCTTCCCGGTTAAAGTCCTAAATGTAATGAGTGTTTTGGGGTTATACAAAAAGAAAAATGGCAGCTTTGGGGTGGTTTTAATGGGAAAAAATAATGGGGCCTCACACGATCATTCGCTTAGCGATGAACCTTAAGGACTTTTTTAAAAACTGTTATTACGCTGTACCCCCCACTTGGAAAAAAAATCATGGGAAAAAAAGTGGCTGTTTTTATATTATTTATCTCAAAAGGGTTTAATTTTAGTATTTTTACATATATTTTTTATTACGCATCCACCTTATCCCCCTTTTATTCACTTGCCGCCATTGTCGTTTTTGCTTGGTGCTTATTTCGGTTTTTCGCCAATGGGTGGGCTCTCCCCAGGATTTTACCAAAGGGGAAAATTTAAAACCCGTTACAAATGCCACACTAAATTATTAATTACTTGTGCCATGGGGAACAAGGAAATAGAAATTCCTAATTTTGGGAGTTAGTAATAATGATGGATGAGCCTTTTTCAAAACCCTTTCCTTTTTCCCCCCTTCAAATTTAAAATTCTCTAAATCCCAACAGATTTAATTGCATCAAATCCGCTATAAGAATGGGGCCCTTAAAATTGGGAAAAAGGGTCAGGTATGAATTCCTTCTCATGGATTCCAAAACAGGCCCCAACAAATAACTATTGGGCAATTTTTTTTTGGGGAAAAGAAGGGATCATTTGAATGGGACCAGCATATTTTCAAAAAATGAATCCCAAAGGAACATGTTTAGGGGCATTTGGAGGAGGGTTGCAAATACCATCCCTCCAAAAAAAACTTTTAGCAGTTTCAAATATCTTTTCTACATAAATGAAAAGAATACCCAGTTTTTTATGAAAAAAATTTTAAATTTATTACATGCCACGTTGGGTGGGCTTTCTTTTTCAGAAAGGGGCCTAATTTCTTATCTTCTGTCGCCAAAAAACATTTTTTTTAAAATTTGCAGTTTTTATCCAAAAATCATAATATCACCTATTGGGTTTTGGGGCAGTGTATTTTTGATTTGGGCTGAGTTCTATAACTTAAGAAATATTATTTAAATTTAAAATTTTGGGAAAAACATCTTGGTTTCGGTTTTATATCTGGGGTAATAGCGCCAAGGGTTTTTGTTTATGTTCGCCAAGATGAGCGATAAACATTACAAAATGGTTACCCAATATTTTTTTCATTGTCGATGTGGTTGCGATGAAAAGGGTAACGTATGTTAGAAACGTATGTTCCGAACGTACCCGGAATACCTTAACATGCGGGGAAAAGATGTCCCCGCATGTTAAACCACCCTAGCATGTTAAGATCCTTGCCCGTATACGTGCGCATGTGGCCTTGGATATCCCCAACCGGGTTTTGCTTTTTTTCTGCAATTGTGTTTAGCCTCTTCTTCCCTACCCCCACAGAAACTTTTTTCCTTTTTCAGAGGGGGGGAAAACTGCGGACGTCCAGAGATTCGTCGTCTTCGACACATTCCCCGCTTTTCCCGAAACATCGATACCACTCAATTCTTTTTGAGGTAATTTTATCACTGCCGTATACATGTTACAAACTTTGAAGTCTTAATAATACTTATTTCTAAGCGAACAAAAAAATTTTATATTCATTTCTGCCTACAAACGCCAATTTCTTTCAATCCCGGTTACAATTGCATCCGCCTACAAAAAAACGAAAACTGGGCCGAGTCACCCCACACCGTGATTTGGGACAAAAACCCCATAACAAAAAGGAAGGACGCAGTAACACAAAATATGGAAAACGTAGTTACTCTACCGAACCTTTTTTACGTTATTGGCCAAAAAAACTTTTTAATCCTACTACGTATGGGTTTTGGTATTTGCAAATTGATGATCAAAAGTGAGTGAATATTAACGTCGCACTGTTTGCTACACGAGGGCCATTTACGGATCACGAACTTTGAACCCATGGTCAAGTGACGTGAATGACACCTGAGTTTGGGACCCCCCCTCCCCCTACACCACACCAACGGAAAGGGCGTTTCAGCTCTGACAGATTTAACGTGCATCGCCCCCTAAAGGCGGGGGGCTTTAGTGGTACGGCTTGAACCGTGACATTGCCACGATCCGATACCTTGACCACTGGGGGAAAATTTATGATCAAAATGCGTAGATTGATGTATTTTTTTTTTGGGCAAGTAATGTATTTTTAATTTAAAAAATTTTGTCGTTAAAAATCACATAGTAGGGAGGAGGGGTTTTAAGTCGAGAAACCCTTTCCCCTACAATTCACACGTCCGGTCTCTTTTTTCCGAGCCACCCCGTTCCGATTTTGGTTGTTTTTTTTTTCTTCCCCCGAATTGCTGTTGTATAACCATTTTTATTTTTGGGAAAGCACCTTTTTTGGGAAATTTGTTATTCAACGTTAAAAAGTTTGTCTACGAAATAGATTCTTCTGTCGTCATACACGGATGGGTTTTCAAGAGATTCAAGCCACAGAAATTGAGCCATCCGGTA
>BMAV01028216.1:0-215054 GCA_019973955.1 Trichonephila inaurata madagascariensis
TTCCAGGAGAAAGTGTTTCAGTAGCCTAGTCTGGGGAAAAAAAAAAAAAACACATTTCAACCCCAGAAAATTTGGGGTTTAAAACCTAAAGATTGATGTGGATGTTGATATATAATTTGTTATTGAAAGCCAAATTCATCCCTTCCATTGTTTGTTGTCCGTTATTTTTATGTAATATTAATTTTAATTTAAATTAAATTTAAACTTTTGTTTTTAAGTTTTATAAACACTACTTTTTACTTAAAAATTTTAATTTTTTTAAAGTATTTAGCTCTATACCAGTTTGTCAAAAGGACGTTTAAGTTGACAAATATGCAAAAATTTAATATTAGTAAGCAGAGGGTCTACCCAAAGACGAAAAACATGGAAAGGGGGTTTTTATGAGACAAAAGGTTTGGGAACCTCTGATCTATAGTTTTGACGTAAAAGAAAATATTTATTTCGAAAATATATCTAGAGAGCCCTAAATTCCCTTCAAAGGGCCATTAAAAGGTTTAGTTAAATAACGGAAGTTATACTGGAAAATAATTAGGTTTTAAAATCAAACAGTAGCGAAGGTATAATTTTGAAGTTTTTGACAGCTTCAATTTTTTTTAAAGGTTCGGAATTTAACAATAGAAATGATTGTACTACTGAAATCTAAAAGAGAATTACTATGGCTAATGGATGTTTTAATGGAATACGAAAATATATGAAATCAAATTTAATCAAAAGAAAAACGAAGGTTCTATTGTATAAAAGTCTTTTAAGATCAGCATTAACTTATGCATGTAAAACTTGGTCCGTGTCTCGAACAAATAAGTATCTACGCGAAAGGAAGATTTTAACATTTAATTTTGGAGGAATTCAGGAAAATGCTACATGGCCAAGAAGATCAAATTTAGAGCTCTATCAATTATATAAAGAATCTGACATTGTTAACTTCATCAAAAAACAACGAATTAAATCGACAGGTCACATTATCAGAATGAATGAGGACCGCACCGCAAAAAATCTTCAATGCTCAACCAATTGGCACACGAAGAAAGGGTAGGCCAAATCTTATGATTTAGACCAAGAAAAAGATCTCCTGTTTTAGAACCTAGGGAAATGGAGAAACAGGGAGGAAAAGCTGGCCTGAAAAAGGCTTCTTGAGAAGGCCAAGGCCCACCCTGGATGTCTTGATACTGAAGGAAGGAAGGAAGGATGAAAATATGCTTTGAAAAGCCCCAAAGCCATTAGGCACTGTAAAGGACCTTCTTTTTCTTTTAAAAAGGGCTGCACCTTGACGTGATATTGACCCAACACTGAAATCCCATGAAGATATATTTAGCCATGCTGTTTCTTAATACCCATAATTGCAAAAAGGAGGTTGCCGATTCATTAATATGTGCATGAAACAACCACTTTCCATTTTTATACTTGATCCAATTTCGGCCCAAACATATGACCCGAGCTTTCATCCAATGGGCTTGATTCATGAAGTCACATGGAAAAACAAGCACGTGTTTTCCATTGAATTCAAAACAAATATTAAACTAATTGTACTTGTTCTATTTGTAAACCCCGATAAAATTTCAAATTTCAAAATTTGGGTAAAGATGTTTTTAAATTTTTAAGGGAAAATTTTTTAAAAAAATTTTTTAATTAAAAAAAATCGTATTTTATGCTTATACTTTTAAGTAAAAGGCATTTTGTATACATATGTACTTTTTAAGAGAAAGTTTCTGCAAAGAGCAAAACTTGGCAACACCGGAGCGCGTGAACTGATTAGTTGGAAACACAAGATAGTTTTTATCGTGTGACTAAGACGTCACATGAGTTTTTAAATTGATTGGCTAGAATCACGTGGCTTTCACTATCATGTGACTGACGTCACATGAATTAACCTCATTCTCTTCAACATCACGCAGCAAAGAGGATAAGGAAACTTGGGCATCCGTAAAGCGATACCACGGATAACATGGAAATAATAACACGTGCAGTCAATAACGTTGATACTATCATGTTGAGTAGAGTGTGGCAAGAACTAGACTATTGCATTGCTGTATGCCGTGCAAACAATGTTTATATATACATCAATATAATCATTTTCACCTGTAAAGTATGTAAATAAAATTGAAATATTTTCTATTTCAAATGTTCGTTTTTGCTGTATTCGTCTAAATGTTTTTACTATAGTGCTTTCACCCCGGAGAGAAATCAAAACCCTGTTATAAATTATATTATATATAATATATATATATATATAGGTATATATGTCGCAGGGAAACGATGAAATTAGGAATTTGATCAAATCCTTAAGGGATACGATCAATTGACGAGAGATGCTAAAATAACATCTCTTCAAGGTCATTCTCCTGGTGAAAGTAAGGGATTTGAACAAATCCCTGATCTGTTTCAGTGAAATGATGGAATAATATTGTGAAAAGTTTAAAAGTGTTTATTTAACAAATACGGTGCTGTATTAAAAGTAGAAGTAAGTGATACACCAATAGTCAATGAAACACAAATTATTTATTCGAAACTAATTAACAAATAATTAGAAAATTAGGCTGGTATTTTTTCATGCGTAACATCTTTCCTCTCGGTTGCTGGATATTTGTGGGAGTGATTTCGTGGAAAGGGACGGAAATGTGTAACAGGAAACCGGGGAAGCGCGCTGGATGGCGTCTATCAGCTTGGCCTGTCCCCCCTCCTTTCATAGTTTCTTTACTAATGATGACCTGTCTTGGACAGGTGAGGGCTTACACACTAAAATATCAATCCCCATATTAATCCTATGGTGACTTTTTTAAAAGATATGGGGCTGATATTTGGGGGACCGATAGTACTGCCTGTTTGTTTAGGAAGTACAAGGACTCGACCCCTTCCCCAGGTGCTTCTCCCCTGGACAGCATTTTTCCAATGCAAATCCTGACTAGTTCATTTCATCATTTAATTGAAACAGTTCAGGGATTTGATAAAATCACTTACTTTCATCAGAGAAATGACCTTGAAGAGACGTTGTTTTAACATCTCCCGTCAGTTGATCATATCCCTTATGGATTTGATCAAATTCCTATTTTCGTCATTTCCCTATGACATATACATATTATATATATATATATATATATATATGATTCTATTCTAAAACAGTATTTTTATTCACGTAAACAGCCAAAGCCACTTGCAATAAGAATGTCTCAATTGTGGAAAGCTAAACAAAACAGCTTGTGATTGCCTTTGTGCCGATGGATGGGACGCTCCTGATTGCTCACGTAAGTGAAAATAGATTTACACGTACGAGTTTGTGTGTATATATATATATATATATTAAATTTTTGTTTAATTGCATTTCTTTTTTTTCCTTTTAATTTTATGTTGCTTGATTTTGATTGTTTTTATTATGCATTCCTGTTTTAGATGTATTATATTTTCTTCACCCAACAATAAAATTTTATTAATGAAATATGATAAAATATTATTAAATATATATATAATATATATATAAGGGAAGAAAAGCTTCCAAACCAAGACGAAAACAACATTTTTTATTTATTAAATTGATTAGTTTCAAGATTACAGGTTAGTGTAAGAGCAAGAAGTGCTGCATCAAATGTTCAAAAATTGTGAAATTTTGGTGAATCAATAACCGGTGTAATCACCCGAGTTTTGATTGCAAACACGCAAACGTGCAATATGCGGACTATTAATGCTGAATGGAAGTTATCGTCCAACTATGTTACCTTGGTGTGCTCGATTGGAGAAACACCTGATAATGTTGCAGGCAGGTCAAGGCTTACACTCTGTATAAGACGTTGAGTTATAACAACAGTATGAGGGCGTGCGTTATCCTTTTGGAAAACACTTCCTTAAATGTTGTTCATAAATTTCAGTGTATTGGGTTGAATCACCGAAGTCACGTGTGATTTTGAAGTTATGATGCTTAAGATAGTTGCGAGATTGCTCTTGCTGTCATAGGAAATAGTTCCGTAGGCCATAATTTTTTATGGTCAATGTATTCAAAGATGAATACAGATTACTTACAGGCACTAACCTGACTTCTAACCAATTTATGGCTATCACTGGCACCAAAGTAATACCGGCTTTCAACAGAAAATACAACAGATCCTTTCTCCGCCCTCCAGGAAGCTCTAGCTTGGACCACTGACGTTGCCAAACTCAATGGATTGGATTCTTAGAATGTTCATAACAAGCGTACATAACAGGTGTTCATAACATGGCGTATTGAAGTAAGCGATTTGCTACAGTTTGTTGTATCACTGTGATACCTACTGCCGCTCAAAACTCTGCTGAAGTCGCAACATCATGCACCAGTCATTCCTTGAACACGATTCTCCCTGTCGGTAACGCCACGTGGCCACTCGGAACACGTTATTCTTGAGGAAGTATCTACTCTTGATCATTGCTGCTCACAGTCATGCACAATTGATACATCCTTACCAAGTCTTTCTGCAATACCTCGGAAAGAAAATATACTTCTTAAAACCTATAATACGACGCCATTCAAACTCAGTGAGCTGTTGATAAGGGCGTTCTGTTCTTAAAGGCGTTCTTGACTACCATCAACTACGTCAAATCTCAACAATAAATCAAGCTCACAAACTTTTTAACATGTATTTGAAGCAAACCTGATTTTCTTGTTCATAGTGAAACTACTAGTGCCCCATTTATGCTTCTGGTATTACATGTCTTCCCATCTTGCTTTGTCAAAATAAGGAAATTCCTCGTCCCATTTAAATAGCTACTGGGATGTCAATAAGAAACTTTAATAACCGATTCCTTACAGTTGTGAGCGATTATTGTCATTCGAGTCTTGATTCCACAAAACACGTCAGGTGAAATGCCTGACCTGCACAGTGAATAGAACAGGATATTAGTGTTCTCATGAAATGTAACTTGAGATGTACAAAATAGTGAATGGTTATTCTCACTTTCGAGTGTTAATTCCAACCAATACTGTTGTGTGAGATATCTAAAGTTGCGCACACAGAATATAACTGGTTATCAGTTCTATTCATTCTATTCAGTAGATGTAGCATGAATTGTCGAAGAATAAAGTATCAATCCACACAAATATATCTCTAAGGCTAGATTGATTTAGACTAATTAACTGCAATATAAATCAAAATATATCCGAATAAAACTATTTTTTACAGTTATAAATATTTATTTAAATTTCATTATACTGAATACTGTTTTTACTGTAGGTGTTTGTGAGGATGAACATAAAAGATGTGGCGTCAGTCCTGGATTTCCAAGCAAAGCTTCATGTTCTCTGAACAAGCACGCAGTAGGAAATAAGTATTGCCGAAAAATGTGTGGATCATGTAGTAAGTGCTTACTTTATTAAACACAGCGAAACCTTTTAAGTTTAATATTCTTTAACTTGTTGTTTTGTTAACCTTTTGAATTTCTGACTCATTGGGTCTTATAAAAATTGCATCTCTTTTATTATATACATCCAACTAAAAGATATAAATATTAGTTTGCCTCCCTTGCTTATATTTATAGTATTTGTCTTATCGTACGCAAGTTCGGTGGAATGGTCCAGGAACCTTGTCAGGGGTACTAACACCAACCTACAGATAGATTTAAAAATAATGTGATCGATTTCAGAGCATCATAAATTTTTAATCGATTAAGTTATTTGCATGAACTTTTAAACGTGATTTTCTTTAGAATTGTACACTTTACGTTAACCTTTAGGCTAATCCAAAAGAGCATTTTTGACCATTTTTAGGTGTATTTTTCCAACTTTCTCTTTGATTGCTTTTTTTAAGCTCTTGAGTGTCTCTTAATTTACGTCTATTTAGTTGTTTTTTTAAAAATATCTCCGTAAAAAATAATTAGAAAGAGTACAACCAGGGGTGATAGCCATATCTCAGGAGAAAGAAAAAAATTTTTTTTAATCTTTCAGCCATTTTATAGTTGATTTTGCACTATGACTTGGTGCAGAATCTTAGTGAAAAACAGATTCCTTGAGGGTAAAGACGTTTACTTTCTTTGATCATGTGCTTCAAATCTTTATTCTGATAGTTTTAGCATTGATTTTAGCCTCTGGTTCTGCAATAAATGGTTTTGTTAAGCTTTGAGAGGACATTCCCATCCATACTATAACACCTGACGGCCAACTTGCCTTTTGCGAAACAGCTGCGTCTTCGCGGCGCTTTTCGCGGAAATATATTGTATCTTCATTTTTCAGTTGTAGATGACAGATGAAACAGTACTTCATCAGAAGGTATCAATGTTTTGTATCTACGTTTGCAAAGCATTAAATGCGAAGGACAAGAAAGTTTCTTCATTTTTCTACGGTTTTTGCAGACATTTGATGACAGACTGGTTTATTCACTTTTTTATAACCAATTTTCTTTATCTGATGACAAATTTTCGATTTCAATACCTGTAGTTTCTTTGCTAAAGTTATTTGACGAAGAGGAGTTTCTACAGCGGTAAATCTTTTTAGTTTCTTTTTTTTTTCTTTTTTACCAATACTTCCTTTCATCCACCTTTTTTTCTTGGAGCTTTTGATTGGTAGTCAGATTTAATTTCTTTTCGAAGCTCAGATGGTAAACCATTAGAAAAATGTATCTCCTAATTTTTAAATACTTTATTTACAAAAAGAATTGAGCAACCATCCTTCAAAAGCTTTAGAAATTCGTTTAGGGTTTGAGAACTTAATTTCAATCATAATTTACTCCTCTTATATAAATAGCTAGATTGGTAATTTAAACGATTAATTTTTTAAGTAAAACTAGTAATAAAGCGATTAAAATTTACCATAAATAGTTATATGCTTTTAAATTTGGTCACTCTAATTATGAATCAACCTGTACCAGGCCACAGCTACTCCGTACTTGCCTTAGACGACTCGGACGAAAAGGAATCTTTATTAGAGCCAGCCGTTAAGGGCTTTTATTCCAGTCCCTTGTCAATGTATTGACATCTGCTTACTTATTAAACATATATCACAGCTAAATTATTTAGAGTCATGAATACCAAATTACAACATTCTTCCCCTAATGCGGATTAATGTTTTTATTTACAAATCTTTTAATTAAATCAGGTTTCACAAAATCTCTAATAATGATTTTAATTACACCAATACACAAATTACATAATTAATTTATTCATAAATTGAAAGCCTTTATAGCTTGGAAGAGTGAATAACACTCTATAGCAGGGTTCGGCAACCTTGTAGCTGTGGCGTGACAAACCAATCTACCAATAGGATTCAGGGTGTACACTGTAGGAAATATTTTAGACAATTTGATTCCCGTAATAGAGTTAGGGAATAGAGGTCAGGAATATATATAGATTTACAGTTTTATTTTATTTTAATTTTGCACCACTTAAAAGATATTTATTAACATAAAAACAAACAGCATAAAATATAAATATACAGCATAAATAAAAAAAAATTAAAAGTGTACGTATATTAAGTATCATGTATCTCTAAAGAATATTTATTAAAATAAGAAATAAACAGCATAAAACATAAGTATTCCTTCAATATAGCTTAATCAAAAATAAATATTTTAAGGCAAACCTAATTTTTCCACTTTTCTACTTCATAATGCAACATCAAATGTATAAATCTTGACTTTCAATTTGACAATTCTGGAAATACAGTTGTTAAACAAATTTGAGGATTCAGAATATTTTTAATATGAGAGAAGATTTGTTCACGTAGATATGTAGAACCACAAGCGGAAAGCAGAGGACGTGCAATTTTTCTTAAATAATTATGTTTCTCCAGCAATGATATCCAATAATTTAAAATAGCTGTTGATTTATCGATAGAGTTGTCTTTCAGATTTTTTTTTTTCCAAAATTATCGCCTTCCATCTACTCAAAAATTGACAAAATTGTTGAGTTTGGTAGAGTGCCACAAAGAATTGCTTCGCGTGCCATACGTTGCCGACGCCTGCTCTATAACATAAAAAGTGGCGAAGTTAGGAAAAAAGCTAACTGAAGGAGACGAAATTGCATAAGACACATAACTACCGTAAAATCCGGCGTATAACGCGCACTTTTGACACAAAAATAAGAGCGTAACTTACAGGTGCGCGTTATATAAGCCGGGTATATAAATAACAGTTTTGAAAAGGAACAAAGATGAGCATAGAAAAAAATTAGACTTCTACGTAGATCGAAATACTGTTTCTTTAAGGTATCCGACTACGTTCGGAACCGTGATTTTGCAAAAGCGTGTAAATGGATATTATTTATGATATTTAGTGTCACTTAGATTAAAATACATGAATAAAATTGTTTTATGGACATTATGACAAAAAAAATTATTTAAATACAATATTTTGGCAAAAAATTAACTTAGAATAACCTTTTTTCCAAATGTTCTCCTTTTGTAAAAAATGCTTCTATTGTATTAATATTTTGTCTGTATTCAGCTCAGACCTCTGTAAGAGGCTCAACTAGAATTTTTGAAATGCATAGCTCGGAAGTCGGTTTATCCCTGTTTTACGAAAACAGAAGGGAGAAATTTTAAGAAAATACGCCGATAATTATTTCAAATAGTTGTAACTCTGAAAATAATGTGAATTTTTCAAAAATCGTAGTTTAGTCCCTGTACAGAGGTCTGAGCTTATACAGGCAAAATATTAATACAATAGAAGCATTTTTTACAAAAGGAGAACATTTGGAAAAAAGGTTATTCTAAGTTAATTTTTTGCCAAAATATTGTATTTAAATAATTTTTTTTGTCATAATGTCCTTAAACCAATTTTATACATGTATTGTAATCTAAGTGACACTAAATATTATGAAAATTATACATTTATGCGCATTTTTAATATCATGGTTCTGAACGTATTCGGATACCTTAAAAGAAATGACATTCCTCCTGAACTGAAATGGTTGTAGTTCTAGAAGTATTCTTTTTTTTGTTAAAGCTTGGACTAATACTTAGAATAAATGATTTCAAAACATAAGAGCATTGCGCACATACATTTCAGGTTTCTTTGTATAAAAGGGGGTGCGTGTTATACTGCGAATATAATTAAAAACTAAAAAAATTACCCCTTGAAAGTATACGGCGGTCCGTGTTATACGCCAGATTTTACAGTATGCAAATGATTAACTCTTATCGGACAATGACTAGTTATTAATTCAACACCTTACATAACTAGCTAAAATATAACTTCCTTTCGAATGTGATTCTAACGACCCAAATGTACTTTAGTAATGTCTCGTGCACGGATTCTCAAAAAGTGTGAGCAGACGTTATCATTTAAGAAAGAAAATGCAATCGCGCGATTGAAAAGAAAACAGGCTGGACAAATAGCAAAATCGTTCGATCGCTGGAGTGATGTTACCCTTCGATGATGTTGGCAGGAGTAAGTGAACCATGACCGAGCAGATCGTTAAGAAGATAGCGAAGGACTCAGAGTAAAACAGAGCAATGGCGTAACGTACACCCCCGCAATCCCCACAATGCGGGAGGCCCATGGCTCTAGTGGCCCAAAACCTGACTGCCGCCAAGTACCTACTCTTTGTAAAATCCAACTTGGGGGCACAAAACCTGACTTTGCAGAGGGACCCAAATGTTTTACGTTACCCACTGGGACAGAGTAATCCTCTGGTAAGCACTCAAAGCTTGTGATACGTCCTTATCAACGATATAACATGGAACGGGAATACCAATGCAATGACACTCATATGCCATTCTACTAACATGAGCTGAGGTCAAGGAGACCATTAAGCCCAATGCAAATCGCTAATGCACACTACCAGACGTATTTGCAGCGGTGCCTAGCTCATTCAACCAAGAATCACATGGAGTAGAGTGTAATAATTTTCAATAAGTCCAACATAGGCAATTGAAAACAAAATTATCAGGAGACCTTCAGAACAGCAGGGGCGTACTCGGACTAATAAACAGGAATTATGGTTTGATTTCATGTATTTTAAATGAGACACATGAGGATTGGGATATAAATCACACCTTTGAAGGTGCTACGAATATTTAGAACTTAAATTCTAAATTGTGGTTGCCTTTAGACAAAGATAGACGTCCGGTATGTTTCCTGTTTACTGCAATAATGTGCCAGTCCATAAAGTTGTGAAGTTACAGTTGGGGGATGAAGTACGGGAAAATATGGCATGCTCAGTTACAATTTTGGCGAGAAAAACTAAGAAATGCTGTATCTTGACATTTCTTTATTTAACGTTCATGTCGTATATTTTTCAATAATTTAAGCAATAGTATGCTTATGATATGAGGAAGCGCTCAAAAAAGCTAACAATAATGTGTCAATTGTAGCTTTAGAATTTCTTTCCCTATCCTTTAAAAATTTATCATGAGATAAATTATTATAATATATATATGCATGGAAGGTACTTATTAAAGAATGCACTTTTAACCCTCTGACCGGAACATTCGTCTCTCAGATGAGGATGATTTGCCTTGATGCCTGTAGATACCACTGTGGAGGGATTTTTGGGGTGGGCTGCCTTGGCATCTTCAGTTGGACTCTACCCAGTGAGAGGATCACGTGGTGGTACATGACGATTTTTTCCAACTCACGATATGTGCGATTTTTCTTATCTATCACCGTCTATCAGACAGATATTCTTATAGTTTTTCCGTGTTTGGTATTATTATTTTTAATTACTTTTACATGAATATAAATAATTTTTAATCAGTTTTTATAAAAATACTAGTCGCAATTCTAGTGATAAAAATATATTGTTGTGCTTGATTTAACCCCACACATCTTATTTGAGCCATACTCAATTTCGTGAGCTATACGGACATTTTAAACAGTCCCTTAAGGTAATAAAATTCTAAAAAATTTACGTACTCGTCTGTCAGACGGATGTTTCTCAGTGCTGAAAAATTGATGTTCCGGCCAGAGGGTTAAATAACGATTGAATACAACAATGAACCATATTTTTAACAAGGGTTTCATTTTCTTTCTTTCACTTTTGTGTGTTTGTGAGTTAAGGTAAAAATTTGTTTTTAATGCTACTGTGATTAGGTTTTTAAAAACTTTACTATGACAATAATATTGGAGGAAAAACTGGATGCGTTCATGTTACGCTTGTTCATTAAGAGGCCACGGAACGATTTTTAAAAAAAATTGATTTACTAGTTTTTACAAATGCTTTGCTTATAATCCACGTGCATAATCATAAAATGTTAAGCATAATGATAAGCGTATAATAATATTTTAGATTCTTTCAATGAAGAGGAGCAGATCAATCATTCTTGTTGCGGAGGCAAATCATGTGAAAGTGGTTATGTCTTAGATGAACGCAAATGTAAATGTACCTTACTTTGTCCTGGACTATTCTGTGGTATGTATGCCTTTTTATATTTCGAGTTAATAATACTTTTAAATAAAATATTAGGTACAGTAAGACCCCACTTAACGCGGGGTATACGTCCCCATCAAAGTAGGGCGTGATATGAAACAGCGTTAAACGAGGTTATCCCATTATGTAAATAATGGGGTTAGGAGAAGATGGGTAGAAAATTGGTCAGGTATTTTACCATTAAACTTATTAATTATGTTTTTTATAGCAATGAAACAAAAATTTATTTCTTACAAATATAGAAACATAATAAAGAAATATACATAAAAAATAAATAAAATTCTAAGTTAGTATGTTTACATTTCAGATCATTCAGTCTCTTCTGTATTTCCAATTTTCTGCCTTTTTATGAAGAAGGTAGATCGCTTAGTGGCATATTGCGTTCAGTTTCGTCGTCAATCCATATAGAAAGTCGTTTTTCCATTTCCTCTATTGTATTGTTTCTAGAACGGGTAATTCCAGTTGCAGAGCTTGTCGCAGTTGCAGTTGCCAATGACAGTATTTCTCCTTTTTTCTTAAAAATGGTCCTTATTGCTGAAGTTTCCAAATTCAAGGCAGCACCAATTTGATACTGACGTTCACCATTATCCAATCTTCTAATCACTTGCATTTTAGTTTCTAGTGAAATGCTTTTTCTTGTTGCTTTATTTTCGAGTTTTTTATTATCACCCATGATAAAAACTAAAAATCATAATATTTGTCAGCACAGAAATCGTTATATTATATAAATTTATACTTACAATAATGTCAATAAATGTTTGAAACAATAAAAATACGCTCTTATAACACCGCAGGAAAAAAGAAACACAGGTAAACTACTTCGGATATCGGGAAGCCTAACGCTGCGTGCAATTTCGGGGAATCCCTCAATTAAATAAAAGAGCATTAAACCGAAAGAGAGAGAGAGAGCTTTAAGCAGGGTCTTACTGTACTTAGATTTGATGAATCTTCATAATTTTAAAATTAAGTTTAACAATATTATCAACGTTTTGGAATTGCATTTTTCATTATTTCTAATTAGAATTTTATTCCTTTTAAAAACTAATCCCAAAATAAATATGTAAAAAATATTTTTGACAAAATGTATATTATTTTTTTCTATTTTTGAAACGAAAAAATGAATTTCAATATTATTGGCCAACAATGAAATAGTTTATTTCTCGAGTCTATCAAAGGTCTTGACGAAAAGAATGATGCAAAGTATTACGTTTTAAAAAAATCATTCCATAAGAGCTCAAAATTCTCTAGTGAATTTTGTGAAACAATTTGAAATGGAGACAGGAATTCAATCAATACTTTTTATCTAACTTTACTTCCGAATCCCTCATATCCATCGTCTGTGGCCCCAGTGGCCTAATGGTTCTGGTCACCAAACTCATGGCCAGCGTGTCATGAGTTCGAGCCTAGTGCTACTGAAGATCCGTCGCGTAGATGGGGCTAATGTACGTTAAATCTGAGAGGATTAAAATCCTTCCGTTGGCGTGGTGTGATAGTTTGGAGAGGGAGGGGACTGCTCAAGTGTCAGTTGACCGAGATTTAAAATTACGACGCCCGTCACCAATAGCCTTCATGTCACTTTTTAGTGCAACGTCCTATACATATATATATAGTATAATAAAATAAAGTAAGATGACAAATGAAATAGTTGTTTAACCTACAAGGCCAAAGAAGAAAGAAATTGATATTCAAGAGACATAACAAATTAAAATACAAAAAGAGTCTTTGGACTAAAATGGAGACCTATTATGATTTCTAAAGATGTCACTGAATTAGGCCAGCGATTTAGGGTTAATCCACTTTATGGTACCAACCTTCCCCGTACAGCAGAAACTTTCGACATAATAGAATAAAACAGAGCCATGTTGAAAAGTTAAACCTATTTTAACACACGTGGTTGATAAACCAGACATAAAATAAAATGAAATTTTGAAGAGAGAACAATAAAGTTTCTATATCATATAGAGAAGAATATTAAGAAAAAAAATTTCTATAGAAAAAACTAGGAAAAAACTTACGTGTAAAAAAGCAAACCACAAAGATATTATATATAGACTATATATATATATAAAATCTATATATAATATCTTATATAACATATTAAATATATATATATATAATCAGCAAATTCCCTTTGTCTCTCTCTATCATGCTCTAAAGTTATAACATCATATCAATAATTAAAAAATAAATCAATTAATCTTGTTTAAATTTTTCAACTTTTGCTTTTACTATATTTTTATAAAGTTATTCTTAAGGGGGATTTCAAAAAATAATTGAAGATGTCAATTTTGTAGATAAATTTGTACATTCGTTTGAATTATTAGATCAAATTAACATTTTTTTAATTATTTTCTTGAGAACTCTTTGTAGTGTATGTTTCGAAATTTTGCTTATCTGTATACATAATTTTTTGTGTTTTGTGTGTTTTAACTTTTAAGAAATATTTTTAACTTGATTGCCATTTTAATAAATTTGATAATTAAATTTAAATAACCTGTATGTAATATAATGAATTATGTAAACACATAATTGAATAAATTTTTTCGGTATCTCTCAGATGTATAATGTTTTAAATGTCAATATTATAACTTATTTTTAAGAATGATTTATAAGTTTAAAGACAATTATCCAAATTATAAATTTTGAATAGAATTTTCAATACCTGCCCTTCTCTACAAATATGCACATATCTAATTTTTTCTTACATCTGTATACATGTTTGTTTGTTTTTAATTTATAAAATACTAATTGAAAATATTTCTTATTTTCTTAGATACTTTGGAAGCGAAAGGATCTGGTTTCGAAAATTATTTTGTAAATGTGATCTTACAAGTTATGATTGTTTACCTTATAACAAAACAATTTTTAAACTAAAATGTAAAAATAACTATAATTATTGATTTTATTTATGTGTAAGAGATTCACGACCAAAAAATTTGTGATTATACATTGAAATATCACACTTTAATTTTTATATATTAATTTAATGTAAACTCATTAATGCAATCCACAGAAGTGTAACTCAAATACGGAAAATTGATTCCCATCATATTATATCCATTTCTCTGTAGATTAGTCTCAATATTAGTTTGAACTGTTTTTAGTCTTTGTTGAATAGTCATACTGGAACTTTAAATAAATATATTTCTTAAAAAAAAGACTTGTTTAACTTTTTTATTTCTTTATTTTCAAAATATTAAATTACAAATAGAAATATGCATGACACATTCCTGTTGTAAAAAGTTTTTATTGAATATTTCCACTATTTTAACAGGGATTTTTACTCTCTTTTACAGTTATTTAAAACACTGGTAAAATATATTTTAATTTTTTCCTAAATTTTATTTTAATTTTTTTCAAAAATTTTAAAAACTCAAATTAAAAATAAATTTATAGTTTTATTTTGTTTTATTTAAATCTCTATGGAAAAATCAAAAAAAGTTTTTCTCAAAAATAAAATAAAATTTTTTTTTTAAAAAAGAAAGGGTTTTTTTTTAATAAAGTTTTTGAATTTTTTACCTATTGCAATTTTTTAATGAAAAAGGGGTTTGCATTTTTGAACAAACAAATTTTTTTTTTAAAAAAATATTGCTCTTTAATTTTTTGGAATTTTTTAAAAACATTAAAAAAAATTATTGTATCTTAAATAAAAACCCCCTACCCTTTTTTTTAATTATAATATTTCTACTTAAAATAAAATTTTTATCACTAAATTTTTAAGGATCTTTTTTAAAATCACTTCCAAATTTTAAATTTTTTTTTAAAAAATTAAGGGTTTTTTTTTTTATGAAATTTTTGACCAAATTTTTTAAATAGTTAAACTAGAGGCCAAAAAATTTTAAAATCCTTAAATTAAAAAAATTTTTTAAATTACCTTTCCCTTAATATTTTCCTCAAGTATAACTCTGAAACTACAAATTGTAAGAAATTAAATCAGACTTTATAATAACAGTTTTGTAAAGGATTAGTAAAATTTGCTTTAAAGATATTTGAAGAAAAAAAAACTTTTTATTACACAACAAACACTAATTATATAAATTAACTGGAAAAGCAATTAATGAAATTAGTATACATGTGAATTTTTTATAAAATATTATTCTATCATTTTTACCCGTAAAAAAGAAAAAATAAAAATTTTTTTTAATTAGTTGGTCTGAATATTTTAAATACCGGTTCATTACAGTACGGTAGGGATAAGAAATACCTTTAAAATTAGACTGCATAAAACCTCTTAAATTCTTGTATCAGCCCATAATACTTAGCAATGAAAATTAATTTTTTTTTACTAAAAAATTTAAATATTTTTTTATTTTTATCAAAAACTGAAAAATTTTGGCTATTTTTTAATTTTAATTTTAAAAATTTTATGGAAATTAATTCAAATTTAAATCTAAAAAAAAGGAATAACCATATCAGTAAAATTTAGATTTTGGATTGATTTCTTTAAAAAATTTCCTTTTTTTTCCCCCTTTTTTTACCCCTTTTGTTTAAAACTATTCAAACGAAAAATGGGAAAATTTAAAAAAAAAGGGAAAACAAATATTTTGTCTTCACAATCAAAAAAAGAACTTTTTTAACCGAAATATAATCGGATTCCCTTTCGATTTAAGTGAATACGTTTACAGAAATCTCTCTCTGCAATTCATTCCTTTGTTTACGCCATGTTATCTTATTAATACCATATGAAAATAATCTCGTGCCACAAAATTCTACAAATGGGTAAAATTTATTCTGTTGTTTTTTATTTGTATTACTTGAACTTCATTCTTTGGTGGTTATTGGCAAATAATATTGAAATTAACGCGTCAGTAACTGAATTTCCAAAAGCCACTATTTCGTATGTAAATCATTCAGAAAATGCCGTGAATTTAGAAGGAATCGAAGTAAAACTAAAGCCCTTAATTTCTAGTCCCAAGTTTGAAGAAATTTCTGGACGGGTTCCATTGCAACTACGGTATGATACCAGAAATCATGATAGAGACAGGGGTTTCAATCAAGAAATTAAAAAACAAATTTTAGATCTTCATAATTTATACAGGAGTAACGTCACACCGCCAGCTGGAAATATGGCCTTCATGGTAAGTTGTTTAATATATTCGGGTACGAAATTTTTAAAATTTCAAGTACTACATGATAGCTGAAAAATTACACTTTCCTTTCACCATTTCAATGGCTGTTAATAAATTCCTCCGACTAAGTTAATGTGATTATTTCTTAAATAACTATATTTCCATTGCGTCATACAGCAGAATTTATATTTGGAATCTTTAGTCCCAAAATATATAAATCTCTCATTTTTTCACGTGCTGTTTATGTTTATCAATTTCCTTTAAATATTGTTCTCCTAAGCGATTTCATAAGCCTTAGTAAAATTCTTAATATTATTTGAGACATTTTATACATAAATCTTTATTTTGGAAGAAATCAGAAATTATTCATTACAGATAAAAAAGGTAACGGAATTTTTTCGAATCCATAATAAATACAATTCACTTCAGATACAGTTTTTTTTTCACTTCTTTTATTTTCCACCCTATATTTTTTAACATAGATTATCTATCGTATTTCTTTTCTCTCTTTGTTATACTTGTACAATATGACCAATTTATACACACACTTCCAACAAATTATCATTTTACCAGCAAATTTCATATCATTTTACCAGCAAATTTCATAGCACTTTTTTTTAGGTAAATAAGTAAAAAACAATTTTCCTTACATGTATTAACTTGTAATGTTTGGCAACATCGGAAGTCAAAATGTTACGTCGATGTTTCCAGTAGTCACAGTTTCACATCACAGTTTTTTTTAACAATGCGACTTTTTTTCAGCGCTAATAGTTAGTTTTAGTTTAAATATTTTATAAGATATTAAGGAACAAAAGTTATATATATATATATATATATAGCCCACACGACATGCTATAAGACATGCTCTAATTAATGTTATATATCAGATAATGGGAAATATTGAAATGTAGGAAGCAAGTTTTACTCTCACCTTCGAGTTGCTTAACTGTAGATTCTCATCTGAGTTTACAGTAGAGCTATTTCAAATCCTGCTGATTGTAAATAAGTTTTTCAAATATTTACTCATAATTTCAGAAGTTTATTTCTTCGTGTTTTTATAATTTTTACAATGAACTGAACGCAATACATGTTCTAATTATTTGCTACGTAATCAAATAAGAATAATCCGCAACAAGCTTATGATATTTAAAATTAGAATACGGCATAGTATTTATCACAATTTTCTTTGAAATATTAACTGGTTTTCGACTGATAGAATTCAGTTACATAATGTCAAAAACCGTTTGGTGATTTTCATAACAACAAGAACGCTTAATTAAAAATAACGCACTTAAGGTATCCAACTACTTACGACAACTTCTTTTTGAAAAAATGGTGATACGTGGATTTTTTTTGTGATTTGTAGATTTATTTAGTATATTTTAAGAAAAAAAATTTATTATTATTAAAATGGGAAAAAAACTGGTAAAAATTAACAAAAAAATTACATAACGGAGCCCACTCTGTACATAAATTTTGTGAACAAATTCTCAATTTTTCAATTTTGATGTGTTACTTTGTTATTTATGTTTGAAATGACCTTCAGGATAAAACGTTATCTTAATTTTTACAAAAACTAGAGCACTTAATCTTAGTGATAACATGAAATTGCTTAAAAAAAGCAGTGATTATATTCACATTAAAGGACTACAAATTTTGAAATAAGACAGTGATCAAAAAACCTAAAGGTCAAAATACTTCTACTGATAAACAGAACATACAAAAACAATTTCAGCAAATTATTTTCAAAACTTTTTGAGCAATCGCTGTCCCCGTTTGAGCTTTTCGAAAAAAAAAACACATTTCGAGTAAAATGCATTTTAAAGGTTTGACATATTGTATAAGAATTAGCAGCGTCTACGCTTTACTAAAACGCTTGTAGTTTTTGTTCTAGGGAATGGAAGATAAAAAACTTGGTATTTTATAAAGCTAAGTATTTTTATTAAGTTAATAAGGTGGTTCATAAAATAAAACCATAAGAAAATTGTCAATTTTTTAAAAAAAAATCATGATTTTAGGGTAGTCGGATACCAAAAAATATTTTTAGGGTCTATTGAAAAAAAGACAGCTTTATAGTTATTTTAAGAAATAAATTTCGTTTGATTTTTTTTCAGTATTTTTAACGTTTATTTTCATAAACTTAAAGTAATATCATTTATAAGAATAAACAGCGTTTAAAAAACAGCCTGTGGGCCTGTTTCATATCATACAAAAAACTTTTTCCGAGGAAACTTGTTAAAAATTATTTTTTTTTTCAAACGATCCCATTGGAATCCCATTGGATCCGATTGGAATCCTACCCATTTGAAATGTATCATATAAGATGTAATTCCGAGTTTTTATTGCAATTAAAATTTAATTACATCGGTCGAATATATTTTCTTTTTTCAACAATTTCAGAAGTTCAAAATCCGAATACATTCTTAGATAGGTAAAAGAATGATTTTAACAAAGCTTATATATATATATATATATATATATATATATAATTTTTATACAAATGGGAAAAATATTACTTTTTTATTGTTATTTATCCTTTTTATGATTAAGAAATCAGTACTGAATGTGCTCGAAGTTCTGTGAAAAAGTACATATACACATATACTAAAGTAATTTCAAAACTGTTAAAATAAAGAAGAAATTACTATTTCATTTCTAAATAAAATTCAAACTTTTTACAACAAAGTTAATACGTGGGGAAAAAAAAGGAGCAAGTGGTAAAAAAATTTAATTCTTTGAAATGCATAACAATTTTAAATAAATTATAAAATTTTTTCGCCCCCTTAACCCAAACTTAACATATTTTTTCTCAAAACCAAATTTATTTTTACAATTTTTTAAAATCTGCATTTTTTTTTTTTTACTTTCAAAAAATACAATCATTTTTTGTTCTTGTAACAAAAAATTATGAAATTTTGTTGTTTTGCCGGATCGAAATTAAGTTGCGTAAATTTAATATTCATATGTTCTGCCGCATTATTTATTTTTTAAAAAAGAGCTCATATATCGAAATTATTACCAAAATTTTTCAAAAGAGAATAATAGCGGAGAGTTAAATGCTAAATTATCTATAATTTAAATAAATTCCATAATTATGCTTATACTAATATAAATATGACAAATAAAAGCGTCGTTAGAGACACATTAATTTTAATTTCATAATTCAAAGCTGAGTTTGATTTTACAAAATGTAAAATCTTAAATAACTTTGAAGTAAGAATTAAATTCTAAGAAGTCTGACTTAAAACTATAAATTAAGGATTCATATCATTTTTTTGTTCTTGTCTTTATTAAGATGTTTATTGTAAAATGTTCGTTAAGGTATCCGACTACGTTCGGAACAGTGATTTTGCAAAAGCATATAAATGGATAATATTTATGATATTTAGTGTCACTTAGATTAGAAAATGTATATAAAACTGTTTTAAGAATAGAATTACAATAAAAAATTATTTAAAGTACAATATTTCGGCTAAAATTAACTTAGAATAAACATTTTTCAAAATGTTCTCCTTTTGTGAAAAATGCTTCTATTATAATAATATTTTGCCTGTACATAGCTCAGACCTCTGTACAGAGGCTCAACTAGAATGTTTGAAATATATCACTTAGAAATTATAGGTTTGTATCCGTGGTTTTACATTTGACAACAGAGGGGAGCAATTTTTAAGAAAAAACGCCGATAATTATTTCAAATGATTGTAACTCTAAAAATAATGTGAAGTTTTCAAAAATTCTAGTTGAGCCTCTGTACAGGACTAATATATATAGGCACAAATATTATTGTAATAAACATTTTTCACCAATAAAACATTTTAAAAGGATTATTCTAGGTAATTTTAGCCTAATATTAATACTTAAATAAATTTTATTGTCAAATGTACCCAAAATAATTTTATACATGTATTCTAATCGAAGTGACACTAAATATCATGAAAATTATCCATTTATGCGCCTTTTTAAAATAACGGTTCCGAACGTAGTCGGATATCTTAAGACTAGCTCAATCGATTTTCATGACATGTGTCAAACTGTAACTTATCAAAAAATTTGGATGTTCGAATTGATATGGATATGTTACCGTTAAAGTGTATAATTCAGTTATTTTATAGAATAACTAGGTATTTTATAAAATAGCTAGACAAGTCAGTTAAAGTATATAATAGATTAACAATTTCATACTTTACCTAGTTATTCTATGAAATAACTAGGTATTCCATGAAATAACTAATGATAGACCGAAGTGAAAAATAAACAATTTCAAAGATGTTTTATAAATTAATTGATCATAATTAGCTAAACTCTCTCAAAAAATACATTTTATCCCTTTTGTGGATGAATAATTGATAAATAATAAGGGAAAGTAGAGATGATATAATTTATTATATTACTCATATTGCTATTAGTTAAACAGAAAAGGGGAAAAAAGAATATGCTGCAAAAATAGATTACATTTAATTATTATCAACAAAAATACATGCTGGGAAGAAAAACTGTTGCTTCATAAAAACATTGTGTAAACTTTTTTAAAACAAAAATGTTAGAGAATATTAATTAAAATTGTAAGAGATACCTTTATATTTTACTTTTCATTATTTATTAGTGAAAGGATTGCAAGGATGACACTTTGGATTGAACTGCTTAATATTTTTGAAAAAAGCACTGTTTAGTATTACAAGTTTTTTTTTACACAAGAACTTTTTAAATCATCGACCAGTACCACAACTTTTAGCTGTTGCAACAGATCGAAGCGTTGTGTCAGTATTTGGAACTTCTTCAATGTAAATTAATTCTCGCTGACACATGCTGAACTGATATCTAGAGTGGAATTGTTTTACTCCACCTAATTGGAAAAATTCTTCCCAAAGCAACTAGAACCGGTTCAAAGAGCTTCTACGAGTATCGTATTTCATACTTTAACGCTCAAGTAATCGTTATTCTATATAATACCTAGTTAAATTGTAGAATTAAATAATTTTATATACTTTAACTGACTGATTTAGTTATTTCATGAAATATCTATTTATTCTATGAAATAACGGATTCCACGCTTTAACGGTAACAGATATACAAAGAAATGTAGCTTATTTTTTCACAATTCCATTGTTGTTTTTACTAGAAAATTGTGTTAAGATTCACTGGCAAGGTTGAATTAAAAGTAATTACAAACATAGCAGAAGTTTTGTGATATATGTTTTATAGGTAAAAATATCAAAATCATGTTATAAGTGTGGAGTGACGCCTTCAATCTATTGAAGGATGGATATCTCTCTTCTAGTAGGTTCACGCAAGATTTTAGCCCGAATCTATTAGCTGTTAGACCAGGGTAGGCCAACCTTTTTTAGAAGAGTGCCGCTATTTGAGAAGAAAAAAATTATGTGTGCCACTTCCAACTCCTTTAACAAGCAAAAATGTGAAAAAAAATGTCACTTAAGGTTTATTATGGGGGTTTTACGCAAATAGCACATTTTTAAAAGTAAGTCTATGTAGTGAAATTTAAAAATAGTTTTTATCCGTGACAAAATTACAAACTCTTAAGTTTTATTATTAATTAACTTTTTAACATGCCATAAAATCAATCAGTTTTACAAATTCAACAATCAGTTAAGTTAGGTGTAAAAAAAATGAGTAACTTGATTTGTGAAACACTGATTGCTAAAAGATATTAAACAGTCCGTACTTGCTTAATGTGGCTTTTGAACTCTTGTAATTTTTTTATTTTTTAACCAAATTATCTAATAAGATTAGTTTTTGAAGATGTTATCAAAATTAAGCTGTTTTAGGTGCACATTAATTACTTTTGAGAGATATTTTGATTTTATTATGTGTGTGTGTGTGTTCATAATAGAAAACATGTTCACTATCATACTAATCCAAACTTATAACAATATCTGGCAACCAAATTGTGTAAATTTGAAAATTGCTTGTTGGTACGAATTTCAAAAATTCAATTCCATTTGGTTCACTTGCAGTTAAATTAAGTTTCTTGTATTTTTATTTCAGTATAGTGCTGTAGGTCAATAATAATTCTGATTTGGATTTCAGGTAGGTAACAATTAACGTCTTGCAGAGAAATTGAAAGTAAGATTTATGAAATGATAAAGCCGCGGTTCCACCTCCTTTGTGTTAGACCGTCAACAACTCCAAAACTTTATTTTTTGCTCTGCTTTCCTTCATTGATACTTTGTGGTATTCTCCAGCATTCAGCGTTCCTCTGTGATCTATTCTCACATTTGTATCTAAAAAGTTATGTTTATTTGCATGCATCATATTTAATTCACAAAGCGAGATTCTTATTTCAAACAATGGGAAAAAGGAAAACTTAGGGTTAACTAGGGAAAGCAAAACACTCGAGACAATCATCTAAAACTAATTTCAAAAATCGAAGAAAAGATTTTGGTTATATATATATATATACATATGTAATAATTCTCAGTAATTTTATCTTTAATTACTGATTAATTATTGATTTTTGATTTATCTTTGGTCCATTCCTTCAGGACCCACGTTTAATTAATAACCTAGCCACCCGCCTAACGAGAGTATCTTGAACTACAATCATCCACCCCCAAATCATGTGGTTTCTCGTTGGGTATAAATATGGAGATTTCTGGAATTCGCTCTCTCTTCTGTTTTTGTCTGCCTTCAATATGTAGCCGGCTGCAGTTGTCGTGTGTGTGTTTTCTTTGTGAGGCCGTCAATATATGTTTGTGTGTCTCTACAAGTTCAATGCAATAAACTGGATTATTAACTTACAAGACTGTCTCGTCAATACTACAATAATATCATCCACTCGCCATGATTTACAGTTATTTGTACCACTCCCCAGAAATATTATAGAAATATATATATATATATATATATATATATATATATTTCAAATTGCTGTTTCGAAAAGAAAACATATTTTTATCAGTAAAAGTATTTATTTATACTTTTTTAATAGAAATGGTAATAGCAGTATTTATTTTTAAAAGATTATTCAAAATTTTCTTTTATATGATAGGTTTGGAAGCAAGGTGGAGTAGATAACAATTTCAATTATTGCACATATTACGATTTCATAGTTTTTTCCTTCTTTTTCCTTTGCTGTGTCTTTTAGCACAGCACACAGCGCAGTGTCTTGTACAAGCTTCTTTTTTATTGGTGTTTGTGCAACAAAGCTTGAAAAATGGCTTCCCGTTAGTCATAGAATTCCGGAAGATTTTGATCTATCCATTATATATATATTTGCGTCCCTATGATATTTTTGTATAAATCTGTTGCTAATTTTCTTCTAAAATCTAATTTTCTTTTCACACATATTTTTTTTAAGCAAAACGTATGTGTTCCAAATGCTGAAGTAAAATATTAGAAGCAATGGCTTTTATCTAAATTGACGATATTATGACGACGGGTCGTGGTTGTGACGGCTCTATCCGCGTCCTTCCGATTAACAAGTCCTCTTGGGAAATCTTTTTTCCTTTAAAACTATTTTATTTGCAACGCACCCTCTGAAGAAGAGAACGTGATTATGTAAATTAGGTCTACTATATATAGTCTAGGCTTTTAAGCTAAAGAGCGTGAGAGAGATAGGATAGATTACTAGCGGATCAGTGATTAATTAAATTGATAGTGTAACGCAGATATTTGAAAATTATAATAATTAAGGTGACGATTGGTCACTAGAAATTAAATAGAGATTAGATAGCTAGGAAGGTAGTATATTCGAGCTTGAAGTAAGTGTATTGGTATTTAAAGTCTTCTCATACTTCGTGTACCTCGTTATTTACCTACGTATTGCATCAATTGGGTGCATCTCTGAACTTAGACTGCTTGAACTTGTGTTGTTGATTGTATGACAAATAAATTGAGTAATTTTGAACATGGCTAGTCTTCCTTCCCTTCCTCCCACATCTCTAGACGGGGATGAAAGAACCTTACAAGTTTCACGCGTATAGAGGGCGTTCGCTTATATTCGAATGGAAGCAGCAGCATAAAATACAATTCTCTCGCGAGTGCACTGTTTGGTCCGCTTAGCGCACTCGAATTAACTCGAGAAAATACGTTAAAGGGTTAAAGAATTTCCTTGTCTTTATTACTCAAGCACTCTTACTGTAATCAACAATTTATTTTTACTGAATTTTTTGCAGTTTAAAAATTCACCTCTTGGGCTTTTCAGGTATTAAATGACAAATAAAACAACGTTGCATCATTTTTCCCCTAAATTTTGTCTATTCTTCTTACATTCATTCCTATGTTGAAGGAATGGGACGAAAGATTGGAGCACCTTGCACAACTCTATGCTGATGAATGCGTGTTTGCTCACGGGTATCCTCGCGACTAAAACATATCCGCATGGAGACTACGGACAAAATCTGTACATAGGTCATGATCGATCCGGCTACTTGGGCCTGTGGATGTGGTATGAAGAACACCAACATTACGATTGCAAATCGCGTGTTTGTAAGCCTGAAGAAGAATGTGGACATTACATACAAGTAAGTGTTATGTTTATATTATTTTAAAGGCCTTGTCACACGTACACGTTTCAAGCAATTTCTACTTAGTTGCCATAGCAATGGCTCCAAATAACTTTTTTCCCAGTGAGCTGAAAAAGTTGTTCCAAATAAAAGTTGCTTGAAATTCCAGCCGATGGGTTTCTTCGGCGCCCTACGTCATAAACAAGATAGTGATTTCGGTTTCGTCAAACGCACCAGATATGGTGTATAATATTTTAAACAGAATGGTGTTCCATTTCTGTTAATGCCCATCAACAAAAGCGCGAGCGAAATAAAAGAAATAATATTGGATGTTCGTTTTCCGAAACAGAAAAATTGGCGAGTAATTTTTCAATGTGGAGATAGAGCGCAGAGCAAGTCAGAGCAAGTCGTTTTGCTTACGTCAACTTTTCACCCTTAGATTGGGCGAAATATTGGGTGAAAAAGATGCACGAAAAATGTACGTGTGATACGGCCTTAAGAGTGCAAAACTTTATTACATATGTGTTGTTCCGATTTAAGTTTGTTTAAAACAAAGATAATACAATAATGAGTACTACTGTGTAAATTTATAAATACCTGGGACGTTCCGGAAGTAAATTTTGCCATTTTTTACACACGGAAAAGAACTCCAAAACAAAACACACTATGGCAGTGGTTCTTAAACTATGGCTCGCGGACTCCTGGGTGTCCCCAGCACCTTCCCAGGGCGCCCACCAAGGTGTGTTAAGATTTTCCTCTGTTACAGACTCTGAAAGGCCTTGCGGAAAAAAATGAAAGGTGTGCCCACCTAGACTAGATCATTAAATTGCCTCCAATGAAAAAACTGTACTAAAATTTGTATTTTGATCAAAAATATTAATTTAGTTTTTCTTTATTGTTTGCAACTACATGTAGCATTTACTACAACATAATATTTATTAATTGTTTACTATTTTTAGAGGAAAAAAAGTAAGGGTTAAAAAAATCTGTATAAGTAAAAGAGGGGCAATCTCAGGATTATTGAGGAATCTTTAAATCACTGAACCATGTGTTGGGAGTCAAAAAAGGGTGCCCATGATCTTCGAAGGGTCCGTGATGTCAGGCAGGATACATAAAGGAGACCCACGGCGGTCAAATGTTTAAGAACCGCTGCACTATGGCATCATGAACTTTACGCGTTGCACCATTACACCTATGCACCTTCCGATGTGAAAACCACTCTAGTAAAACTTGGTGCCTTTCAATGAAAAAATTTTGCTCATTTTTAATATTTTTTTGTTCAGATGGGGGGGACACCACTTCGACCTTCATCGTCCAAGCTCTGCCTTCCTTCTCTGAACATGTTAAACCAGTAACTAATCATTTGAAGAGACATAAAATTTTCACCATAGACGGTTTAAAAGCTTTCCAAGATGACAGACAACTAGTCGGGGGGGGGAACCCCTTTAGGGACGACGTGCCACTTTTCAAAAAGAAGTGTTTAATGGAAAAAATTTGCCGCAAAATTTTGACTTGTAATTGGGAAAATAATGAAACGAAACAACAACTAAAAACTTTTCTTTTTATTTCGGACCTTTTTACTAAAAGTTGTAAATGTTTGAGATAGTGCAATTCAAATTAAAGTGAATTGTGTGACCCGTTTTTGCAGATTGGGGGGAAATAATTATATTAGGATTTGGGTTTTTTGAAACCAAATAATTGGTATCTGCCGAGCGGTTTCTGCATTAATTATTTTTAAGGGTCACCTTTTTTACAAGAGGATTTTGCAATTTTTATCAAAAAGCCGTTTTACCCGTAATTCCTGTTCCCGAACATAAAACCCCCAGCGTCACCCTTTTCAAAATCCCATACTTCTAGTTTCGCCATGTTTGAAATTCTCAGTTACACTTACAATCTTGCACTTTTTGTTCTTTTGCTGAACCATCTATGTTAAATAACATTTAAAAATCGTGAATATAACACAAATAAACTTTAAAATACAGTTCTGTCAACGAAATTAACTACGCCATGCGTAGACAAATTTTGCGACTGTAAAAAGCAACTACAGTCTGTGACGTAACTAAGGCAAGACAATAACAAACGAGTGTGCACCCCGCGACCGATCACTCGCGTTTGTTCGTCTTCATAGTGAACTTTGTTATTTTGAAATAAAATGCAAAAACCATTTTTGATGATTAGTGAGCGCGAAATATTTTGTTACGTGCCAGTGATGGCACGCGTGCCACTGGTTCACCATCCCTGCACTAGTCCTAAGTGTCTGTTCAAAGCAGGTAAAAGTACGTATTAGCAATGGCAACCACGTTGTCAGCACACTAGAACATCCTTGGGCACGTTGGTCCACAGCTACTTTCTATTCTTCGACGCTCTGACCATGAGTCAGTTCTCTTACGCAGACGTTACTTTCGTTGTTGAACTAGCAACGGATGAGTTTTTTTATGGTAATTGTTTGTTTCACATCGAGCGCCATCTGCTTCAAAAAAGTGCGAAACTTATTTTCGGAACAGCCCTTGTAATAATAATTATCGAATATGTTTTGTGTTTACAATTTATGACGATTAAGTTTTCTTATTGATTTTGGTTGATTATCAAAATTGTTTATTTAGATAATTTGTGTTATTGTTCTCTTATTTAGATGGCTTGGGGCAAAAGTTCACGGCTTGGTTGTGGAGTTAGAAGATGTGGATATAGATATCTTATTGTATGCCATTACTATCCCAGGTGAGAAAACTCTTTGCTAATGTAAACCGGGATTTTTTTTAAGTTTGAAATACAAGCTATTTGATAGGGTGACTGGGGCTGTCTTTATTATCTTTTTTCTCAATTGAATTCAGTATTTTAAGTCTTACGACAGTAGTAAAGGCACGACAATTCCATTTTTCAGACAGTTAAATTGCTGAGAGAAAGATTTGGCTAGTGTAAGGTTGTGCCATCTTATGGGAGCGGCGGTGATAAGCAAAAACACCAGTGGAATAAATTCATTAATAAGCGACGCGAAGTCAAAATGACTTGATGTTGTTCTTTCTTATCTGACTAGACACATCTGAATCAAGTCCATGAACCTGTGCGTTTTAAACAATGAAGAACTGTAGCAGGATTTGAGAGCAGCTGGCTCTAATAGCAACCAATTCAAGCCAAGATCTGGGCTGGGTTGACTTGAGTTGGGCAAGGAGGATACTGGCCACATACCGTAGAGATCGAGTATGTCCACTGCAATGCCTACCAAGAGTCGTTTCATCTCACCTACTGCTTTGTCCCAATCAAAGCAGCATCAGTTTTCTTTCATAACACTCAAGTACAAGGGCCTGTCTTCAATAGGAGCTATCTTGTTTGACCCGGGAAGTAATTTCTGAAAAAGTAAGGCAGCCACCATATGTAGAATTTTATGGCTGCCCTCAGGAATCAAACCATCTGCAATCTCATTTCCGTAGACATTCACGGGCTACGGTACCCACTGCAAAAATGGTTTTAACTTTGGCACTGAAGAAATTTAAAACCTGAACAATATTAGTTGTCGTTGTGTCACCATACCTCCGTCATTCAGACAGATGCTGAATACAGCTTCAGCAATCCCTCAATATACCAATATCTGTATTGACACTCTCGAATAAAAAAATTTTGGGCTTTCAAAAGTTCTGCCCGAATAACTGAGCAGGTGGGGGGTTTTCCCAAAAATCCCTCGCAATTCTCTTTTTTGATGAAAATTCTTCTACCCGAGATAACGCTTCCCCCCCCCTGCCCCGCCAGTATAGATCAGTAACACATCATAGGAATTTTATGTTCCCCAAAGAAGTGCCAAGATATTGGGGTTTTTTGGCCCCTTTGTTAGTTAAATATGGTTTTAAAAGCCGCTCATAAACGACGCAGCAAATCCGCAGCAGGCCGTTGGAATATTCTCCTTTTTTGCACCCTTTCCTCGCCAGCATATATGTATTTTCTCCGGCGACGATTGTTGTTCCATTAGCGTACATGTTATAAATATTATCAGTAAATTAGGTCCCCCGGGTAGCCTAATGGTCAACATATCGGATCGTGGTGGAAAAAGCACGAGCGAGCCCAGTGCCACTAAAGACCCGCCGTGTAGGGGGAGCAATTAAATCTGTAGAGAGCTCAAACGCCCCCCGTTGGTGTGGTGTGGTAGTTAAAGGAGGGGGGAATCCAGGTGTCGTTTTCCCTCACTTGACCATGGTTCTCAAAATTAGGGGGCGGTCAGAAAAAATGAGTTTAACCCTTTTGGTTAAATTCCTTAATTTGTTTTTGTCTTTTCTTTACTCTTTTGGGTTTTTCTTTTCCCCCTATATTTTAAAAAAAAAGCTTTTTTTCATTTTCCAGGCGGATCCAGGGCCGGGGAAAGGGTTTGGGGCCCCGGAATGTTTCCGTTTTCGATTTTCATCCAAAATCCCAATTAATTTTTTTCCCAAACCCGTTTTTTAAAAGGCCCTTTTTTGTTCCTTAAAGGGAAAAAAAAAATTTGTAAAAATTTTTTAAAATTTATTTTATTCTATTTTTTTTGGTTATTAAAATTCCTTAAATTTCTTGCGTTTGTTATTTTTTTTTTATGTCTTGATTTTATGTCTTAATGAATATTTTTCAATTTTGTGGTTTAAAATTTTTTTCTTTTTAATAAACTTTTTTGAATTTCATGTATAAATTTTTTTTTTTTTTTTTTTTATTTAAATTTTTTTTTGCAAAAAAATTTAAAATTTTTTTTATTTTAATGTTATTAATGTTACCTTTTTTTTTTTTTCGTAAATTTTTTAAAGTTAAAAAAAATTGGGTTTAGCCAAATTTTTTGTTTTTATTTTAAAAAGTAATTTTTAAAATGAATTTAATTTTAAATTTTAAAAAAAGGCTTAAAGAACCCCAAATTTTTATTTTTTTTTTAAAAGTGGGTTTTTTTCGGGGAAAAAAGGGGTTTAAAAAAAACTAAAGGAAAAATGCTTTTTTTAAGAAAAAAAGTTTAAAAAAAAATAGGAAAAATTTTTTTTTCTTAAAAATTTTCCTAAAAGTTTTTTTTAAAAGCCGATTTTATGTAAATATTTTTAAAATAAATTTTTTAGGTACCTTTTCCCGGTTTTTTTTAAAAAGGGGGGGGGGGTTATCGCCAAAACCCAAAAAGTTAAAAATTTCAGCTCTAAAGTATAGGTGCGCGTTATACGGTGGTGCGCGTTATACGCCGGATTTTACGGTAAATAATCTACGGTGAAGTACTTTTTATTCGATAAAGAAAGCCTTTGAAGTGTAATCTGATTAAAATGTGTTTTTGAAGGGCATTAGACGGACAACAGATGTATATCATCGCAAAACCTTGCTCTCAGTGTTCCAATGCTCTCTGTAGAAATAATCTTTGTGGTGAGTATGAAGAGCATTTTTATGGCTTCTGAAATATATTAATCAGGTAGAAATGCTTAAGAAGTTATATTATAAAACTATGATACTCTTGGTTGTTATGCAGTTTATCGTTATATATTACTTCATATCATTCCTATATTATTACATATCTACTCTGCGCTCTTTAAGATTACGTAAATCCAAATATAACATTTTTGTAAATTATTAATTGCAATTTATTATGAGAAGTTTATTAATAATCTTGTATCTAATATATATCTGCCTACACCTATGATTGAAATATAATGTAATTAATTCAAATTTATTTCGTTTATAGTGTCCCACGAGCAATGCAAAATAAATCCTAAAGTTTGCGGTAAGTTTATTTTGTAAAATTATTCTGATAAAAAAATTATATTAAATCAGTGCATCTCAAAGTTTCTCTATTCGCGACCCAATATTCAATCATAATTTCATCGTGCCTCCCTCATACAATAACAATTTATTGAATTCATTAATACTATACTTTGATGCTAAAACTACTATACGAATTTAACCTCTTAAGACTGTTTTCGCCACATGCACAAGGGCGTAGATTTAACGCGGAGCACATTTTCCTACTGAAAAAATGCCTCAATTTTTCTAAAAATTTGTTCATAATATAGTGTTTTTAAAATTTCAAAATATTTAATAAATAATTAGTTTTTCCTTTTAACTTGTAAAGGAATAGCTCATTTAGCATTATGGTATAGGAGAAAAATGTGAAACACATTTTATAAAAGAAATTATGTGTCAACTGGGATAAAATGAGTAGTATGATAAAATGAGTGATTCTCTATTGGATAGTGAAGCCGGAATATTATATAAATGTTTGAGTACTTTTATATCTGATAAAATATTCCGTATTTGGGTCCTATTCTATAACATTAGCCAAAAATAGCCGTAAGTGCTACTGGCGTATATAAACATCTCGCTCAGCCAAGCTCGCCCCCAAGCTATAGGGGCCCCACCATATGTAACTACAGTCCCACCAGCAGGTTTCACATACCTAAAAACGGCCCCAAAGAAATATTGATACAGGGCCCACTTAGAACTAGCTACGCCAGTGATAATTGCATATATCTTTTTTAATCTCATACGTTTAAAATAATTTTGAAAAATTAAATTAAGCAACGTACTCAAATGGAAGAAAGAAAAACTCTACAAATATTTATATTTTGATTTTTTATCACTTAAATAGTTAACTTGAATATTTTTAAGAATTTCTACATTATAGATGTCTTTTTTTAAAATAAATAATGTGTCGTGTGTATTGTTTTATATGCAATATAAATAAACATTAAATTATGAATTCACTCTCGTACATTTTCCTTTCTTATACATAGAAACAGCAACATGCAATTTAAAATGTCAGAATTGTGGTCTACTCGATAAAAGGGCATGCAAATGCGCATGCGCAGATGGATGGGATTCTCCGGACTGTTCACGTAAGTCTAAAAAAATAAACAAGATCCAAAAGAGCATTTGATTCTGATTGACTTATTTGATTTGATTTGACTTATTTGAAATTTCTTTTTAGTATTGTTAAAGATTCATGTATAATAGAGATTTTATTTTTTTCATTTCGTGCATAATTCCAATTTGTGTTTGATATCGTTTAATAAAATCGTGATTTAGGATTACAAATGTAATTTACTTCAGATATCCGACTACGTTCGGAACCGTGATTTTGCAAAAGCGTGTAAATGGATAATATTTATAATATTTAGCATAACTTAAATTAGACAATGTATATAAAATTGGGTTAAGAATAGTATTACAATAAAAAATTATTTAAGTACAATATTTTGACAAAAATACTTAGAACCTTTTTCAAATGTTCTCCTTTTGTAAAAATGCTTCTATTGTATTAATATTTTGCCTGTCTATAGCTCAGACCTCTGTACAGAGGCTCAACTAGAATTTTGAAACCATAACTCGGAAGTCGGTTTATCCATGTTTTACGAAAACAGAAGGAGAAATTTTAAGAAAATACGATAATTATTTCAAATGGTTGTAACTCTGAAAATAATGTGAATTTTTCAAAAATCATAGTAGGGCCTCTGAACAGAGGTCTGAGCTATATACAAGCAAAATATTAATGTAATAGAAGTATTTTTTACAAAAGGAGAACATTTGGAAAAAAAGGTTATTCTAAGTTAATATTTTGCCAAAATAGTGTATTTAAATAATTTTTTGTCATAATGTCCTTAAAACAATTTTATACATGTATTCTAATCTGTGACACTAAATATCATGAAAATTATACATTTATGCGCTTTTTTAAAATAATGGTTCCGAACGTAGTCGGATACCTTAATGTAATCTTTTAGTAACTAAAAGATTCCCTCTTTCAGCTAATTATTTACAAAAAATTAGACTCTTAAATATTGCTAATTACAGTAGAACGTCGTTTATCCGAACGTTTATTAACAGGAGCGTCAAATATCCGGACCATTTTTTTTCTTTCTTTGTCAACTACATGTACTGTATAGGAATACGTTTTCGAACAGTGCAATGCTCAACATTTGTTTCGCGTGAGGCCTAAAGTGACGGGAAAACCCGAGTACAGGGACATATGGGGAATTTCAGTTGTTTGATTTGGTAAACATCTGCGCAGAATGTTATTCCACTATGTTTTCAAGCGAGGGGGTGTATACGTGCTCTTTTGTTGAGTTGTGAGCTGCTATGGCTTCGAATTCGAAACGGAAGCACGTCTTGAACATAGAGACAAAACTTGAAACATTGAACCGTCTCGCGAAGGAGAAAGTGGAGCTCTGTAGAACAGTTTTATAATGTTGGAAAGTCAATAATTTCTGACATAAAAAAATGCTGAGAAACCATTTTAAATTTTGCGTCGAAACTTGACTCAGAAGATGGCTCGAAGAAAAGGAAAACCATGAAGGAAGCAAACGATATTATTTTTGATCGTGCGTTAGAGACAGCTATGGAGTGATACGAACAACAATCAGAGTGCTGTCCTTCTCAACTACTGCTGTTCAACAGAATCAGAGACCTTTCAGCGAAAAAACGATGTACAATGGTATAGAAAAATAAGATTATTTTCCGCAATAAAGATAAAATTGTGACATTTTGCATCTATTTTGCTTTTTCTTCAAGCACGTGTTCTGTGTTGCATGATGTATGATTTTCAATATTCGTATAGTGTATACTTTGCATGGATGGCATTCGGTTTTCGGTTTTCCGAACAATCGCGTATCCGAATGATGTCCGGTTCCAATTGATTCGAATAAACGATGCTTTACTGTATACACATCTCACACGTATCACGTCTTGTGATATGAAAGGAAGCATATTGGGCACGAATACTGATTTCATCAAAGACTACAGAAATAAAAAAAAAGTCTCAAATCTAGTTGATAAGAGCTGATGGTAGAATTGGAATGTTGCAAAGACCACAACAGTCTATGGCCTAAAATTACCAACAAGACGCTATGCAAGCTAATGGGGGCTCCATAACATTGTGGGCCATTTTAACACAGCTTAAATTGGATCATCTGGTTGAACTGAACCAATTATTGAGTGTAAATGCTTATGTTCAACTATTAGAAAACCATTTACAGCAATTCGTACCCAAATAAGAATGGAGTTTCTAGGTTGAAAATGCGCCATGACACCGGGTCATAATTATTCTCAATTAATTGGATGAACATTCTAAATGATTCCAGCGAATAATTTTGCCACCTAGATCATCAAAAACGAATCCCATATAAAATATGGAACGTGATGCAAAGGTTGTTTCATGCACACGTTAATAAACCGGCAACCTTTTTGCAATTATGGGTATTAAGAAACAGCATCTCTAAATCATCAGGGGAACTTCAGGGGATTTTCGGTGTTGGATCAATGTCACGTCAAGGTGCAGCACTTTTTAAAAGCAAAAGAAGGTCATTTACAGAGCCTAATGGCTTTTGGGCTTTTCAAAGCATATTTCCCATATATAAAAATATAGTTTTCTCAAAAAGTACTTCAAAGCTCTGTAAATGATGGTGGTGACTCCATAATGATGTGGGTTGCCTTTACGCGACATGGACTGGGTCCTCTGTTGAAACTAATGGAACTAGGCTGGAAACGGCCTGTCCAGCCAGATTAGGAAGAAACGGCCGGAAATAGATATTCAATTACTAGAAGACTATTTATATACACATTCATGAACTTCATTTCTGATCGAATACATTTCAAGACTAAGCTATTGACCAGGGTGTGTAAAGGGTCTGATATACCAGAATTTACTAGACAGATTGCTCTAGAGACAATTCATGGCATCCCTCATTCAACATTGAAAATCTATACTGATGTCAACATGGGCGACGGTGATATTTCTGGAAGCGGCGTGCACATTGAGACACCTGATGGAACATTTGATATCAAGATTGGGAATATTAACTACTGTTCCGTTATTAGGTCTGAACTTATTGCAATGTATAAGGGATTGAAATTTATTGACACTGCTTCTGACCTTGTCTTCAGGGAAATTTGGATTTTAACTGACGTGTTGTGTGTTAGTGTGATTATGTGATATGAATGTTGTGTGTGTGTGTGATGTGTGTGTGTGTGTGTGTGTTTTGCGTGTGTGTGTGTGTGTGTGTGTGTGTGTGTGTGTGTGTGTCGTTCTTCTACAGCACCTCTCATTGACAACTGTTGGGGAATTGGCGACGCTCCGAATATTCTGGATGTTGTGGGAAAGCACCTTTCTAGACACTATATTTACCTTCAATGGGTCCTCCCATATTACCGGAATGGTGCAACGAGAAAGCCGAGGCTGCCAAGTCTGTCAATGCTGAAGCTCGCGAGATGACGCATGTCTAACTTCTTTCTGAACTCTCTCTCACAGTATATGGAATTGAATGCACTTTTGAGTGCCCCTGCTCACCCTTTTGAGTTTTGGGAAAACCTCTTTGGTGTCACCAATCCTAATATTCACAGGGACGCAGACGGCTCTATCGCGCTTTTAGTGGTGATACTGTGCTTCTTTACTTTTGAATACCCGCTGCTCGAGTGCCGCATGCGAAGCTGATCGCCTCCCTGAATCATATTCCCTGATTGCTGGAGTTTTACTTTAACGAGGTTTTGGGCAAAACCCGGCTTGGCTTTATTTCTTGGCATTTTGCTTATGGGAGATGGTGCAGCTCACACCATATGGGAGTGCAGCCACAAATATAATTTCATGAACCAAACAAAAGTGTTTTTCAGGATAAAAATGTGCCATGTCACTACGCTAGCTCATTCATTCAAGCTCATTTAATGAACATCGTGCAAATTTCAACAAATGGTTTGATCGTTTTAATCTCCAGAGATGATTCCCAGTTCAATGAATAGAATAAAATCCTATCCCGGAAACACTTTCATAACTATAAACTCTATATTTCTTCAGACTTTCGACGGTGCTCTGAGTTAATGCCATGTCGAATTGTTACACTACGTTGGATAAAAAGTGGCCTTATACGACATTAAAAGTTATTCACAATGAATTTTTTCACACTTCAAATTTATTTCAATATCAGCACAAGAATGCTCAATATTTCCAACAAATTAATACTTTATAAAATCCTTCACTTTTCCATTTTTGTTCGAAAACATGAGCTATTTTTCAGTGATTCTAACAAAAATATTATAATTATTGGATAATTTTTAAGGCAAAATTGTTATCATAAACTAATAAAAGTTCTTAATAATTTTAATGTTTATTTGTAATTTAAATTTTCAAAGAGTTATGTCTATGTTCAATAGGCATTTGTAAAGATGACCATCAGAGATGTGGAATGAACCCAGGGTTTCCAAAGCTTCGTGTTCTTTGAATAACTCCTCAATAGCAAAAAAATACTGCCGAAAGATGTGCGGATCTATGCAGCAGTACGCGTACGAATACCACTACAATATAAAAGTGGTTTTATACAGGTAATTCGGCTACTTAAATTGAGGTTTGATCAATGTAAAATGAATTACGGACTTTAAATTAAAATCATGCATAAGTGATAATTAATCTTTATTCTGCCAGCGCTACGTTCCGTCGCTGGCGTCGAAACGCGATGTCCTGCCCGCGCTGCTGCCGTTCCGTCCGCCGTTTTGAATGCCGCTACCCACCAGTTCATCTGCCGCCGCGTACCCCGCAGTGCGTCGAGCCCGTGTCCGCCGTTCCGCAGCGCACCAGTTCAAAACTTCGCGTTGCCAGTTCGCGCTGCCCAACCCGTCGCCGCCCGCAAACGCGCCAGCGATTGCCCGTTTTACGTTTCTGCGCCAACGCGCCGCGCCGCGTCCTGCAAAGTTCCGTTTCGAAATGCCCAGCGTTGCAGCGTTATGCCTGCGTCGCATTGCCCACCAGCCCCGCGCCAGCGCGCTTCGCCCGAAAGCAACATGCGCGCGCCTACCTTCCGCTCGTCCGCCGTCCGCCGTCATGCCGTCGTCCGCATCCGTCAGCGCGTTCGTCCGTGCCGTCGTTGCCGCAGCGCCCGGCGTGCCGCGCCCGTTCCGCCGCCCAGCGCACCGTTCCGCGCCAGCGCCGCAGTTTCCTGTCGCGTCCGCGTCGCGCAGCAGCGTTTATTGAAGAAGCTTCAGTGGTGGGCGAAATTATATTGCCCGCGTCGCGTCCTGTTCTGCGTGCCCGCGCCATCATCCTTCCGCTGCCGCTTCGCACCGTCCGCGAATGGCGTTTCCGTCGTTGCGCAGTTCAGCGCGCCGAAAACGCTGTTCCGCGTCGCGCCGTTCCACGCGTCCACCGCGCCGCGCAGCCAGTTCCGCGCCGCCGCGCCGTTCCCGCCTGCGAAAACGTTTTTCTTCCAGTTTCGCATCGTTCGGTCGTCCGCGTCGAAAGGCGTCTCTTCCTGCTTCCGCCCGCTGAAATGCCGCGTTCCGTTCGCCGCTGGCGCAACCCGCACCAGCGCTGGCGGCGTCCGCCCCGCAGCCGTCATCTCCGGTGTCGCCAGCGCCTGCCTGCCGTTTCCCAGTTGTCTCTAAAGAATCTGCGCTCCCGGAGCCGCACCAGCGTTGCCCGATGGAGCCGCGGCGCTGACCCTGCCGCCCCAGCACCGAAATGCCGAAGCGCCGCGAGCCACGCCCGCCAGCGCACCCATCCTTCGCCACCCGTGCACCAGCCCGCGCGCCTTCCGTTATGTCGAAAATCGCCTATCCGCCGTCCTGCCGCACGCGCCGCAGTGTTACACTTCCGTTGCGCGCGCCGCGCCAGCTTTTGTTTGTGTTGCACCAGCCTGCGGCGTGCCTCCGCCTGTCCGTCCCGTCGCCACCACGCGCCCGCCATCCCAGAAAACCTGTTCATTCTCATTTGCCTGGCTCTTGCAGTAAAATATAATATGGTTATAAAGACAGCTTTGTATTGGGAAATGGCTGGGAGTTCTTGCAGATGCGATAACTACGGCGCTACTATAAAGTCGGTACAACAAAGAACAACTCAAGCAGTAGTAAGATAAATATGAAACAGTTGCATATTGAACTGCTTATTATTGCGTTCTAATGCCATCACTATGGTTACATTATTTCTAGTAGATTACACCAAAATAGTAAATATTTGTACATAATTAACTATTACAAGCAAGTCCTTACCCTGAAAAATAAGCTTATTAATTCTTGTTTCTACAAGTAAGGGGTTTTAAATAAGCAAATGTAAAGTTTTACTGGTAACTTATATAAAATGCAAATACATTTTACAGAAACTGCTCTTGTTTGGTTTCATTTCAATGGCCTTATTAAACAAGCTGACACAATTGCATAAGTATACTTCTAGCATGTCATATACGCCAATACATTCAGTTTTCTGTCTTATTGCATGCACACTCTAATTTTTTGATAAATGCTCGACACTACAGAAATGTCTTCCAATTTAAAAGTCACGCCACTTTTTTCCAATCTCTTCTGTATTGTGTTTTTCTCTAAAGCAATCTTGTGTTAGAACACCTCCCCTGAAAAAAGTTTTCAGAAATTTTCAAGTCACTTTTTACGTATTTTTTATAACAATTTATAACTTACATATAAATATATGGGAGACAAATAAAAGTATCAATCAATAAAAATACAGAGAAGTTTATTAGCTAAATTTAAATATGCATATATATATATATGGGATTTATTATTGCAAAGTTTTACTGTACCAAATGAATCAATGATATAAACGTAATTTATATTTTGTTATTTTTAAAAACCTCTACATGCTGCTGGGTTATTTAGATTTAACCCTCTGGCCGGAACATTAATTTTGCCGTTTTGAAACATCCACATGCGCGGCTTTTACCACTTTAAGGACTGTTTTGTAAATGTCCTTTATCGCATATAAAATTAAGTAGGAATTTTAAGGGAATATGGTACGATTTATGCTTAATTTTAAGGATTTTCAAAATTTTTTGTTGCTCCTAAGTGTAATGTAAACAGATTTTGGGTTCAAAATTTCATAAAAGCGTCCCTTTAATTTCTTAAGAAAAGTTAAAATTTGTAAAAGTGATTTTAAAACCCTACTCCTCCTACAAAAAAACATGCTTACATGCTACGAAATTTTGGATTTACAAGTACGTCAAACCATGTACTCCCGGGTATGGAGTTTTGCGATAACATGATTGTATTCGTATTGTCATTTCTTTTTATGAATGTTATTGAAAATTTCTTTAAAAAATGGCGTAAATCCTTGAGTTCAATATTTTTTTAAAAATAAGTATTGTTTTTAATTCAAAAATGTATGTCACTTTTTGTTACATGTATCATTAAAGTCAGGTAAAAGAATTTCAAAGTATTAGGTACAATAGAAAAAGAGTTTTAGTATTTAAAATGAAGACAACCAGTTATTTTATCTTTCTGAGATAAGTAAAGTTTCAAGTTTTGATTTGCTATAGGATGTGAATAAAAACGAATGTAAAGTTATCATAATTTGCGTTTTAAGCTGTTAGGAGTTTTCAAATTGTGAGGTTATAGAAAAATATATAAAAAATAGTTTATGCTAAAAAAATTATATTTGAATTTTTGACCGATTTTTGTCATTTGAATTGTACTGTGTTCTTCTTAATAATATTTAAGTCTTTATGAGGTAATAATTATATTAATATATTTTTATCACAAGAATTGTGACTTAGTATTTTTATAAAACTGATTATACAGTACTATTTATATTCCCATGTAAAAATAATTAAAAAATAATAATGGCCTCAAAACAAAAAAACTATAGTAATATATATATACTGATAGACGGCGATAGATAAGAAAACACACATAATGGAGTTGAAAACCACCACATAATCCTCTCTCTGGGTAGTATAAAGTCCAACTGAAGATGCCAAGTGCTGCTCTACAGGTATTAAAACAAATCATCCCCTTTATGAGAAAACGGAAGTTCGGGTCACAGAGTGGTTAAACATGGCTATACCCCAGTGTTTCTTGGATCTTTCAAAGCGCTATCACACATATTGTAGAAATTAGACTGCCGCGAACCATGGCTTCTCCTTTAAATGTCATCTCTTTGTGATATCTTCACTCACCGGATTTTTAAGTTTAGGGGATAATAAAACTTCACTCTGTGGTGTCTGGAGAATTGCTATTTAGTAGTTTGCAACACAGTGTTTGCACGTGTTCAACAATCTTCTGCGCGAAGTGCGCACCGTCAGCTCAGAGACCATGGCCAGGCTACCCTGACGCTGCATCGCATAGGGAGTGTTTTATCTTGCTTGATCAACAACGAACCTGGCGCACGTCATTTTTTTGGAAAAAATTTTTTTAAAACCAAAAAGCCACATCCGATACCTATACCACTCGGCTCCGCGGTCACCCCATTCCGTCATCCAATGAGATAGAGTTTGACACCACTGATGTCACAAAAGACAGTTGTTTAGAGTTAGTGGAATGCACTCAACGTTGCCTTTTTCTTGGAGTTGTCCTTGAAAAACCAGATTTGTAAGAATTCATTGTGTCACTGGGCTGCCGACTGCAGCTTGAATTTCTGATACAGACGCAGTACGATGCATCTGGGCATTACGCCAAACATTGTGCTCTTCCCTTTCAGTAGTGTAACGTATCTGCTAGGTACCCAATCTTCTAAGGCAGTTTCTTCCCTTTACCATTGCTGCCAACAATCATACGCAGTTGATGCCTACTAGTTAAATCTATCTGAAATATCGCGAAAGCAAAATGCACCTCCTCTTAGCCCTATTGCACGACCCTTTTCAAACTCAGTGAGTTATTGATAACGACTTCTGAAAAGCAGCAACTAACTACGTCAAATTTCAATAGTAAATAACGTTCACGAACTTTACGACGCTCGTGCAAAATTTGAATAGACTGTATTTTTTTACATTTACCCCTACCACATATTTTGTTTTTATCTAGTATAACTCTTTCTTAGCATTAGGATTTTTTCCCTCAATGTATAAAACAACTTTCTTGACCTTTTTCTCTTTCACATTATGAATTAATTTTACTTTATAATATATTCATAATAAATTTGTTGATTTCAGATGCCCTGGAAGGAAAAGGATCTGTCTTGGAATATTGCTATAGACATATGTTCTTCCAAATTTTATTTTTTTACTCTATAACAAAAGTACATTTTAAATTTCAAACTTCATTTATTTGAAAGTTGTAGAAAGATATTTGTGTGTGTAAAATTTTTTATTTATGTCTACAAATTATTAGGTTGTCAAGTATGAAATGCATCAAAGTTCATGTTATTTATTTCAATTGCACATAACCTCATTTAGACGCCGTATTTTGGCATAATTTGTTTTTTTCATGGGAAAGGTACATCTTCTTCTCTTCTTAACGCATATTTCAGTTTGAAAAAAAATTAACAGATCATCTTAAAATATTAGTTTTTATTGGAAAAAAATCGAATTCAATTATGTGCATTTTTTGCTCCATTTCATACTTGACAACCTAATATAAGTAAAGAAATCTTTTGTTTTTTTGTAATTGTTTACTGATTCACTTATTTATACCAATACGATAAAGAGTTAATAAACTAAAAAAAAACTGAAAAAAAAAATTAAAAAAAAGGAAATCATAAAATTTGTGTAATATTCAACTGAAATTTTGAAAACCTATATAAATTTGAAAGAATATCACGATGACAAAGTATTTCCCATGCACGGGTGTTAAATTAATTTCCACGGTTTTTTTTTTTCTTTGTCCTTTTCAATTTATGTGTTGAACAACTGAATAAAAATATAAAAAATCGCATTTTTTATTCATGTTAATAATTTATTTATTAATAAACAATAAAGTTTTCAATGATATTCTTTTATAAATATAGCAGTATTTTAACAGATTTCTTATAAAAAATAATTTTTATTTGATATTTATTTATTTTAAATTTAAATCTATGTTATTTCCATAAAAAATTAATAATAATGCTGATAAATCCTTGATTTATTTTCATATAGAATGCTACATTCTTAGCACATATTCACACACAAAAAACATTTTTGAGAATTTATTTTATGATTATTTAATTCTCTCCAATTCAATCTTTTAAAAGTAAAACATAATAAATATGCTATAATATTATAAAGACAGTTTCAGGTAATAAAAATGTATGTGGGATTTCATGATACATAACCACATACTATAAAAGTTGGTACAACCAAGAACAACTCAAGCAGTAGTAAGATAAATATGAAACACTTCAGAAGGTATTATTGAACTGCTTATTATTGCGTCCTAATGCCATCACTATGGTTAATATTTCTAGCAGATTACACCAAAATAGTAAATATTTGTACATAATTAACTATTACAAGTCCTGATTCTGAACAAAAAAATAAGCTTATTAATTCTGTTTCATAAGTAAGGCTTTAAATAAGCAACAAAAATGCATCTATAACTTATAAAATGCAACAGCATTTTTACAGAAACTGCTCTGTTTGGTTTTCATTTCAATACCATTAAAATAAAGGACACAATTGCATACATATTTCCTCAGTATAATACTATATAATACAATACATTCAGTTCTTCTGTCTTTATTGCATTTAATACTCTAATTCTTTGATAAATGCTCGACACTACGAAATGTCTTCCAATTTAAAAGTCACGCCACTTTTTTCCAATCTCTTCTGTATTGTGGTTTTTCCAAAAGCTACTCCAGGTGTTAGAACACCTCCCCTGAAAAAAAAGTTTTCAGAAATTTTCATAAGTCACTTTACGTATTTTTATAAATTTATAACTTACATATAAATATATGGAGACAAATAAAAATATCAATCAATAAAATACAGAGAAGTTTAGTTGAATAAATTTAAATATGCATATATATATATATGGATTGATATTGCAAAGTTTTAATTGGCTACTAAAATGAATCACGATATAAACATAATTTATATTTGTTATTTTTAAAACTTCTCTACATAGCTGCTGTCATTTAGATTTAACCCTCTGGCCGGAACATTAATTTTTTTGCCGCTCTTAGAAACATCCGTCTGACAGACGGGTACGCAATTTTTTTTTTTTTTTACCTTAAGGACTGTTTTAAATGTCCTTATCGCTCATAAAATTAAGTAGAATTTTTAAGGGAACATGGTACGATTTACGCAAAAATTTTTAATTTAAGGATTTTCAAAATTTTTTGTTGCCTCCTATGTGTGTAATGTAAAACAGATTTTGGGCTCAAAATTTCATAAAAAGCTAACCCTTTAATTCTTTAAGAAAAAAAGTTAAAATTTGTAAAGTGATTTTAAAACCCTACTCCTCCTACAAAAATATACATACAGCATGAAATTTGATTTACAAGTACGTCAAACTATGTACAACAAAATTTGGTATGGGTTTTGCGATAACATGATTGGTATTCGTACAATACTTCTTTTTATGAATGCTTATTGAAAATTCTTTAAAAAATGTATAAATCCTGAGTTCAATTATTTTTTAAAAAATAAGTATTGCTTTAATTCAAAAATGCATACCAACTTTTGTTACATGTATCATTAGCAACAGGTAAAAGAATTTCAAAGCATTAGGTACAATAGAAAAAGAGCCTTAGCATTTTAAATGAAGACAAACTAGTTATTTTATCTTTCTGAGATAAGTAAGCTTCAAGTTTTGATTTGCCATAGGAATGTGAATAAAAACGAATGTAAAAGTTATCATAATTCTGCATTTTTAAGTTTAGAGCTTTCAAATTTTGTGAGGTTATAGAAAAATATATAAAAAATAGTTTATGCTAAAAAATTATATTTGAATTTTTGACCGATTTTTGACATTTGAATCGTACTGTGTCTTCTTAATATTTAAGTCTTTATGAGGTACATATATTAATATATTTTTATCACAAGAATTGTGACTAGTATTTTTATGAAAACTGATTATAAGAAAATTATTTATATTCATGTAAAAATAATTAAAAATAATAATACTAAAAAAAAAACTATAGGAATATATATATACTGATAGACGGCGATAGATAAGAAAAATCACACATATCGGGAGTTGAAAAAACCACCACATGATCCTCTCTCTGGGTATAAAGTCCAACTGAAGATGCCAAGGCTGCCTACAGGCATCAAACAAATCATCCCCTTATGAGAAACGGAAGCTCCGGTCACATAGGGTTAAACATATTATACTCCCAGTGTTTCTTGATCTTTCAAAGCTATCACACATATTGTAGAAATTAGATTGCTGCGAAATCCATAGTTTCTCCTTTTAAATGTCATCTTCTTGTGATATCTTCCCCTCAGCACTGATTTTTTAAGTTTAGGATAATAAAATCCACTTGTGGTGTCTGGAGAATTAAGATTTGGGGTAGTTTGCAACACAACAAGTGTTTGCACGTAAAGTTCAACAACGTTTGCAACAGCATGCACTGTCAGCTCAGAGACCATGGTTGTGGCTACCCTTGACGCTGCATCACAGATAGGAGTGTTTACATTCGTTTGATCAACAACGAACCTGGGCGCACGTCATTTTTTCAGATGAATCCATGTTCTGTTTACAGCATCCAGATGGCTGCATCCGTGTTTGGCGGTATCTTGATGAACGCCCATTGGTAGCGTGCATTCGTCATCGCCATAGTGGCCCATCACCGGACGTGATGGTATGGGGTGCTATTGGATACACATTTCGGTCACTTCTTGTTTACATTGACACACTTTGAGCAGTGCACGTAATATTTCTCGTGTGCTATCACCGTGGATCTACCCTTTATTCGAGCCCTACGAAACCCTACATTTCATCAGGATAATGCACAACCGTAAATTGCGATATTGTACAGACCTTCCTTGGTACAAAAATGTTCGGTTGTTGCCCTGGGCTGCACGTTCATCAGATCTCACGCCAGTAGTAAATATCTTGTCCATAATTGCCGAGCAACTGGCTCGCACTATACGCCAGTCACTACGGTTGATGAACTGCAGGCATCATGTTGAAGCTGAATAAGCATCTGTACCAACACATGCTATCCAATCTCTGTTTGACTCAATGCCCAAGCATATAAGTGCTGTTATTACTGCCAGAGGCGGTTATTCTAGGTCGTGATTTATCAAGATCTATGCAAAATTTTGAAAATTTAATCACTTGTTATTTCCGGTATAATATATTTCTCCTGTAAATATCATTTTGTTATCTGCATTTCTTCCTGATGTAGCAATTTTAATAACCAATAGTATATATATGTATATATATGCAAGGATAATTAAATTAGATTAAAAATTAAATTCTCTATCTAGCACTTAACTCATCTTTTTCATTTCATCTTCAAGTATCAAACTAATCGCCCATTTATTTCTTCCGAACATATGACCTAGCCAAAAATTCTAAATCCAGATCGTTATATTTAATAGCCCCATATGTCACCATTAACTTTCAAGTTCACTTATAAAATCCGCGATACTTATCACATCTGCTTTTTAAGTGCTAGTCCACTTAAGATTTTCATGGCGCCGTGCTTTTTCTCTCTCTGCCTCTTCGCGTCAGTTGATGTCTAACTTTCCTCAAATAAAGTTCCTTTTTAAAAAACTAAGTCTGTTTCTGACTCACAAATCATGTCGTACACACACATATATATATACTCACTTTCAAAAGTCAAGCACGGAGAGGAAAATGCTAATTTCCGGAAGCCAATCAGAATTGAAGAGGGTGAAATTCGCTGCAGAGGTAGAGGGAAGTATGCAAATATGTTAAGTAACAGCCAATTGTGCTTTCATGTCAAGAAATATTCAAAAGAGCAGTTTTATAAGAAGCCAGCTTTATGAAGGGTTACAGAAGTTGATTGTAAGTGCTGATAGAAGGTGTTTAAAACTTTCAACTGCTGTGTTTCAAGATTTGTTTTCAAGACATACGTGTTACTATGACTTCCAGAAAACGAATGGAAAATTCTGAGCGCTGGCGTGCTGTGGGGCGCATTAAAGCAGGGCAGCCGATCACAGATGTTGCTCTTTTCTTCGGCGTTCATCATTCTGTAATTTCACGTTTATGGAAACAATTCCAAATCACACAGACAGTTGTCCGAAGGCCCGTAGGCGGTCACCCAAGGGTTACAACCCCGCGGAAGATCAATATATTGCTATTGTAGGCAAGAGGAATTGCAGAGCGACCTCCACACGTGTGACATCTATGGTTACAGCGTCCATTGGTAAGGCTATATCTGCAGCTACTGTACGCCGAAGATTACATATGAATGGACTGTATGCCCGGGTACCTCGAGTTTGTGTTTCTCTATCCGTCCAATCAAGAGGGGCACGATTAAAGTGGTGCCGGGAACATGGCCATTGGACTGTGTCTGACTAGGGCAATGTCATGTTTACTGATGAGTCAAGATATTCTCTGGAGCCAGATGACAAGCGTATAAGGATATGGCGTAAACAAGGAACACGAATCAGCCCCATAACATCACCGAACATTACGCATTCCTAGGCGGAAGCATTATGGTGTGGGCAGGGATTTCATTAGGATACCGCACTGACCTGCACATCTTTAAACGGGGTTCTGTGAAGGCTGTCCGGTATCGAGATGAAGTCCTAGAACCCTTTGTGAGATTGTACGCTGCAGAAGTTGGTATTACTTTTGTTTTAATGGACGATAACGCACGTTCCCATAGAGCTGACATCGTCGAGGACTACCTGGAGAGAGAAGAGATTGCGCGTGTGGCGTGGCCAGCATATTCGCTTGACCTTAATCCCATTGAAAATCCTTAGGATTCTCTCGGCCGTGCAGTATCTTCACGTTTCCCATCTCCAGCCACTCTTATTGAGCTGGAAACTGCTCTACAAGAAGAATGGCGATTGCTTAATTCTGCGGTGGTTGACCGCCTAACTGAAATCATGGTCAGAAGGTGTAAACTTTACATACAGATGAGGGGGGATCACATATCCTATTAATGTCCTTTTTTTCATTTTATGCTGTTTATTTTCACTTTATACATAATTCTGTTTAAGTCTCCCCAGTATGACATTATCTGATAACTTACAAAACTTTAATATTGTTTTCATTTCTGTATATAATTATTGATTTTGTTTTATGTATAAATATATATGCTTCTTTACTGCCAAATTTTGTGTCAATCAAATAAGTATTTGTTGAATTTTTTGCATTATACATCTTCGTGCTTAACTTTTGGAAGTGAGTGTATATATATGTATGTATGTATGTATTATGTGGATAGGATTAGAACTAAAAGCTTTAGAAATTTGCTGATGAAACTTACTTTAAGGGCATTTTATCTTGTTCTTTCAAAAGAGTCAGACCAGACTGAACCATACATTTTGCTGTAAATGGGTAGGCAGGTTCTAAAAAAAATGTTTGACGCTAATTAGCATTAAGTGCAAAATACTTTTGTTTAATGCACACGTGATAACACATGACAAAAATTTTAAAAATCAGAACACAATAATCAAAAAAATAAACAAAAAGTTACAAAATATGTATTACATTTTTTAAAAATATATTATTGAGTTGATAGTCACCAGCACTCAAAAACTTGACTTTTATTTGTATCTGAAATAAATAGAATTAAATTCATAAGCACTTATTAAACTATATCGAATCATTTATTCATGATTAGTGTAATACTCAGAAGGGCAAGTTTTTTTTATTACAGTAAGTATTGTTTCTTTAAAGACAGCAGTATAAAAAAATTGATTTTTAAAACCATTTCACAATCTCAAAATATATGTAAAATATCAAAGCCTGATGCACGTTAAGGGGATTCACCCATGTGAGGGGTTAAATAAAATTTATAAATAAATTGCTTCCTTAACATGCCTAGAATACGGTGGTAAAGTGATTTTTTAAAAATTCTAAGTCGTTATAAAGAAGCAGGTGTTAGAAGAGCAGCTGTTCGTACACTAAGTTAAGATTTTAATCGGACTTGAAACTTTAAACGCGTTTTTCTCAAATCTGTGTTTTTCAAACTTTCCTCCATCCTATCTCAAGAACGGTTCTATCGAATGACTTCAAATTTATAGGGTAGACAGACTCAGCCCAAATATACGCACCAACTGAACTACGATCATTCCAAAATTCAAGATATTTTTATTTTTTTATAATAAAAGCATAGCAAAAAACTCATGAAATTCGAAATTTTTTCTTCAGAGGTCTACCAAAAATCCAACTTTTGTTATTTTCCATTGAGTAGAGTTCATTCGATGCATTTAAGCTTATAGATTAAACGCCGTTAATTTTATATATATATATTTCAGATAAGCCAATCAGCCGGAATCGTGGAGGAAGTGAGAGTCCATTTTTTCGAGGCAGGTGTATTCAGAGCGCTATAACTCACGTTTTATTGGATATTTTTGGCTAAAGAGTTATATACGTACTCTTAAGATACATATAAACAAATGATAAAAAAACGTGAAGTTCTATCATTTTACTGGTCGTCAAAAACAATTTCCTAAAAATGCTTAAAAACAGGCCGTCACATGGGTGAACCCCCTTAAATCCGTTGAGGTTCCAAGAGGTGAGGAAAGTCCTTTTAAGAGGTGAGGAAATTCGGAGAGAGGATGCACTCATCACTTGACCATGGTTCAATATAACGATGTCCGACCAACAGCCTTACGCGTTCGCTCACGAAACAGCTCTAAGAAAAAGCTTGTAATTAGATTAAGCAATTATCGAAGCTTCTTTCGTTGTATGTGCTTTGATGTAACCTGTGTATTAAAGAGATTCGATAATAATTTAGTGTAAAGTTTCACAATATGCATTTATTTAAATGCAGTGCTATTTTATGTCGCTTAAAGCCTACTATCAATATTTTAGAGGAGGGCTCGGCAACCTATGGCACGAGGAGCAATTCTTAGTAGCACTTTACACTACTCTACAAATTTTGTCAATTTTTGAGTGAATGGAAGTTCATAAATTTGTAATGAACCTCTCTCTCTCTCTCTCTTGTTTGACAAACACCTTCAAAATTATGGACATTTACGGAATTCAGAAAAAATCTGAAAGATAACTTCTAATCTGATAGATAATCGAAAGCCCTTTTGTAAATTATTTGAATGTCATTGCTGGAGAGATTTAATTGTTTGAAGAGAGGAAATTTCATGCACTCTGCTTTCCGCTTAGGGCTCTACATATCTAAGTAGAAATTCTTTCCACATGTTAAAAATATTTTGATTCCACAAAGAAATTATTTACCAACTGAATTCTTAGTATCGTGTCAAATTGAATGTAATAAAACAGTATGTAATAACAGTAAATCTGTATTGATTGTCCTCTATTCTCTTAACTCTCCATGAATTATCACGGGAATCTAATTTTTTCAAATATGTCCCAATATGTGGCGTGAGTGATGAATATTAACGTCGCACTGTTCAGCTACTCGAGGACTTTTGGCGACGAACCACGTAATTTTGAACCATGGTCAAGTGACGTCCCCCCCTCCTAACTACCACACCACACCAACAAGGAAAATTGGTTGTAAGATGATCAAATGCATTTAGACATCTCAATGAATGAGGACGTTTCAGCTCTCGACAGATTTAACGTGCATCGCTTCCCTACACGGCGGGTCTTTAGTGATACTGGGTTCGAACTCATAACATGCCTGCCCATGACCTTGACCACTTATCTACCACAGCCCCCCAACGTGTGGCACGCTGAATCCTATTGGTAGATTGGCTTGGCACGCCACAGTTAAAAGGTTGCCGACCCCTCTTTTAGAGTATTCTATAAACCATCAATTTTTTCCCTAACTATTAAATAAACACTGGCCTTGAAAAAGGGTCATTCTCATGAAAAGAAAAACCTGTGTGAAGCTATCAACTACGTCCTCTTACTAACAATATAACGAATATTTTTTAAAAAATATATAATATTGTAAATATGAGCATGTTGCCCTTTTTTTCCCTCTTACTTTGCCTATTGTTATATCATTCAAAATTATGAATAATTTGGTTTAAATCACAAAGTGGCTCTTCCAACATAATGCATGATAAAAGTATTCCTATAAATTCTTGATAACGATCACCTTATCATAAGATAAAATAAAATGAGTTGTGCAAAACAAATTACTGTACAAAACTTATCCATTGTTCTTTTAATGTGTTGTAATATAATTTCATTAATAATACTTTCACATATATATAACTTAGTTCCTTGATGAATTCAGACACAAAAGGAAAAGTCACTTAGGAGGAAAACGCATTTTGACCGATGCATAGATCATATTTTAACTATATTTTAACTTTGTGAAAGAAATTTTTGGAAAGAATTCAAAGGTCAATTGGTGGTATCAATACAATATTAGAGATTAAAAAAATTTTGAACATAATTCATAAAAATTATTCTTACGTAAATATTATAGAATCTGTATAAAACTGATTCTTGAAAGCAATTTTCGAAGGAAAAATTTTATTTGAGTAAATAAATCAAAATAATGAATTTTGTCTTGCTTAAATTCCTTTAGAATTTAAAATTTTCAAGAAATTTAACCTCAGGTAATTTTTTTTAAATAAGACAATTTTTTTAAAAAAATATTTGAAAGAGAGAGAGATGGTTGGGGGGCAGTTTATATATATAAATCTTACATTTTTGATACATTTGAATATTGTTTTAAACGAATAAGTGCCTTGATATTTATACGGAAAAGAATTACAAATTCAGCAAATCTTTTCTAAAATAAATTAGCTTTTCATTACTTTCATAAACAATTGTTTTTTTTGCTAATTTGTGACTTTTAATTTGAGTTACTCTTTAACTCTGACGGTAACAAGATACAGATAAAGACGTGTTCTCCAAGAATTCCAAACATACATTAAACTAATTGTACTTTGGTTCTATTTGTAAAATTTCGATTTTTATAATTGGGTAAAAATGTTCAAATGTTACAAACAAAAACAAAAACAAATTCGTCAAAAAGATCTTAAGATTTAAAAAAATCTTATTTTACGCACGTACTTTTACGTAAAAATGTATTTTGTTTTGTACTTGATATATTTTTGTTGACAAATTTTTCTTTTTAAGAGAAAGTTTCTGCAAAAAGCAAAAGTTGGCAACAACGAAGCGTATCAACTGATTAGCTGGAAACATCATTGCTTTCATCGAGTGACTATGACGACACATGAGCTTTTAAACTGTTTGGCTAGAAACATGCTGTTTTCATTATCAAAGTGACTTTACATGACTTTACATGAATTTAGCCCATTGTATTTGTACATGAAGAAAACCTTGTACCCCTAATGGTAGCATTCTCAAAGAAAATTTAATGATGGTTTTAGATACAACTTTTCAGATGAAATATCTTTAATAGCATACATAAAATTAATTTTTTAATACATTTAATTCATTTAAAAGGGCCTGAACAAACGGGTGGTGAGTTTTTAGTCTATCCACATTCGTTAATTAAAGCTAAAACGCATGAAAATCAATACAGATGGCAGCACGATACATTTTTTTGCATTTCATGTCTTCTGATCGGTAGTTAGAAACAGTGTTTCTCAGTATAAATCTAAAAATTGTATTTTAATTACTATAAATAAAATTTCTGATCTGTGAAAAAAATTTCGACTTGTCATGAGTATACTTTTCTCTCATCTGAATGAATTAAGTATAAATGTCCAGTTATAAAAAAAAATTTATATAGGTTTTTGGAAAGTTTTTATATGTGGATAGAGGCTCTATCCACTGCCCACGTAGAACAGAAAAATGTCCTAGAAATTTTTGCTTTTCCTCCACTCGAGAGAGAGCACTTAGAAACATGTGAGAATGTTGGGGGTCGGAAATAAAAACAAACTTTGTTTACAATATGTGGTACAAATTCTCGGGCTCGAAAATCTTTCATTACAGCTTTTCTGCTCGGAGAAAACGTTTGCATATTATAAAGTTCTACAGTAAATAGCTCATCAAACTTGTGAAATAACTAATTTAAATCCTCAAAAATATTACTCTGTTTCTAATTTTTACTAACTTTAACTTTCTATATAACTTTACTAAAATTAAATAAAATATAAACTGTGGATATATACCAATTTCAATATGTATATTCTAAGTATAGGAAAAGGGACAACTGGCCCCAACACCTGGAGATGTACCCTTGGCTGTTTAAAAAGGGAATCGGTACTTTGAGGAGAAGGAGTGATATACCCAATACCCCCCCATACCTTATACCCGGTGCGTACCAATGTGGCGGTGCATAACCCAGCTGTTCGGCTCCTTTCCCCGGTTTTTCCAGACCCCGAAACCGGCCATCGTGGGTGTTCAGACAGATCGTGACTCGCCCGGTAAAGACAACTTTCTTCCATTCTGCCCCCACATCCTTCTTTTCGTACCATTGGCGGTGGAGACGTTTGGGGTTCGTCGAAAAAGGTAGCCCAAAACAATGGACGTCTTGCGGACAAAAATTTGGGTGTAAAACGGCGTCGAATGGTACGCACAAAACACTGAATGATGCGTTACAGACTCAATTTGCTAGGGTTTGGGATGTGACTGGGGATCCGTCATTTGCCATGCGGACAATTTCCCCCCTCGCGTGAAGTGGTGCCCCGGGGGGATGCGACCCGACCATTTGGTCCGTCGTCCCCTTTCCTGCACCCAACGGTCAAAAACCCCTTTTTTTGGGCGTTTTTTTGGTTTTCCCTCCAACACGACTCCGTTTTCCCCCTAAAAGAGAATCACAATCTCGGTAGGCCCCCTACCCTTTCCTCTGTCGAACTGGGTTTGATAAAAAACCAATCCTGTTTTTCGAAAACATAATTTGATCGTTTTTAAAAAACCAAAAAAACACAATTGCCAAACCGAAATCGTCGAAATCCCCCCAAAGCCTTAAAAGCGTTTTGAGGGCGCCACGGGCCCGCGTGATGTTTTCTGCGCTAAAATTTCCCTAATCATTTGCATATCTCACCTGAAAGATGTTGGAAATTCATGTTTATTTGCATGTTTCCCTTTCCCGGGGTTTGTTGCATTTAGGGGGCCCAACGGTGTATGTTATTAATTAATTGGAGACATCGGCGGCTTTTCCCCCCCAAAAAAATTTTTGCAACAGCCTTATGATAAGAAGTTTAATGGCGGGTTTGAGCTATCGCGCCCCACCCCAAAGGGCCCGGGGTTCAAATCCCGGACGGGGCAAGGTCGACTTCGTTTTCCCCATACCTTCAGGGGAATCGAAAAAATGAGTACCGGGCTTGTTTTAAAAAAAAGCACCGGGGGTTTTTCCGTCAGTTTGGGCCCACCACCCCCGGAATATCCCCCTTTTCCACCTCAGTGTCCAAGGTTACGTATACTGAGTTGGACACAGTAAGCCTTGACCCTCATGGGCTTTTGTGCCACTGAGTTTAGTTGCATATATACCCGTGTTCGTTCTGATTCTAAATCCTTCTGATTTAGAGTTTTCCCTTATCGGATAAGTAATATTATTCATCGGTTTCATTCAATTCTTCTTCACTCATTTTATAAGATCACTGACCTCTCTCGCTGCCAGAATTAAATTATAGCCAAGAAATTACAACAACAATAACTAGAATAAGGACAAAGCATTTTAAGGTCATGAAGATTCTGCCAGATGGTTCCAGATCTTATGTGGAATACAGGCACTGCCCAAACACACGACTGGATCCCAGACACCTTTTTAGCTGTCCTTCCATTGTCGATGCCTTTTTTAAAAATAGACAATGACTGCAGAATTGACATTCTATACTCGGATCGTGCTATGGATGTTGCCACAGTAGTGATTCGCGCCTTTGGCAATATTTGACTACATCTTTATATTCTGTTATTACCACCTTTGCGCTTTGTTCCTCACGACAACAGCAACTGACCTCTCTTTTTAGTAAGACTATTCACCCACGTTCTTTTGCACTGTAAAAATGACAAAACTCATAGACCCGATTCACATTCTAGGTTTTGAACTGGTAAGTAATCAAATCTGTTCGCATTACAGGGTCAAGGTAATGTTAATCTATAACAATGATTAGTCAAATATTGTCCATGATACTTTTTCCCTGTATCAAAAAATAGAAAACAAAAAAGACCGCTTAAAATGGGGATTGTTTCTCTTTAAAAATGCATTACCATCACCTGCTGACTATTTATTAAAAAAATCACCCAAAAAAACCTTTTGGTTTTTTTTAAAACATTTCTATGCATTCTAAAAATTAAATCCCCTTTTAACCCCCGACATACCTGCCTGGGTTTCAAATTTCGTCACCTTTGTCAAAAAAAATGTAATTTTTTTCCCCTTAGGGGATTAAAAAAATATCTATCAATTTCAAAAATTTAACATTTTGAAAAACATAATTTTAAAAAAAACCCCTTTTTCAACAATCAGCATTAAACTGTGGGGGTTTCAAAAATTAATTTTTAAAAAAGGGGTTTAATTGACTTATACAAAAATTTGAACGGCCCTTGTTAAAAAAAGGGGAAAACCCCGAGTCCTTATGGGCATGATGTGTTTACTTATTTTTTTTATAAATTATTAAAAGTTTTAGATAAATAATACTTTCATTTCAAATATAGTACTTTTTTCCGTTTTTTTTTTTTTAAACAAAATTTTTAAAACTTTAAAACAACATCAGCCACAAACAATTATATATACAGGGTTAATTAAACCCGGGCAAACTTTGGGGGCAAATTTAAAATCAAGACAAACGATAGTAAATCGGAAACTTAGGGGCCCCCAAAGTCTTCCGAAGGAATAGTTTTCAAAGAGGGTCCAAAAATTTTAAAAAGAATAAAAACGGAAAAATGGGTCGATTCGTTAGCGGTTTCGCTAAAATTATTCTTTTTAGTATTTTTTTTAAAAAAAAAAATTTTTAAAAAATAAAAAAAAAAATGTCCCCAAAAGGGTGCTTTTTGGCTTTGGAGTAACGAACAACTATTTTTTCCGTTATTTTTTTTATCACATTAAATCTTTTTAAAAAATTTTGACTTAAACAAATTTTGGCTCAAAACTGATTCGTTGGGGTTGGTGGGCAAACGGGAAATTTTGTTCAGGAGGTGAAAATTTTAAACTTCCTTCCCTCTGAACAGAGTTCAGTTATTTCCCAAAACTTGTTCCCCTGGGGCTTTGGGGTCGTAAGACCAATTGGGGCCACCCCCAAAAAAAAGGGTTTAAAAATTTTTTTATTGGGAAATAATTTTTGTAAAAAAAAAGAAAAATTTATTCCCGGGGGTTTTTTTATTTAAATTTAAAAAAAGAATTTTTTATTAAAAATTTTACCGTGTTTTTTTGGAAAAACACAAAAATTTAAAAAACGACCCTAAACAAGGGAAAGGAAACCCCCTTTTACCCCGAAACCTTTTTTTGAAAAATTCCTATTTTAACCCCAAATTGCCCGGGTGTCGGGGACCAGGTAGCAACTACTACCTCCTACACGTAAAATAAATGAAAGAGGGATGACAAAATTTTTAAAAAAATTATTCAGAATAGACATGAGCAATTTCTCTGATCAAAATAAAAAGAAACAATTTGATGTACGCACGTAGTGCGTATAAATGAAAGAATGATGACACGTAGAAAATGGTACACGCATGATTTTTTTGTGGAATCACAATAACTGCTCGAAAGAGCACCCACCAGTAAAGATGCAGGCCTCGTACCACCAGCGGAGGGGCTATCCAATTTTAGCAAATAACCCGGGCATCTCCTACATATCGCCTGCTACGACGCAATCCTCGCAACCAGGACCTCGTCGGAGTCGACGGGGCTTGCTAAACAAACTTTCATATGGCCCCAGAGGAAGAAGTCTAAGCAGGAGAAGTCAGACGAGAGTGCCAGCCAATTTACCGGACCTCCCCATCCAAACCATCACCCTGGATATACTGTATCCAATGCACTTCGCACATCTGCACTGAAATATGCAGGCGTTCCCCGTGTTGGAACCACATACGAGCCTTTATGGTGGCTAGAACACTTTTCAGTAGAACTTTACATCCTTACATACAGTTAAACCTTGTGTACTACACTTTGTACGCAAATCGGGTGATTTTCTTAATCGGGTATTTTCCGGGGAGAAATTGCTCATGTCTGTTATGAATAACTTTATTATTTAATTTTATTTAATTGTCATCCCTCTCTCGTTTATTTTACGTTTAATGGGAGTAGATCTGCCTAGTCTACGAACGAGCATCGAAGATCATGAATAACTGAACTGTGTTCAGGGGAGGAGGTGAGTTCAAACCACCTCCTGAACACAGTTGAGTTTGCTCTACTTAACCACCCCCAACGATTCAAATTTTGAGCTCAAAATTTAAGTTTAAGTCTAAGCTTTTGAAAGCATTTAATGGGATACAAAAAATAACAGTAAAAAATAGTTGTTCGTTACTCCAAAGTCTAAAGCGCCCTCTATCGACATTTTTTGAGATTTATCTTTAAATTTATTTTTCAAGAAAATATTGACAAAAAGAATAATTTTAGCGAAAACCGCTAACGAATCGACCCATTTTTCCGTTTCTTATAATCATTTGAAATTTCAGACCCTAAGCTTTAATGGCACCTATCTCCTTCGGAAGACGTTTGGGACCCTAATTTCCTATTTACTATTGTTTGTCTTGATGTGTACTATCACCCCTTATATAAAGTTTTGCCGCAGAGTTTAGTTACACCCTGTATATATATATATATGTGTGTGTGTGTGTGTGTGTAGGGTATTCCACTTTATTTCAAATTTATTCACAAAACAGGAACGCACGACACAGAAAACAGAAACCCACAACACAAAAATACACTCATTCTTTACATTTTAACGAAGACAAAGAGCAAGAGGGCGGATTTTCCAGAAATCTCGGGATTTATACCAAGAGGTAAGCAGCAGTACATTCACATGATCTACGTAGACGGAGCCTGCCTATTGGTGGATAAATATAGATAAAAAGATTCATGTTAAGCGGGTAGCTAGTTATCATTTACCGTATTCAATATGCCACAACGAGGTAAAAACTGTATTTAATTACAAATAGTATCTAAAATATGTCAAAAATTAGGTTACAAGCTTTTTGACAGATGAAAAAATGTTGAAATTATTTTAAAAAATACAAACGAAATGCTTTAAGAAAAGTTGATTAAATGCTCAACTGTTAAATAATTAACAGCAATTTGTTATTGAACGGAAAGCTGAAAATATAGATTGTTAATAAGATGTCATGTTAAATAATTAACAGTATTAAGCTATAAAAACACTTGATTTGCATAAATTTTATAGTTAGATTGCAATAATATGAGTCTCAGTTCAACTATAGTCTTGTACGGTTTGGTGCACGCAATAGAAAGTATTTTGCTTTCGTAAGATAAGACGCATAAATTGTACAGGATTATTTCTTAATTCATATTACATTTATTGATTTGTGTAGTCTCCTATTAGAAATGGTATTAATGACGTTCACCTTGAATCAGTTTTGAAGGTAATCACTGCGAACATAATTTTTCCCGATGTAGGAAATATAGAAGCAGAGAAGATATGCCATGTGTCAGGACGCAAACATTAGATTTTTTTCCTTCTTTTATATGTTTATCATATTGTATTATTAGAAATAAACCTACGTTTCTATATGAATGTTGATTTTTTTGCGGCCCACCTACAGTTAAAACTTTGTTTGTTTGGCCAAGTTAGCCTTTGAGTTTAGCACCCTTGGTCTAGATGTACGAATTTCGGTAACCGTGCCTTTGAGTACCATTTAGGTGACGGTACGATTTGGCTCAGTTCCACCCCAATTTTGAGGGAGAACACTCTGGAGGTGATCAGAGGGCTCTCTCCTCTCTTCCCCTTCCATCAACCTCACGAGAGGACTTGCGGTTCGATGGCTATTTAAAAGTACCCCCATGCCGCACTGGCACTATACATTTCAAACATTCATGCCTTGCCCGGGATTCGAACCCAGGCCCTCCAGCACAGCAGTCAGTGTCATTAATCGCTACACTGGATGGGCAGCATAAAACTTTCAAAAAATATGAATTGTAGACACAAAAAACAAAAATCATTAAATTTTCATCCATCAAAAAAATGATCAAAGTAAACTTGATTAGTAACGTTGAAAAATTCATTTTCACATACCTTCATTAATAAAGATTTTCCAAAACCAAAAACGGTGAATAAGCATAAAAAAAAGACGTAAGCGTAGAAGAGACCCTTCATTAAAGATGGCAACTTCAGATAACCTTGAACATCAATCTGAAAGATAAAAATATAGCAATAATCCAATAATTTTAGAATAGGATCTTTTTACATGTATTTGTAGAATTTAAAAAATGTATTAGTAACCTATTAGGGAAAATTATAAGAAAAGTATCTTTCAACACAATCAACAACATAAAAATAAAAACAATTTACCCAAAATGCCATTTACAGTCAAACCTCTATATTGCGAATTTTTTTCTAGTGAACTTTTTTCCCGGAAAAAAAATTTTTCACGATTTTCTTGTAAAATAACCTCCCAATAGCGAAGTGCATTTTTTAAATCAAATGGTGACCCCTTTTCCCAACCTGGTGGTCAAAAAAGGCAAATTACGGCGAGGATGCAATCGCTAATCTGTTTCGGTATTCCCCTTTCGTCTAACAAATTAAAAATTTGTTCGCGGGGGCCGCGAGGCCTATTCCCCAAAAAGGGGGGGAAAAACCATATGACGGCGGCAATCCAAAACTCACCCGAATGGTGAGGGATGAACACCCCCCAGCACAACGTTCAACGGCGAACGCCGGCGGGCGGAGGGGGCGCAGGGAAAGGAAAAAGGACGGCCAGAGGCGTTAATGAAGGTGACAGTTACCCCAAAGAACTTTAAAAGGAATGATGGTTGTAACGAGACTGCTTGTGGTGTTGAGAGTGTGAAAAAGTGTAAATTTTCGTGTTTGGGGGCAAGGGGTTTCTCCACTTCGTTGAAGAGTTCATTTTAATTTTTTGGGATGAGGATAAGTAAACAATGTTTGTGTTTTTAATAATTGGATTTTCATGAGATTCTATTGATTTAAAACATTTCTAGGGGTTTAGTAGTAATTAGAAATGGCTCCATGTGGTCGTTAGACGTCTTTCCGAACTACCGGGGGTGCGTTGGTCATGACGCAGTATTTTGTTTTAATTATTTGGGTTTTTTTTTCATGGGGTGGAGCCCCCCCTCCCCGACCGGGGGAAGCGTACGTGATACGGGCGCAAAACTTGTTATAAAGTTACTTTATTTTCCAGAGATAGACTCTCTTTCGTCAGCACTCGCTCTACCATTAAATAGGCTTATTTATCCACAAATCATTACGCGATAGTAAGGAGTTCGCTCTATTTTTATTTATAACTTACTTAATTTTGAAGCTAAACTTTTCAAAATGACACTTTTGTACATTAATATAGTACATGTACACATTATATATACATTAATATAGTAATGTATACATTATGTATAGAACAATATACATAACACCGTATACATAGACATTTTAAATTTTGGAACGTATTGTTAATATGACGGCATTCAAAATTCTTACTCAAAAGAACCACAAACAATGAAGCTTGCTTTGAATTACAGTCGAACCCCGATTTAACAAATCCCTATTTAACGAATTTCACAGTTTAACGAATTTTTCTTTTTCCCTGTTTAAAATGAAGGGAAAATATCCATATTATTTAACGAATAAAAAACACCGAATTAAAGAATTATTTCAGCAGCTGAAATTTTTTAATTATTAGTTTTTTAGAAAGAGTAGGAACCTTTCTTTCTTTCTATTTTTTTCTTTTTCTTCAAATGTCATGTCATTTTGTCCGGAACAGAAAAAAAAGCTTACTAGTCACTAGCTAAGCCTTTTCGAGTATGCGTGCTCCTTCGTGAGTGCTCGCTCCACCTTTAAATAGGCTTATTTAACCACAAATCCTTACACGATGGTAAAGAGTTCGCTCTATTTTCATTTATTACTTACTTAATTTTGAAGTTAAACTTTTCAAACCTGACATGAGTATGTCCTACTCGGAGGTTTTACGAACTTCGTTAAAGAAGTAGCTTACAAACGGAAAGCGTGTACGCGCGTGAAAAATAACTTAGACACTATTTTTTATTTGAAAATTTGTTAGTTACTAAACTGTTATTTATTGCAGTTTTTAATTAAGTTTAACTTATTTTATTTTTAAAAAAATGTAAATATCCAAATTACAATGTTATGGAAAGATTTAATTGAAGAACTACCTGTCCAAAACATTGAATATTGCAAATACTCAAAGAAGTTTGACAAAAGTTTTTATTTATTTTTTAAAAAATAATTACAGAAAACAAACTGAAAATTTTTTCAAAAATATTCTGAAGAGATATACGAGGGCTATTTTTTAAGTAAGGTCCGTTGGCGCGTAAGTTCCTAGTTCGTGCGTAAGCAGTAACGAGTCTCTGCGCCACAGACCAGCATTCTTTGCGAACTCACTCGCGCCATTTCGAGCTCTGTAGCAGTCGTGTAAGCTTCGCTGTGCGTCTTTAAAATGTTTAAGGTGATTGAATCACCCGCCAAGTATGAGATACGGTCTGTTATACGTTTTTTGACTGCAAGAAACATGTCGGCTGCAGACATTCATCGCCAGATAACAGAAGTTTATGGCACAGTAGCAATGAGTGACAGAAAAGTTAGAAAACGGGTCAGGAAGTTTAAAGATGGGTGAACAAACGTCCATGACGAAGAACGCTCAGGCCGGCCCTCTGTAATCACTGATGATTTGATGCAAGCAGGGTAAAATCCTAGGAGAGCCCACACCCTTGGCGACAAACCAAAAAAAGCTCCAAGCCAGAACAAGATGGCGGTAAGTGAATATAGAGGGATAAGGTGAATGCGTAATGAAAATGTATGTAAAGAATTCAGAAATAAACATTTAAGATAAAAATATAAAACAGAACTTACTTTCATACTGCTGATTTTTTCCGAGTGGAGGGTACAGCGTAACAACAGATTTTAAAAAGCTAAAGGTCTCATCGCTAAGCGAATGATCGTGTGAGCACCGCCATATTTATTCTGCGAGGTAATGGTCGAACATACCTTCGGCGTGGCTTGTACGATTTCGGAGAAAGCGTTTATTGCCGACCATGTTACATCATGCCGATCATTACATTTAGGACATTCATAACTCTTAGAAATCAATCCTTCCTTCATACACCATTCAATCAATTCTTTCTTACCTTTCGCATTCAACAAAGTAAAACAATTCTAAGGTATATTCCCTCACACACGCAGTCATACTTCCAGCCTGGGGCCCAACAACAAAATGAAATTCGAAATGCCTGCCGACAGAATATGAAAATTCCAGAAACAGTTAGGGTTACCCTATCTAGTGTATCAAAGTAGGGTTACCAAGATGGCGCAATTATCGCCAACCCAAATAATTTGCGCCAAGGGTGTGGGCTCTCCTATGACCGAACCTGCAAGCAGTTCAAACAAAAGTTCGGTAGCCACTCTTTCATTGGAATTTCCCTACGTTTCTCGGTCGGTGGTGTGCAAAATTGTGACTCAAGACCTCATCTTTAAGAAAGTGTGTTCTCAGTGGGTACCCAGACTACTCACAGCCAAACACAAAGATAAGGGGTTTGCCATTTCATTAGACTTTTGGATTGGTTAAGAGAAAAAAGGTGATGACATGTTGAGTCGAATCATTACTGGAGATGAAACATGGGTATGCCATATCACCCCGGAATCAAAGCAACAGTCTATGGGATGGCGACACGCATCCACTCCCGTCAAGGTCAAAGCCAAACAAACGCTGTCAAAGTGCAAGATTATGGCAACAGTGTTCTGGGACCGTCGCGGTGTTTTGCTGGTGGACTTTATTCCACAAGGAACAACGATTAACTCAGGTGCCTACTGGGCAACTCTACGGAAGCACCGAAAAGCATTGCAAAACAAACGGTGCAGCATACTGTCAAAAGGCGTTTTGCTCTTCCACAATAACGCAAGATCTCAACATCACACTGTGACGGGCTCACGCATCTTTTCTTTAACATAACCTCTGGGTTCTCTGACGGCCAAGATTAATGGCAACTCTTTTCCAACTAAATTCCAAGAAGCGAAATGCGAGTGAAATACAAATAAGATAGCTTTTAAAAGAACAGAAGTTTCAGTAAGCAATATGGCAATTTAGGGAAAGTTATGTTTGGAAGAGATACGAGTGTGAATTGACAGCCTATCATAAAGTTATCGAGATATCTAGCCATTACTACAAGGTGCATACTATTGCACGCGCGCCCAGACGTCTCAGTACAGTGATCGAATCTTAATTTGGATTAAGGTAGGACTGATTATTTGATATTAGAACTTGTAATATTATCAGAACTGAGAGTAGGCGGATAATATAATTATTTAGATAAAGTGGTCTAAGTTACGCGATCCGGTTTAACTATTTTTGTGTGATTGATCATTATAAATTCTCACTTATATAAATTTATCTAAATTAAAGCTGTATTCTTAATAAAGTCATATTAAGAATTTAAAATGTCTATTCATTTTGAGAATCCCACACCTCTAATTCACGCTGACAATCAAATATATGGTCACCAAAGAGCGACCATATCACAACACTTCTCGAATGACTTGGTAGTTAATCGAAATTTTTGGCTGAGGGGTTTGGATCATGCACCATACAGCCTCGACCTTGCTCTGAGTGATTTCCACTTTTTCCGGTATCTTAAGCACAGTCTTGGCGGGAAGCATTTCAGCGACAACGAAGAAGTGAAAGCGACCGTGAACTCTTGGCTGTTCAACCAGGCGGCAGACTTCTTTGAAGAGGGTTTTCAAAACTCAATTCTAAGGTATGACAATTGCATTAATAAACTCGGCAATTATGTAGAAAAATAGGCAAAAGAGTATGTACAATTCTAAAATAAAGGTTTTTTGAAACAAAATATTATAGTTCTTTTTTTAAAAAACAAACGGACCTTACTTAAAAAACAGCTCTCGTATATATTGTTACTTCCGCGTTTCTAAAACTGTGGGGCACGCCCCGTAAGGGGCGTGATAACCCTACGATGGGGTGCGAGCATATTGAAACGTTGAAAACAAAAGAGATTATTTAAACAAAAATTACTAATTTACTAAAAGTAAACAAAAAAATACATCCTGACATAATAACTCATATAGTACACTTATAAATGAGTCAGTATACTGCACAAAGTATTTTATAATTAATTTAATAATACTAAGTTAAGAACAAGTTTAATTATTTCCAGTGACCCAATGGGCTTGTCATACATAAAATATTTTGCAAAATCAACACTTATCTTGATAATTTGTATGGTGTATAATTAATTCCGAAACTGTCGATTAAAAGTTAAGGGATTCGCACCCCAACGCCACCGTTTTTTACGTAGGCGCGCGTATGTGATGTATTGAAAGGGGGGTGAAAAGGAATAAATACAAGTATAAATAAAACCTTCTCAGAAATAAATAAATCCTTCGCAAGTACTGTCAAGGTCCTTTTATTACATTCCAAAGCCTTCGGAATAATTTTATGGATTGCAGTGCACAAAGAAGATCCTAGTTTGGAAAGACGCATATACACGTCCGAGGCATTAACGCTTTGGCTGAGAGAGACGTTTATATACGCTATTTTTATAAAAATTTAAAATCGTATTGTAACCCTTTAGCGTCGGGGAAATATTATTGGGTTTCATTGTTATTTAAAGGAAGAAGCGCGGTGAAAATTTTGGTTGAATATTGGGCCGTAAATATTGAAAGTTTGAGAAGTACTGTGCTACTTACAAGAGAACCATTATCCGTATAATTGGCTCGAAACATTTGGCTTCTTCTGATATTGCGCACATCCGGGCCCATGTTTTTGATACACCAAGCCTTTTCTTTCCAACTGTATAACATCGGAATCCATCTATAAGGTAAATAAGGATATTAATTATTAATGTAGGTATGAAAATCAATAGTACATGAATCTCGACTTAACATATTGAATAATATTATAGAAGTTATTTGACGTAAATAACGCACACACACAATAAATGAGAAAAAGACTTGCATACTCGTCAAAGAGAAGACGCTCTAATGATTTTCTAACTTCCCGTCATAGCTTCGTAAAAAAAATAGTATACCATAAAATCCGACGAATAACATGCACCTATACTTCCCAGCTGATTTTTTGACTTTTTAAGGTAATTCGGGGGAAGTCGCCAGTTTGTTAATAGTACTTTTCTGCATCGAAAGATGGCAGTTTTGAGTCACTTCAGTGAAGAGTCTGATCCGACATTGAGTGTGGCTTGTGTGAATTTATCTGAATTCACCGTCTTTAATAGCCTTATTTTTCAATCTTGTGAGCATTTAAAGTGGTGATTACAACTTTTATAATATTCCGTTCCTCATATTTAAAATTTATAAACGTGCTTGTTATTTTAAATAAGTCTAGTTATTGTTGATATGCATATGTATGTTAATAAAATAGCCTCTAATAAACTTTAAAAAAAAACATATATGAACAAAATGATGCACATACATATGTATGTAAATAAAATAACTTACATTAACAAAATTGAGTTTAATAAATGTTTTTTCAGTATCTTTTAACACGAAAAAAAACAGTCCTTTCAGTTTCGTGTTGAGCATTTTCATTGTATTCGCACCAAATGTGACTAAAATGGCGGGGGCTAGCTCGCAGTTTATCTAGAACGTTATCTAATATTTCTTTGAATGATAACAATTGTGATTCATTGCATTGGAATCGAACACTTTCCGTATCCGAAGACAAAGAGTTCACGTAGTTGTAACGTTATTTGCTTTGAATCCTAGTCAATACTTCCTATTTAAACATCAGTTCAACTATCTGAAATGTTCTTGTCAACGATATTGATAGTATAGAATGCCTCTACAACTTCAATTTTAGACAAGAAACCAACATGCATGAATTTTTCTCGAAGCTTGTTAAGTTTACATTGTCAATCGGACCTGTCTTTAAAAATTACCTTCATATAAAGTCCTTACATTATGGTGAAAAAGTTGTAATAATGGATTATTCGTGAGATCTATCCTTTCTAACTGGAAATTTTTCCGCCCAGCTAAATTGGCCACTCTGAAAACAAACATCTGAATTAACCCACTGGCCGGAACATCAATTTTTTTGCCGCTCTTAGAAACATCCGTCTGACAGACGGATACGCAAATTTTTTGAATTTTATTACCTTAAAGACTGTTTTAAATGTCCTTACCGCTCATGAAATTGAGTAGAAATTTTTATACTTAAGTCTTTATGAGGCACGCTATATTAATAAAATTTTATCACAAGAATTGTGACTAGTATTTTTATAAAAACTTATTAGATATTATTTATATTCATGTAAAAATAATTAAAAATAATAGTACCAAAAACGAAAAAAGTACAGGAATATCCGTCTGATAGAGGATGAAGAAAAATCGCGCATATCGTGAGTTGACAAAAATCGCCATGTACCACCACGTGATCCTCTCAAGGTAGAGTCCAACTGAAAATGTCAAGGTAGCCCATCCCAAAAATCACTCCACAGCGTTATCATTAGCCATCAAAGCAAATCATCCCCGTCTGAGAGACAGATGCTCCCGTCAGAGGGTTAAATAGCATATAAATAGTCAGAGAGAGAGGAAATAATTATTGGGGAGACAATATTACCACACTAATACTGCCTGAATTATAGTCACTTATTCCTGAATTATAGTCCTTATTAAGATATCCGACTACGCGCGCGCGTTCGGAACCGTGATTCTGCGAAAGCGTATAAATGGATAATATTTATGATATTTAATGTCACTTAGATAAGAAAATGTATATAAAATTGTTTTAAGAATAGTATTACAATAAAAAATTATTTAAGTACACTATTTTGACCAAAAATGAACATAGAATGATCCATTTTCAAAATATTCTCCTTTTGTGAAAAAAGCTTCTATTATAATACTATTTTGCCTGTCTATAGCTCAGACCTCTGTACAGAGGCTCAACTAGAATTTTTGAAATATATAACTTAGAAGTGGGTTTATCCATGTTTTACGACAACAGATTGGAGGAATTTTAAGAAAAAAACGCCGATAATTATTTCAATGGGTTGTAACTCTAAAAATAATGTGAATTTTTCAAAAGTCATAGTTGAGCCTCTGTACAGAGGTCTGAGCTATATACAGGCAAAATATTATTATAATAGAAGCATTTTTCACAAAAGGAGAACATTTTGAATAAAGGTTATTCTAAGTTAATTTTGTTGCCGAAATATTGTATTTAAATAATTGTTTTTGTCAAAATGTCCTTAAAACAATTTTATACATGTATTCTAATCTAAGTGACACTAAATATTATGAAAATTATCCATTTATGCGTTTTTTTAAAATCACGGTTCCGAACGTAGTCGGATACCTTAAAAGATATTAGAAGATTTCTCGTTGTCGGGTTTTGTCGAGGGATTGTTTCTCATTAATGTAAAATACCGATTATTGCTTCCTAGTTAGTTGTCTTGTCAACACATTGCGTAATCAGATGTAACGTTAAAATAAAAAGGAATGAATTGTGAGTATTTATTTGTTATCCTTTTGTGTCTAGTTTAATGGCTTCGCAATCACTACTGTGTTCGACTCCCCCCCCTTCCCCCGGGAATCTTAACTTCAATCAATATGAGAGTAGGTACGACAAAGTTTTACTTCCGTCTACCAAGACTGTGAAAAATATTTTAGAAACAAAATATTCGTTTTTTTTAAAGTAACCACCTTTTATATCAATAGTTTACCTCAAATTTGTGTTTTAAAATAATACACCACAAAAACCTCTACTCTTCAATAGGTTAAACGCATTAGTCTGAAATCTAGGCCGTGGGTAGCCTAGTGGTTAGAGCACCGGACTCCGGACCGGAAGGCCTGGGTTCGATGCCCGTACCGCCAAATACCCTCCGAGTACACGCGGAGCACGTGCTCGTTAAATCAGTGGGTCCGAAAGTCTTGTGGGCTGAATCACGAGTGCAGGGAACTGGAGAAAATTTCCCTCCAATTCAGTTCCATGCCTAAATTGTGGAGATATGTGGTGTCGCCATCTATCGTTCCTTCGGGAATTTCTCCGAGCTAAATCGTACTATCACATGTATGATGCTCAAGGCTAAAAGCCAACGATAGGCGTACATCTATCCCATTGCCACGATGAATTTCGTGGGCCTCGATCTGACTATGTCAGGCAGGGGCATGAGCAACAAGAACAACAACAGACTGAAATCTAATAAATGAAAATCTAATTCTTCTAAATCTAATCTTTCTATAAATAGTCTTCATTCTCAATAAAACAAATACACTCATGTCCAAAATTAATATCACAAACATAAAGGCTGTGAAAACTGATGAAAGAGTTACAGTGTTGTCACGAAATTTGGCACAGAGACATATTATAATGTCAGAAAGAACAAAGCAAATTAACAATATGGAAAAGATTTTAATTGTGAATGCAAACCTCAAAACAAGCTATTATACTATCTTTATGAGGGTATCAATAAGTATTTGGGGCAACAAAGCCCATTTATCCAAAAACGGGACTTTTAATTCCTGGGGGTTATGAGAGGAGAGTTACGCTGAGAAATAGTACCTTTTCCTAGACCAGGGATGGTGAACCAATGGCACACGACACAATATTTTGGGCACGCCACCGATCAAAACGGTTTGCATTTTAGTTTAAAATAACAAAGTTCACTATGAAGTATTACAAGCAATCGCGAGTGATCGGTCGCGAGGTGGAGAGAAGCACAATCATTAGTTATTGCGTTTATTATTCTTACAAAAAATCCTTATTTGTACCAAACTTGAAAAAAAATATCGAAGATTTAGATATACATGAGAAACTAGACGAAGAAAAAGTCATGAAAGAATTTGTGTCTAATTGATTCTTAAATCAAGGAATTTTCAGCGAGATTTTCTCTGTTCAAAGAATTATCGGAAACGCTCAAGTTTATTATGTGACTTCATTTGATAAACTGAACTTGCCCCACTTTGATTGGTTGGATATTGAAGAATTTGAAATGCAACAGATTGATTTCCAGTCTAGTTCAATGTGAATTCAAAAATTTATTGAAACAAGGAAAAAGTTGGAAGTGATTGAAACAGAAAAATTAACAAGCAATACAAGTAAAAATAATAGTAACGAAACTTTGGAAACATGGAATTCGATTCCAGGCAGATTTAACTGTTTGAAGAAGCTGGCTCGTGCTATTTTGACCATATTTCATCTATCAACGACTACGAGTCATTATTTTCAGATATAAACAATGTTAAAAACTCGCTTGGAAATCGTTGGGCAGATGACTCCAATCCAGCATGCATTCTGCTCAAAATAACATCTTACAAATCCTACTATAAGTTATTTGTCACATAATCTGCAACAACAAAAGTCACACTTATGTTACTCTTTAGTTTGAATTACACGTATTAACTAAAACTTATTACTACACAGGTCAAACTCCTGGTGACAGTACCACTTGTTTGGAACTGATTCCGTAACTCAGAGACTGCTTTTAGTCACTTGGAACCATCGAGCCATTTCTGCTTGAGACTGGCCAGCTTCCAGTCTGCCTACGGTTCTCCATCTCAAGAAATCATCTAAATGATTATGAGAACTCATCCTCACTGCAAACAGACTAACCTGTTTGTTTTAATTCAATATTTACAAAACTGGAGGCAAAATTCCCATACGCTTGAACGGTCTCAATCCAGTAGTTAAGGAAAAACTAACGCTTGACACCGTCTTTTCCTAAACGGATGTGGTTGACATTATACTAACCCGTTTTTCAAAATATATAAAATACAAATTCAATTAGTTTTACGGGAGGCATTTTAAAATTGTGACGGAAAACATGTTTGTGGCTTTAATTTTTGACATGAGTGTAATACGATAAACTGTGCCCTAAACTTTAACAGATAAACGAAAATTGTACCCAAATTTCAGGGGAAACTTCATTTTCTTTGGCTTCTTGTTGAAAACTTTCTCTTGCACTTCTCTTTCAAATTTTGAAGAATTAAAGTAATCTCGCAATGAATTAAGAATAGATATGAAAGTTCCATATCCTATGGTTTTTCCCTACAAGAAAATGTCAATGATGAGAGGGGAAAGAAAGAATAAAAATATCAATCAATGAAAGACTTAACATAATAATATACCCAAAGCTTATCATCAGTGTATTGAGTAGTAATTCAAAGCGTTTTTAACTATTGTAAATGATAAGATGATTTTTTCAATGATATGAAAGAAAAAAGTTAAAAGTTCGTTTACGATCACGTAAAATATGTATTAAGACACGGTACTATTCAATTGACAAAAATCGGTCAAAAAATCAAATATAATTTTTTTAGCCTAAATTATTTTTTATACATATTTCTTTAACCTCACAAAATTTGAAATTTTTAAACAAAAAAACCGAATTTATTATAACTTTTTAGTTGGTTTTATTCACATTCCTATGTAAAAAATCAAAACTTTAAACGGTTTTTATCTCAGAATGAAAAAACACAACTAATTTGTTTTCATTTAAAATGCTAAGATTTTTTTTCTATTGTCCCTAATGCAATTTTTTTACTTGTTGCAATAGTACATGTAGAAAAAAGTTGGTATGCATTTTGAATAAAAAGCAATACTTTTTTTTTAAAAAAATAATTGAACTCAAAATTTTATATTTTTTTTAAAGGAATTTTCAAAAGCATTCATAAAAGAAGTTTTGTGCAAATACCAATCAAGTTATCGCAAAACCCATACCAACTTTTGTTATATGTGGTTTGATGTACTTGTAAATCAAATTTCACGCGTGTATGTAAATTTTTGTGGGAGGAGTAGCATTTTAAAACAACATAACAAATTTTAAAGTTTTTTTAAAAAATTAAAGGGTTTTTTTAAATTTTTACATAAAATCTTTTTTACCTAGTATACCCCCATAGGAGGCAACCAAAAAAAGTTGAAACTCCTTAAATTAAAAAATTTTGCGTAAGTCGTACCATGTCTTCTTAAAGATAAAATGAAAGTAAATTTTAAATCTTTTTATTAAATTTTTGGTTTCAAAAGGACCGAATCTAAATTGTTTGGGGTTTGATTACATCCATTGTTGTGAATTTTCCCTTTAAAAGGAAAAAGGGAAAAAATTTACTATAATTCGATATTTGTCAAGAAAAATTCCACTACAATAAATAAAGATCAGTTTCAAAAATGTTGCTATTATATGCTAAAAATTGTTTTAACTAAACTTAACTTAAAATTAGAATAAAACTTCGTTGAAAGTAACATTATATAACACACTATAAGATCTTTTTGAAGTTTAATTTCATACACATATTTTTCGAAATCGCTCGACAATTATCTGTAAAAAAAAAATTTTCATACAAGCATACAAATTATAACTTATAAGAGTTAATGCTGGTATCTATAAAATAATACATCAAATGAAGAAATAGAATTGATTAATTTAATTTAAATGCAATTTCTGCTTCCTTTTTGTCAAATACAGGGTGACCATAATTAAGCTGAAAGTGTTCAAGAGGTGCTGGAGAGAAAACTACCGGGAATATTCCAGTCAAATTTGGTACATACACGTTTCAGAACATGCGCAAGTCAAATATGCAAAGAAAATTGTCATTTTCACCCAATAGATGGATTTGGGCCCGGTTTTAAGCTTACGATGCATAAAGCAAATTTTTTGCCCCCCCAACATTAAAAAAAAAGACCATATTGAGTATCGATGTTGAGAGAACAATTGGGTTTCCCGCATTCAAAGAGACATTGTTTAGAAACCACGGTATTTATAAAGGGGGCGGGGCACCCCCCACATCGCTAAACCTGAAAAAAAAATTGTACATTTTTTGGTGCGGACCGAATCATGAGAGGTTTCGACAATACCTGGCCCCCCCGTTTACCGGGCCGCCCTTTGGGTTTTTTTCGTGAGGAAACTGAAAGATATGGTTTATAGATAAAAGCATGCTTCTGTTGCTGAATTGAAATCTAGTATAACGAGACACGTGAGGCGTGTTACAACAGAGATTTTAAATGAGACAGAGTGAACTACGCTGTTTTAGGTTTTCAGCATGTGGTTGCATCTGGTGGTTCGCATATTGAGCACATCGTGTCTTCATTTAAAAATAATGGTTTAATTTTTTTTTCCCAAAAGGCTTTTTTTGGATTGTTTAAGTGTGATCTTAATTTACGTTGATTTTTATTTTCGATACGTAAAATTTAATTACTAAGGAATCAGGAATTTTGATAAACTGTAAGTGATTTTGTATATTGTTTACATGCCTCTTAGAATGTCATTATGTTCTGTTTATTGGTTTTGGAAGTTGTATATGCCACCGGTGAGCGTTGAAATACAATACAGCAAAATCTATCGGGTAAAAAAAGCGATATTTATTTATTTATTGCATATTTTATTTGCGCATGTTCTGAAACGTCTAGATTCCAAATTTCACTGGAATATTCGAAGTAGTTTTCTCTCCAGCAATCCATGAACGCTTGCAGCTTAATTATGGCCACCCTGTGTATTAATATTAATTTCATTTTAAGACATAAAGCTTAATACGAAAAGAACGTTTAAAAAAAAAGAATACAAAAGTTCTTAAGAAATTTTCGTGTTGATCTTCTCAAGAATATATTTTATGTTAATTGAAGCATTCAAAAATAATGAATCCTAGGGATTCAAATTTAAAGTTTAAAATGTTTTTCTAGACTTTAAAATGCTAAAAACGCTTGTACAGAAATGTTTATGTGTGTCAAACACGTGTATATCCCTTAAAAATGTCATCTACGTGTGCACTCAGTTGTATCTCACAAACTCAAACTCAGTGGCGCAACAGCCCATGAAGGCCAGGGCCTACTGTGTCCATCTCAGTATACGTGACCATTGGGCGCTGAGGTGCATCAGCAGATGTCCTGACCAGGTGATCACAGTCTGAAGCGAGACCCCAGTGTTTAAGTTCCCAAGCAAGCTTGGTACTCATTTATCGACCCACTGCAGTAAGGATGAAAGGCTGAGTCGAAATTGCCCAGCCCGGGAATAAAACCTGGACCTGTAGTGTGGAAGCGCGATACTTTACTACTCCACCACTGGGCCTTCGCTCAGTTGTATCTACCAGCATATATCACAGACGCTGCTTAGAAAGGCTGTTTTAAATATTATAATAAGAGTAGGTAAAAAATAATAGGCAATATACAGGTGGTTAATAAAATAATGGAAACACCTTATATTTATAAAGAATACTTTATTAGTATGGTGTAAGACCACCTTTGGTATGTAATACAGCTTGGATTCACCTATGAATCTATTCCTGCAAGTGCTGATTAGTGTTTAGAGCAGTGTTTCTCAAACTGTGGGGCGCGCCCCGGGGGGCGCGATACCCTTACGAGGGGGGCGCGAGCATATCGAAAATAAAAAATTTAAAAAATAATTAATTTACTCTGGAATGAATTAAAACAAAATACTTTCAGACATAGTAAAAAATGTACTTTTACTCTGATATAATTTACAGGCGATATAAGTCATCTCAAAAATAAAAACTTCTTCAATACCTAATTAGCTATCTTTGATTCAAAAAACCAAATAAAAAAACTTATTTTATTTGCTGTAATCTCATGATAAGTGATTTTTACTACTCTTTCACACACACACACAGAGAAAAAACAAATCCCAGACCCAGAATAGAAAAAAATTTAGGAACATAAACAATTCATCACTGTGATTATTTTTGAAATACTGCACATTATAGCTGTAATCTGTTTTTGCTGATAATCTGTTTGACCTTCTAAGTTATTGGTACAGTTAGTTATGACCCCTCTCTTATGTGTTTGTTTCTCATTTAGGGAAGTTGTAAGTAATGTATTTATTTCTGTGTTGCGCTTTTTTCCATGCAAAAGAGTTTTATGATATTTGGAAAATCACGGAGAGCACTTTGGAGGATTACTTGGCCAAGACTTTTAACCCGGAAGTGGTCGCGCGGAACACACAGTTCACAAAATCGTTAATTCTGGCAAAACTGTTTATTTGTTACCAAAGAAAAAATTGAAAAGTTCTGGAAAGTAGGTAAGTTTACTTTCTCTTAGTTAAATTATTCACTGGAATCACGATTTGTATCGTGTACAATAAAATAATTACATATATATATAAAAAAAAAAGGATTGGGGTGACTCAATAATCGTATCGAGTGCGCGCCTGCTCCCGGGTTAAAACATGTTGAAGTCTTTTCGCTTTAAATATTAAAAATAATACAATTATTCTTCATCGGAATTTTATATTATTGTTCATTATTTAACATCAATTATAAATGCTAATTCTGTGAGGCTTAAAATTACAATTCGCTTAAAACTAATTATAATTGGTGCAATCATATTTAAAAAAATCATTTTACATTTTTGTAAACATTGTCGCGCACTTGGCTTTACTCTCCTTACAATTCAGCTATTATATCAATAATGTTTTATTTTCTTATAAATGAACTCTTGCAAAGAGCGGGCACTTCAGCCGGTATACTTTTAATGTATCAGTGCTACACAGAGTATTTTATAACTAATTAATTAATACTAAATTAAGAACAAGTTTAATAAGTATTAACGACTTCCATGGGCTTGTCTTGGAAAGCAAAATTATTATAAGGAATGCTTATGATTAGAAACTGACCCTCTGAGTTCTTTTTCTATATTTAGCTGATATCTATATTTTGTTTTCTAAGCAGCCACCACATTTTGCAATATGTTCAATTTAAAAATTAGAGAAAGGAAAAATAACATAGTAATTATCCTATTACTTAATTTTTTTTTTGCTTAAAATAACGTATACAAAATTTAATACTTATGTTATTTATTTGTATGGTTTATAATTAAGATCGCGTATTGTAGCTTTAGCGTCAAAGTGCATTATTATTGCATTCACTACATTATTAATGAATAAGGGGGCGATAAAAATTGCGATTGAAAAGGGGGGGCGCAGCATTGAAAGTTTGAGAAGCACTGGTTTAGAGGAATATTGTACCATTCTTCATGGAGATATTGTGAAAGTTCTGTGAGAGATGCCGTGAGAGGATATTGATTCCGTATTGAACGCTCTAAAATAGACCATAACGATTCAATAATATTGAAATCGGGTGACTGTGAGGGCCAAGTTAAATATTTAACTGCATTCTCGATTTCATCAAACCATAATTAAACAAGTATCTCTGCATGGATAGGAGCATTACCATCCTAGAAAATTCCATCTCCTGTAGAAAATAAATTTTGCATCATAGGATGGTCCTGGTCAGCTAAAATTTCTCTATACTTCTCACCACCAATCCTTTCAGGATTATGATTGGTCAAGCAAAAACTATTTACATTGCTCCCCTTTGTCAAAACCCAGTCCCCTCCTCCGTGCTTGGGAAGGAGTAAATCCGGTCCCCTTGGAAAGGTTGTCCCCCCAAAGGGCACTCGCCCTATTTTGGGAAAAAGTATAAAAGACGATACGCCCATTTTACTTTCTTCGACTTATCAATCGCCCAGGTTTTGGGGGTGTGACCCCCTTGGGAGGGACGGGCATTAATATTGCCCAAAAGGTGACATAGGAATTACTCTTCCACCGTAAATGTTTTTGTTTATGTAGGTACCTTCTAACTATAATCTTTGACACGAGAGAATCTAAATGCTAATTGAGCTCTGCGGTCACTTTTGTGAGCTTTTTAGGCATTGCAATCCGCTTCAATACCTGTTGGTCTCTTTCACTGAGCTTCTCTTTCCGTTCACTATTTTGCTTTGCCAAGCTTGTCTTGCCGCGCTTTGTGTATGCTGTCTTGACTTTAGACACCGTACCTCTAGAAACGTCTAAAAAAAAAAAGTTGGGATGTTTCGGTCACACTTTCTCCAGCTAGACGGGCTCCTACAATTCGGCCTCTTTGAAAATCTGAGAGGTTCGACACCTAACGCTTTAGAAAAAAATAATCCAAATCCAATCCAATACTTGTAAATCGACCACGCAGAACCAAGATATATGCATTTCTATTTAAAAAAAAAAATGTGGTAGCTATTATTATATTTTAATGCTTACGAAGTGCATTAAAAAATGTCACTTTCATACACAGGTGTTTCCATTATTTTGATAACCACCTGTATAACAAATAAAAATGTAATAAAATTTATCTTTTGTTCAACTTTTAAGCTTTGAAAACTAGACAGAAAAGGAATTATCTGCAAAAATCAATCGGAGATATACGCAAAATAAACTCTAAAAACCCTACAAATATGAAAATTTGATAAACATAAAGATTTTATAATAGTATAAAATATTTACATGAGGTCCATCGAAGAACTCTTGATAAAACTCTACGGAGTTCAAACCACCTATAAAAGAAAGGAAATCAGTTTAAAAATCTTCTGTAGGAAATAAACGAATTTGTATTTTACATTGTTGATAAGCTTTTCAATTAAATAACAATAAAAGTTGTAAGATATTTTCCCCCAAAATCTTTTAAAGTTTTACAAAAATTTCCCATTTCCCCCATTTTTAAAAAAAATAATTCTATAAAAAAACCGTAAGTACTTCTATATTTATAAACTAAAAATTGTAGCAAATTTTAATATTTCTTTGGTATAAAAAATTCAGTTAAAAGTTTTCTTAATTTAGTTGAGATATTTCTATTTTTTTTTAGATTACATGCATACTTAAAATCATTTTGATTTACATTTTTTAATTAATTTTTTTCACATATATTACCTATCTTCGTTTATTGCTTTATGTAAACAATAAATACAAAAAACTATTTGTATTATATTATTATATTTTCTATTTATATTATAATTTAGATTACTTACCAGGAAACTTCTGCATCAAAAATTCGATAGCATAATCTTCAGGAAGACTTCCAATTCCACAGGCTTGAACTATATAAAACCCTTTTCAGCCATTTTAAAAATAGTTGGCAAAACTGTATCTAAATAAAACACGACCACACACACAAGAAACTGTTTAGTGTAAATGAATGTAAATATGAATGATTATTAATTTATTGTAGTTGTTAAAAATCATGAACTTATTAAATATCATACAGATTACACAGATCATAGCTATTTGCTTAAGCCTTTGTTCATAAATAGATTTTATCTTTTTTTCTCTTATTAAGATGTAACTTTACTGCTTTTTATGCTTCATATAACCGGTAAACAAAAGACAATCTTATAAAAACAAGATGTTTCAAAATTCATGGAATAAATTTTAAGAAAAAAGAGCAACTACAAGAAGGGGCCCTTTTATATATTTATCGGAAAAGGTGTATAATTCAAATACATTAACTAGGTTTTTTCATGAAATAACTAGAAAAGTCAGTTAAAGTATATAATGTATAAAAAAATTTCATTTTTTACCTGTCTATTCTAGGGAAATAACTAGTTATTCATTGAAATAACTAATACAAAACCCCTTTTTTTGCTTTCAAAGTTTTTTATAAATTACAAGGTGTATGCATATCAAAAAGGGGGGCCCTTAAACAGATGTCCCCCGTTTAATAAAACAATACGAAAACCTTTAAAGGGTATTTTTTTAATTTAACCTTTTATACTCATGTTTAAATTTACATTTGGACGGGGTTTCCCGCGTGCAGTATTTTTTTTCTGTTTAAAAAGCCCAATTTTTTGCCTTCCGACCCGGGTTTGCGGACAACATTAATTTTTTGTTAAAATCTGAAGAAAAATTTCCGCCGAATCGCATCAAATGCTTGTGAACATACGGTGGGAAACTCTGGCCATGCGCAGTGATACAGGTGGTTTGGGAAAAATTTCAAAATGGTGATTTCCAAAAGTTTAGAAACGAGGGCGTGGCAGACCAGCAAAAAAAATTTTAAGGTGCTGATTTTCGGGATTAATTGATGAAGATGATGGGCCCGCAAGAACATCTTGCAAAACAATTGAATGTTGGCCCGAGTCTCAAAGCAATGGGCAAAATCATAAAGGTCGGTAGATGGGTACCACCCCAGCAACCCAACAGTAAAAAAAAAGAAAAATTTTAAAAAATGTTTTTTGCCCCCACAAAGCACCAAATTATACCCCCTCGTATTGTAACTGGCGATGAAAAATGGGTTTATTTTTTTGAATTCCGCTAAACCCCATCATATGTTGACCCCGGGCAGGGCCAAAACGTACCCGGCCAATACCCAGCCGCAAGACAATGCTGTGTATTTTCTGGGATCAGGGGAGACCAACCCATTATAAGCTTCTAAAACCCGGCGAAACCGTTGAAAACTGATCGCCGGAGGAAAATTACTTAATTTTGGGTGGTAAAAACTCGAAAACCGGGGGCAATACAAAAACGCCCAAAGTGATTTTTTTCCCCCCCTGACAACGCACCCCGGGCCCCCCTTTAAAACCCTAAACCGGGCGTTAAAGGTTCCGGCTGAGACCCTTGGCCCCGGGGCATTCGCCAGACTTGGCTCCTTCCGATTACCACCTAACCCCTCTTTGGGAAAGCTTTGGGTGGGCCAGCGCTTCCCTTCTTACGAAAATGTCAAATTTGGCTTTTATGACTGGCCCTCAAAAAAACCGGTTTTTTGGCGTGGTATTCCAAAAGCCCGAAAGATGGGGGAAAATTTTAGCGGCGATGGTTTACCCAAAAAAAATATTAACCGGTTTTTAAATTTTTTGGGGTTTTTAAAAAAATCCTCTCATTTTCTTTGCATACAACCCACCTATTTAAAAAATTTCCCTTAAAAAAATTTCCTTTTTCCCTTTTTTGGATTTAATTAATTAATATGGAATAGCAAAATGATATAATTTTTTGTTATTGCTAACATTATTTAAACAGAGAGGGAAAAAAGAATATATTGCTACATTGATTGCTACGTTAACAATCCAAAATGTAAAATGCTGACATAAATACACAATTAATTTTTACGTCCCCAAAGGGAACGAAAAGAAAAAAAACCCAAAAAAAGCAGCTAAAAATGATTCAAAACTAACTAAAAGAAACTAGAACTTGTTCAAAGAACTTTCGAGTGCCTTATTTCATACTTTTTTTTGTGTGTGTTAATGAAGGCCTTAGAAAAAACGATTTGACTTTTTTTATTTTTAAAAAAAAACAGGGGGTATAATTTTTTAAGGGGGTTTAATATCTTTAATTAATTAATTAGCTCCCAAAGGGTTAAATTTCCCCCAAAATTGAACTGTTTTTTGAATAGCCCCAATTTTTAATGTAGGGAAAAAAAATTGATGAGAAAAAAATGCAAAAAAATAATTCCCGGGAAAAAGGATTAAGGTCAGTTGTTTCCATTGTAGTGAAAAATAAAAGACGAATTTTTTATCGCACACGGGGAAAAAATCTCGTTTAAAAGCGCATTTTCTAATTGTCTTGGCGAGCTGCATGTTGCCCGCTGTCTGCTGTTTGCCCACACCTGTTTTAACCGTATAAGCAATTTCCGAAGAGGTTGGGATCAGTAAAAGTCCATCAAGAGCATTTTTGTGTGATGGTTTAAAAATGCATTGAGCAGAAGATGCTGTCGACAGAACAAGAAGAACGTTTTCCTAGAGAAACATGGAATTTCAATCGTTCTGCAACGTCCTTACTTTCAAGAAATTGATTTTTGCGATTTCTGATTGTTTCTGAAACAGAAGGTATATTTGAAAGGATCCCATTTTGAGAATGAAAAGAAATAATACACTACTCCAAGCAAAGCTTCCCGGAAGTGTTTTTGGCAGTGGGAAGATAGGTGAGCTAAGTATAAGAAGACACAAGAGGCCTACATTTGAAGAGCTTAGAATCCCTACCTCATAAATAATCTCTTGTTTCTAGTCAAAGTCTTGTCTCTAGTTTTCAATTTGAATATATATGTAGATCAGAACACATAAGTTTAACTTATCTATATTCATCACCTCTTTTGGCTGCATCGAAGAACGTTATATATACAGGGTGATTCTCCATTCGACCGAATATGTAGGGGTTACATAGACGACTAGGAATCACATAGGAATGCAGGGTTGAAGAACTTAGAATCCCTACCTCATAAACAATCTCTTGTTTCTAGTCAAAGGTCTGGTAATTTTCAATTTGAATATATATGTTGTGACGGGCTCCCGCGTCTTTTCTTTAACATAACCTCTGGGTTCTTTGGTGGCCAAGATTAATGGCAACTCTTTTCCAATCAAAACCCAAGAAGCGAAATGTGAAAAAGAAATGCAAATAAGATAGCTTTTAAATAACGGAAGTTTCAGTAAGTGAGATGGCAATTTGGGGAATGTTATGTTTGAAAGAGATACAAGCGTGAAAAGACAGCCAATCGTGAAGTTACCTGAAAAGTAAACTATTAAAACAAGATGCATACCATTGCACGCGCGCCCAGACGTTTCCACATAAAGATTGAATCTAAGTTTGGATTAAGGTAGGAATGATTATTTGATATCAGGACTTGTAATATTATTAGAAGTGAGAGTAGGCGGATTAAATAATTCTAACTTAGAGAAAGTGGTCTAAATTACATGATTCGGTTTAACTATCACTGTGTGTTTGTTCATTATAGATTCTCGCTTATTTAAATTTATCTAAATTGTTTGATATTTAAGTTCTATTCTTAGTAAAGACATATTAAGAATCAAAAATGTCTATTCCTTTTGCAAATCCTACACCTCTAGCTCACGCTGACAATCAAAGGATACGGGTCACCAAGGGGGCCCTTAAATAATCAGAACGGTTTAACTTATCCATATTCATCCCCTTTTTTGGCACAGAAGAAAACGGGGTATTCTCCATTCAACCGGTTTGGGGTTACATTCGACTAGGCAAATAGGAATGCAGGGTTTAAAAATGCCGATTGGAGCTTGGTGTAACAAAAGAAAAAAAAACCGAAAAAATTTTTAAAGGGTCAGAAAATATTTTACAAAAGCAGTATACAACAGGTGTTAAAAATTAAGAGAAAAAAAAAGTCTGAAAGGCACCTCTGGAAGATTTTTTTGGGTTTACCCTGGAGTACCTTCTCCCCAGCCTTTGGACGGTAGGGTACATCGTTTTATTCAAAATTTTCCCCAAACCTTTGACAAACATGTTTCCGCATTGCCCCCGCTCCGTATGGTGCCAGCATGGCAGGACTCCTCCGTATTACGGAATTTAAGTTCGCTGACGCCTCAACGTAACCTTTAGATAGCATTAGATAAGTCGTCGTTCATTGGATTGCCAGATCCCCGGATCTATCTGGCATCGACTTCTTCTTTTTTGGGGTCACGAAAAAAATTTGGGCAAGACCCCCTTTTTCTTCGGGAAACCCATCGCTCGAATATCTGCAGCTACCGGGTGGATACGTAACATGGCAGGAATTTTCTAGAACATAAGGCATTCCATGCAGTGCCGCTGTCAGGTTTTACCAGACAACTTCTGGTTGTAATTTCAAGCACCTGTTGTAGTACAACCTTTGTATAAAAAAATTTCTGTCCCATTAATGTGTTGCTGTTTCTATTCTTTTTCTGTTTTCTTTGCACTATAACTCACAACTGCGGCATTTGCGGATATGTATTTCGCGTTTAGGTCGTCTTGCCCCTCCCCCCCTGCAACTTTTGTGGGCTGGCAACGAATCACCCTTTATAAAACCTTTTTTTTTCTTGAAGATTCATACAAACAACTAAAGAAACAAGTAATGGTATGAAAAAATTTTTATTTCAAGGTATATTTGGAAAAACGTCTTAATTATAGTACTTTATAAGTTTCAAGGAGAATGTAAAAGGAAGTTAGTGTTACTTTTTTGAAAAACATCATCTAGAAAATACTCTCGCAGTTTAATAATAAACACACATACGCCCTTAAGTACTATGCATTGTTTATAAATAGCAAAAAACACTTAACATGAAGTTAAATGTATTTTCAGAAGCAAATCTATTAGAATAATTTGAGAAATAATTTCTTTTCAGATACTTTACTTTTATTTCTGCACTAAGGTCTATACAATGAGTCTTGCATTCAATGCATGCAGAAACGATCTCTTCTCCTCCACATTCATTGTACTATAAAATAAAGTATTCATTGGTTATACTAAACACAGCGGAGATGTAAAAATATTCTACTTATGCAAATGTTCCAATGTGTTTACAAAAGGTCATTCGAAATTTAAGTTTTAAATGAAAAAAAAGATGTACAAAAACAACGAAAAATTAATAAATATTATATATCTATTTGTCTTTCAGTGAACTACAAAGTATGCTCAAAAACTATCCGACCTTGAATTTTCCCGCTCACATTAGAGATTCTAAAGCGGCGCCACAGTGCACAGAAGGAGGTGACAGTTTAATGTGCATGCTTGAATTTTTTTTTTTCTTCGTTCCAGTGTACCAGTCGTTTCCAACAAGCTGTCGAGTGAGGTGCTGTTCGTCGAATTCCTATTTCTCTAAGGATGACTGGACGACTTGAGAAGAGGTACTGCATCAAATGTTTTGCCCAAAACTTGATAATTTTATAAGTGAAACAATTCGTAAGAATCACGAAGTGTTTCGAGACGAAGTCAGGGGTGGATCACACAAATTAAGGTTTGACCAATTGAAAAGCAGCTGCACCTCGGTACAAAGTAACCAGCGTTCTAGGGAATCACAAGCCGCTCGAAATGCAGCCGTTGCTCAAAAGGTGAGAAATCTGATAATGAAAGATCGTTGTTCGACCATATGAAAGACTCCTGAACCAAGTTGAGATCAGTACAATTTCTGCACATGCAATTTTGTGTGATTATGCGCAAAGCGGTTGCGAAATTTGTTCACAAGCTTCTGTCGGTGGAACGGAAAAACTCCGTCTTGCAGTTGCATAGCACCTACAGGACATTATCAACGCTGAACCTGGCTATATACGACTTTAGCTGTTCCCGAAAATAAAAACGCCATTGAAAGTAACGGTGTGATATCTATATAAACCATTAATAGCTTCCCTGTGAGGACGACCCTTTGGGCATGGTGGCTAAGATGCTCGTTTTCGGTTCAGAAGATGCCCAGTTCTAATCCTCCTTCATACACTTAAAAAAAATCTCAACGTAGTTTTAACTATTGTATTTTTTTCCCTTAATTTAATAGTAGAATATCTTTTGCAAAAAATATTACATTGTAAAAATATTACAAAATATGTAAAAAATAAGTGAAATGTGTGAACATAAATGATCAATTAATTATAACATAAAACTACAATTCCTTAACTTTAAAACTAAAATGCATATAAAACTGTAATGTGTTAAAATAACAGGCATTAGCTTTGCATAGGCCTGATATTTTAACCTGATTCATCCGGCAATATAAAAGAGGTCACTTTGAATTCCAATCTGACGTAAGCGAGACCAATTTTTCATTGATTGATTGATTGTTATTGTCGCATTCAAAGCAACACGCGTGGGTGCGATGGGTAGTCATGATCGCGAACAAATAACCGGAATTGTTTTTGTCCAGTCAAAAATTCAAATCCTGATGACACTAATGACTCGCTGCGCAGAGTGGAGGATGCAGGTTAAATCTGCTGAGGCTCAAAGTCTTCACGATTGTGTAGTGTTGAATTTTGAAGAGAGAGTTGGGTGCCAGCTCTGGTGTCATTTTCATTATTTGACCAGGTTTCAAAATTGGGAGATCTGTCGCCAATAGCCTCGTGTTGCTTTGAAGTACGACGTAAATACAACCTCTGGCAATAAAGTTCGGTGAATGAAGTAGAACGGCCGATCTAGCAACACTGGCGAAACAAAACGCTGCGCATGCGTAGCGACAGGTGTTGACCATCTACCCCCCCGTTGTTAAGTTGAGACTCATTTGTGTTTCATGTAAGACTTGTCTTACGAAATGCTTGTTTAGTACGTTGGTTCTTAACTGAGAACAGAAAAATGAACGAACAAAAGTCCAATTTAAAGTTTTGTTTTAAAGCTTGGCAAGACACCAAAAGAAACTTATGCAATGTAGGTACATGTTTATGAAGATCAAGCACTGTCCATTATGTGTGTGTACGAGAGTTCACCCATTTTCGAAAAGCAGGGAAAGTGTTTCTGACAACCCCCGTAGCGGAAAACTGGTGACCTCCAGCAGTGACGAAGGCATTGAGAAAGTGAGGAAATTAATTGTTGAAGATCGTCAGTTAGCTGTGCACATGATAGCTGATAAACTGCAGATAAACCGTGAATCCGTACGACAAATCGTTACCTAGAATTTAGGGATGAGAAAAACGTGTTATCGAAATTGACGATATTCCTAACATTCAACGAAATCTGAAGAGGCTTTTGAACTCTATCCCAAAGAAGACTTCTTGCAAAGTCTCCAGGACATGTATAGCAGATCTCAGCGGTGCATAGTTATGGGAGGTGACTATTTCGAAGAACAGTAATGTAAATTCCGTTAATATTTCATCTACGTTAAGGTTACAGGACTATTCACCGAACTTTATTGTCAGAGGCTGTATACAATATCAATCAGAACAGCACGTCGGCTATTGGAAATGGATCTTGAAATTTTGAACTCTGGCACCCTCTAAACTTCTACATTGGCAGGTCTTCTCCAAACAGCTCCATGTATGGTTTTTCTTGCTAATAGAGAAGCATGAATGGTACTATATTTGTTAATATCTCCCTTTATGTAGTGATATACCAATTACATAACTCGGTGAATTGCGTCGATCCTGCAAATTACATCTTTGTCTGGGTACTCCTTCTTAGTGTTGTGTTTACATTTTTAGGCAGTGCATTTATGCATAAAATATATAGAATTTGAGACAAAGAAATTTAAAATGAATTATTAATCGATATGGAAAAAAAATAAAAGCTAAATTAAACTATGCTGGATTTTTCATTTGTTTTTATTTTCCTGAAGAAGTGTTTTTTGATTTGGAAATTTTCAACTAACATGTTAAAATAATCAAAATTCTTCAATTAATTTCCATTACTCAATTAATAAAAAAATACTATTTCAGTATTCTGTTGCTTTCAAGCAAAATTTTGCTCAGAAAAAATAATTTTGGAAATAAAATAAGTAATTAAAAGACGAGGCCTTATTAAAAGGTAAAATACTTTAACGCAAAAAAGTACCACATGATCGAAAGATTGCACGGGTTTTGAATAATTTTAATTCCTAATGATAGATAGAGTTCCCTTTCCTAATAGTGATATTTTCACGTTTTTGGTATCCCGTATATCATCCCATTATCCCGTTTCCTCTATGCCCGACAATGATTTTAATATTTTTTACTTACCGGCCCAACACAATTTAGAAGCAGCTTTGTTCTTTTACACATTTCAATTATGGATGAAGAATTTTCAACATCTGCTACTATAATCGGGATGTTTGTTATGTCAATCTCTAAAATAATTGAACAAAACAAATTAAAATTATATATTTGATGTCCATAAAACGAAGCATATTTAAAGTACGCCTTATGTTTCTTTTAAAGTGACAGAAACGCTACAACGGTTAAACTTGTGTGTGGTTAACTTCAACAAACATAAATTTTGCTAAATTATTTTCAAATGTCTCTCCAATACAGTATTTTTAAGGTAATCACATTTCCTCCAATCGTGTTTAGAGGTTTCAGCGGTTAAAATATAGAGTAAAATATAGAGAATGAACACCAATGGGCTTAATTCATGAGTCACATGATAAAAACAAACACGTGTTTTCCATTGAATTCAAAACAAACATTAAAATAATCGTACTTGTTCTATTTGTAAAACTCAGATAAAATTTCAAATTTCATATTTGGATAAAGATGTTTAAATGTTAAGGAAAAAAAATTTCTTCAAAAAGAATTTTTTTAAACTAAAAAAAGTCGTATTTTATGCTCATACTTTTAAATGAAATGCATTTTGTATACATATGTACTTTTTAAGAGAAAGTTTCTGCAAATAGCAAAACTTGGCAACACCGGAGCGCGTGAACTGATTAGTTGGAAATACAAGATAGTTTTTATCGTGTGACTATGACGTCACATGAGTTTTGTGATTGACTAGAATCGTGCTTTCACTATGTGACTATGACGTCACATGAATTAACCTCATTGGGTGATGATATAAATATTGATTCTTTTTTATAAAAGCTGCCAGAATCTCTAAAGCCACATTCACACCAAGGCGTACAAACGTCGAGTGTTAAACGTCATAGCCAATGAGTCTTCCTCTCGCTCGAGAAGAAGTCTCTGTTATACTCACGTTCACTATATGTACGTCACTTGGTCAATCACTTCAAATAATTTTTAGTTTCTACTTCCATTGCAATATGATCGATAAAAAGTCAGATAAAATAAATGTTAGAAATTTTTGCTATTTTTCTACTTTAGAGCTATCTAGTAGTCACATTTTACGTTAAAATATATTTCAAAAAATAAACAAATATAAGCTAAATCATTAATGAGGAAATTGTGCTTTAAAATGGCAACATTTATTCGCTTTACTTTCATTTTATCTCTGGATTTTCAGTTTTGGAACAAGACAGAACTTTTATAGTGTTGTTTTCCCTCGAATTAAAAAAAATAAATTTGATAAGCATAATTTTAAATAATTTTAAAAAACATTCAAAGTATAAGAATGCATTGATAATAAAAATTTATATGCTTTTCTATATAAATTAAGCAGCTGTTGTACACAATATTAAGATACCCTAGAAGTGATTACATGTGCTTTAAAAGCAAGCACAAAGATATATGAACGAATAGAAATGATTAAAAATGCCTTGTGAAATAAAAAAAATATTTCCAAATGAAACATTTGAAAAAATAACACATTAACACTAATTGAAAATATAAAATACACTTCAAAACAAGAAGTCGAATATTATTATGAAATGTAATCAAGTGAAGAAAAAATTACCTTTTCTTATATACCGTATAATCAACCACAAAAAGAACCGAGCCTTCAGCAGTCGCATATGATGTGTAACATCTGACATGTTATCGTGATAAATACGCAATAGTAACTTAAGGTATCCGACTACGTTCGAAATCGTGATTTTGGAAAAGCTCATAAATGGATAATACTTATGATATTTAGTCTAACTTAGATTAGAAAACGTATATAAAATTGTTTTAAGAATATTATTACAATAAAAAATTATTTTACAATATTTTGACAAAAAATGAATATAGAATAACCAATTTTCAAAACATTCTCCTTTTAAGAAAAATGCTTCTATTATAAGAATATTTTGTCTGTATATAGCTCAGACCTCTGTAAAGAGGCTGAACTACAATTTTTGATATATAAAACTTAAAAATGGATTTATCCATATTTTACTACAACAGAGGGGATAAATTTTAAGAAAAAAATGCCGATAATTATTTCAATTGGTAGTAACTCTGAAAATAATGTGAATTTTTCAGAAATCTTAGTTCAGACTCTCTTTACTTTATTTAAGCAAAATATTATTATTATAGAAGAATTTTTTATAAAAGGAGAACGTTTTGAAAAAAGATTATTCTAAGTTAATTTTTTGCCAAAATATTGTATTTAAATAATTTTTTTTGTTATAATATCCTTATAAAACCATTTTATACATATATTCTAATCTAAGTGACACTAAATATCATGAAAACTAACCTTTTATGCGCTTTTTTAAAATCTCGGTTCCGAACATAGTCGGATACCTTAAATCCTGAAAAAATGAACCGATTATGATTGGAAATAATTTTCTATCAAATAATTATATCTTTAATGAAAACTTTATTTATTTAACACAAGGAGTAATGCAATGTTTTATCAAAAATATTTATTCGTGTTCAATTTGGGGAAGAATGGATACAATAGACTTATGAATAAGTAAAATATGACACATATACTTGTGATTTCAAAGTATTTAAAAACCGTTGTAAAACAGCGTTAATAACAGTACCACAGTTAGTTGTCGAAATACTTCGATTTGTATTCATTTCGAGCTTTAGTTCATCAGTCAAAAAAGCTATGAGTGGCTCAGCTTCTAGCAAACTGAAGTTAACGTTGAAATCACCATTCAAGTCATGGGAAGCGAGTGATAGTTTGTTTTTAAAAGAGCAGAATCACACACCACACACGCACACACACATCTTCGGTATATGGTAAAAGTACAAAATGCAGGAAATCTTTTTTTGATCCGTTTGATTCGGAGAAATGTATACGGCCACCGAAATCACTGTTTGTCCATTTTCAAATATGCATTCTGCCGCACATATGTCCCCAATATCTTGACTAGCAATATCCAGTCCACTTGTTTGACGATAAATAATGTCCATGTGAGAAGTCACAACATGTGAGTTGTTCTGTTTGCGATAGATCTCGCAACACCAGCTGCTCTGTGGCCCGATCGCTTAAATTGTATGCAGCAATCGAAGTTAGATATCGAAACACGTTCGTCATTGTCTAACCACATCTCAGTCAACATAACGTACAATTTTGTGAAATAACGTCGTCTAAATCTACTTGGTTAGCCCTGAGACTTTGACAATTGAGTGTAAGGATCGCAAGTTTATCCTGGATGAAGTCTAATAAGACTTGCAGGTGAATTATGTGCAATTTTTTTTGGTAAATGTTTCAAAATAGAAATATTAGATAAAATCAAAATTACCCGTGTAATTAATTAGTTAGTTTTTTTTTTAGTCGAGAGAAAACTTTTTTAATCACAGTTAAAAATATATTGACAGGGACAGGAATTAACTTTTCAAAGTGTGAAAAAGATACGCACTAAAATATTTATTCGAATAATTTCATATTACTTACTCACGAAGCCGATAAAAGAATAATGGTTTCAAAGCCATGTGTTATGCCCCCGGCACAAAAGGCGAGCCACATGCGCTTTTATAGACACACAATGTCCCAGGTGGCCAACTGACTCTCCATCTGTTAATCATGACATGTTTAGAGGGGGTGTGAGTTGCATTAATGTGCTGTTGTTACAGTATATAACACATTATATGTAGTAGATAAGACGTTCATACTGAGGTAGAATGCTTAAAATGCGCAGATAATCACATAAAAGAATTTAAATAAAATCATATACAATTATTTATGGTTCTTAGTCTTATTCAATAAAAAAAATCAGTACGTTTTAATTATATATATATATATATATATATTAATTATAAATCAGATTTTTTGCCAAATAGTAGAACACTTGTGACGAGCTCTATCGCCTTTTCAACTAAAAACTCCTCTTGGGTTCTTTGGGGCCGAAAAAGGCAAATTCATTCCAACCAAATCCAGATGCGAAACGTGAGTATGCAAATTAGGTACCTTTTAAATAGCAGAAGTTTAACGTAAGCGTATGATCTATTGAGAAGTGATTAGGCTAGTCTGAGTTTAAGCGCGTAAACTGAAGGAAGAGAAGTAAGCCATTATTCGAGTGTGAAGCTATCCGTGACAGAATGATCAAGTCAAGGTGGATACTATTCCACGCTAGATCAAGAAAGGATATTTAGGATCCGAGAGGATTGTTACTAACCAAGAGGTTAATGTAGGATAATTCTGTTATCTATTAGGAACTGTGTATAAGTTGAGATTAGGAATAAGCGGGAATATAATGATTAAAGTCGCGCTTATTTGGTAATACGTATTGTGTGTTTTCTCACCTCAGCAATCCTCAAGTTTAAATATAACTATTATCTTTGTGTATAGTGTTTAAGTTAAGATCTTAATAAAGATATATTAAGATCATGACAATGCCTGGTTTTTCATTCACTCCCACACACCTAGGTCACAAAGATAACTTAGAAGTAAGGCATCACCACGGGCGAATACCTTACACACTTAAAAGAAAAATATTTTGAAGAAGACAGAGTGTATACTGTGTTGTAAAAAAATCAATGATCTTATTTTACTTCTATATATCTAGGTTTTTTTTCAAAAATATCATTTCTTTTCCAAACATTTTTTTGTGTTATTTTTATTATGGAATCTAATTAAAATTTAATCATTAATAAATTTGTGTTTAGAATACTAATACTCAAATTTAGTGAATTTAATGATTGCAATAAACTCTGCTTAAAAAATATCACCAGCAAGGCAGTTTAATTTTCAACAATATTATAATTTTTTCTGATTTTTCAGTTTCCAAATTCAGTATCTGTACAATATTTTCAAAGGATTAAAAATCAATTAATAATAAATTAGAAATTTTTGAAATTTTAAATCTCTTATGGAAACATTTGTTGCAAAATGTTCAATGTTTTTTTTTTAAAATATAGACTTAGGCATATGCACGCATTCTTAAAACTTGATTGTTTTAAATTATTAGTAATTTATGTAATCAAAGTTCCCTTACTTTATTTCAAATTATTTTTCAAATAAAATTAAAAAGGTTTAAAAAAAAACCTTTTTGAAAGAGTCCTATCCAAAAAACCTTCTAAAATTTTTATTTAAAATTTTTAAAAATTTTGCATTATAATTCCCCTTTCCACAAGTGCCATCCAAAAGATGAGAAAAAATTCTATTCAAATTTTAAATTTTTCCCTAAAATTTTTTATTATTTTATCAAAAAATTTCTTTGAACTTTTTTCTCAAAATTTAAAAACAAAATTTAAATTTTTCCAAAAAATTATTGAAGTTTTTTTAAAATTTTTCTAATCTTCAACTAGATTTTTTTTTTTTAAAGAAAAAAGATACGTTTTTAAAAGGGGAAAATTTTTGTGGTTTTCAAAATAAAAAAGTAGGGGAAAAAAATTTTGCCCCAAGTTTACAAAATGTACGTTGAAAGCAATTTCCGCCCAAAATAAAAAAAAACCCCCTTTTTTGTTTTATTTTGTTTTTTATATATATATTTTTATATATATATATATATATATATATATATATATTGCGTTTTAAAATGCGTTGGACAATATGTGGGTTGAAATGCAGTTTCAGTTGTGCAGTGTAGGTTTGTGGATTTAATTTATTTTTTCCGAGAAGGGGAGGGTCCCCTTTTCCCTAACGGCGGACCAACTCCCATTGTACATCTTAAAATAGTGCAAATAATCTTTGGGTTTTTTTAATAGTTAATATTACTTTCTGTTGAAATTTTTTTGATAAAATTGTAATATTCGCAAAAAATCCCCCCCACATTATAAGGCGTTTTTAAAAAACTTTTTCAAATATTGGGATAAGGCTGGCATTATTTTCGGTGACAAAATTTGGCGACCATATGGATATTTCTGGACAAGAAAAGAAAGACCTGGAAGGTAGGGGGAGGACGCCCTAGGCCAAGGGTCACAAACCTTTACGGATCAACGTGTCATTTTTTATGAAGAAATGTTTAATGAGGTTGTGAAGACTTTATTTCTTTCTTAATAACTTCTCAAATTAATTAATACACAGATCAATACATAAATCTTGATTAATACATTTCTTGATTAAATACAGTACTACATCTAGATTAAATACAGTTCTATTGATTAAACACAATCAGAAAACAATCAAACTACAATCTCAAATCAATCCCCGAACTATTCTTTCTTTTTTTAGACCAAATACGGCGGTCTCTCACCGAAGTTCTTTAATTTTTTCCCCCGACAAATTAGGGTCCGGGTAAAAAACAAGGGATTCTCTCCCCGTGACCACCTCGCTTGCTATCAAACAACGGGTTTCGTTCTCCAAAATACATTAACCCCACCGAAACCACGCCAACATTCCATACCCTCTCGCCAACAGCAGTCTCAGACACTACAGAGGTATAGAGGTGCCGTCAAATAATATTGACTTCTGATTAATGGGAAAATTAATTAAAACTAAATGCTAACAACTCATACTCTGTATTTACTACAAAAATAAAACATTTTGCACTGTATATTGTTGTAAATGTTTTAGTTATACGTGTAATTCAAATTAAGGTAACATTAGTTTAACTACAGTTGTTGCAGATTAGATCAGTGTAAAATGTTTGGTAATCATGAAAATTAAACTGAGATTTTCTAACACAAGAAAGTGTTTCCTTTTTTTTCAGTATTTTAATAAATTACTCATTATATTGCAGAGATTGTCTGTTTTAAATTATATTTTAGTTCATACTTAACTTCAGAGGCAGACATGCCCTGAGGCGCTCCACGTGCTAACTCAGTAATGACCATGGGCCCTGAGGTTAAAGAGGCCTGTAGCCAGTGGTATAGGTATCGGATCGTGGTTACACTGCAGAGTTCGGTTCCAGTACCACGAAGACCTCGCCTGTAGGGCAGCGATGCCGTTAAATCTGTCAGCTGAAACGTCCTCCGTTGGTGTGGTTGGTAGTTTAAGGAGAGGGTCATTCAGGTGTCGTCACGTCAGTTCATGGTTCAAATTAGCGGTCCGTGCCAAAGCCCTCGTGTAGCTGAACAGTGCACGTCTAATATTACGACCAGTCAATCTGAGGTGCATAAGGAGATGTTCCGGTCAGAGTGGTCAGTCTGACGCAAAACCTCCAGTGTTAAGTTCCCTAGCAAGCTTGGTACTCATTTTATCGACCCACTGAAGTGATGAAAGGCCGAATCAACCTTCCTCATGCCCGGGGTTTAAACCTAGGACCTGTGGTGTAGAAGTGCGATGCACTAACCACTCAGCCACTGGGTTTCTTTAGTTCATTTAATTGCATGGTAATATCTGTGTGGCTTACGCATTATAAATTTCAATTCAATTTTGAATGAACATATATATTTCATGCAAAAATATTTTTGATAGCATTTATAACTGTTTATCATATTTCAGGAAAGACCTTATTATATTCAAGGAAAGTTTATTGTTCAATTATTGCAGGAAAACTAGAGTATTGCTACTTAACAATGCTACAAATGCCGTATTGATAACAATGCTACAAATTTATATACACTGTTTTCCACTGTAAATGTAACACCAAGAAAAACTAGAGATAGCACAACAAAATTTAATTTGTAGATAACATGTTTTGACCAAGTATCAAATGATTAAATTTATAGACTTCTGTGAAGTGTGGCTCCTGCCAGAATCAGTATCCAGAGTAACTGCCATTAATGGGGATCACTGCTGCCACACGCCTCGGCATTGATTGAAAGAGACTTTGGGTGTGTTCTTGGGCTACAGCAGACCAAGCAGCTTCCACACGTTGCCAAAGTTGATCTGGTGTGGCAGCGGGGGGTGTAATCTGGGTCAATCGTTGAGCAACCATGAACCACATGTTTTCTATCGGCGAAAGATCTGGAGAGCGAGCCGGCTAGGGTAGCAATTCAATCTGGTGATTGACGAAGAACCTTTGGACAATGCGTGCGGCGTGTGGTCATGCATTATCCTGTTGAAATATAGCTGTGGCCAAGCCCTGAAGGTAAGGAAGGACAACTGGCTTGCAACACCTTGGAGATGTAGCGTTGGCTGTTTAAAGTACCAGCAATGCATACTAGAGGAGTGCGAGAGTGATATCCAATACCGCCCCATACCATAATAACGGGAGCAGGACCAGTGTGGCGGTACATAACGAAGCTGTTCAGCATCCTCTCTCTGCGGTGTCTCCAGACTCGAATCCGAGCATCGTGGTGTTTCAGGCAGATGCGTGACTCCTCAGTAAAGACAACTTCATTCCATTCTGCCGCCCACCATCCTTTTTTTCATCGCACCATTGGCGGCGGAGACGTCTGTGGTTCTGCGTCAAGGGTAGACTAAGCAATGGACGTCTTGCGGACAGACCACTCTGCTGTAAATGGCGTCGAATGGTACGCGCAGACACTGAATGATGCGTTAAAGAATCAATGTGCTGTGCTATGGTTCGTGATGTGACTGAGGGATCTGTCACTGCCATGCGCAGAATTTGCCTGCCCTCACATGAAGTGGTGCAGTGAGGCGGATGCGGTCGGCCACGTCGGTCCTTCGTACCCTCCTGCATCCAACGGTCACATATCCGCATTACAGTTGTTTGGTTTCGTCCAACACGACTACCGATTTCCCTGAAAGATAATCCACAATCTCGGTAGGCCGCTATCCTTCCTATGTCGAACTCGGATACTTGATCAAAAGCTGATCGCTAATTTCTGCGAGACATAACTGATCGTTTTTTGAAAAAGCCACAAGAAAAACACAATTGCCGAACTTTAAATCGTCGAAATCTCCAAGCCTTAAATAGCGCTTTGAGGTGGCGCCACAGGCGCGCGTGATGTGTGTCTGCGCTGAAATTCTAATCATTTGCATATTTCGCCTCCGCTAATGCATGTTGTAAATTTCATGTTATTTGCATGCTCTTCAGGGTGTTGCATTTACGGTGGCCAGCAGTGTATATATATACTATACTAGCTGTTATACCCTTTCTTCGCACGGGTGAATTGAAAAATTAAACTATACAGATTGAAGGATAAAGGAATTTTTAATGAGTTAATTTTACGTGAATTGTAAATTTAACAAAACAAAACAAAAAGATTTTTGCATATCTAGCTGAAGAAAAAAGCATGTTTGTTAAATTTTAAGACTGTAGATCTAATAGCTGATTAAAAGGATTTTTTTTTATCTATAACTCTTTGTAACTCTCTTGTGGGTCGATTTTTGAAAACACCTTCCTAAGCGATCTCTGCTCAGCAAAAGTAAAACATTGCTACAAATTTTGTGTAATGAACGCTTTAAATTGTATAAATAACTTATATCTGGAAGTGTAATACGTTAATATTACTTTTTGTTGTGTTTATTTTATGTTAAAACTGTAAACAAGCACACACTCAGCCTGTTCAAGCTTAAGCAGTTCCTGGCGCCTGGCGTAGACAAAACAAAAAGGGAAAGTTTTGCTTCACACATAAAAGATAGTTTTATGCTGTCGCAGGCTTTTTTGCAGATGGCAGAATTTTTTCTTACAAACTTGACAATTATCGTTATATTTTGGGCACTTCACACAATATCTTTATAAATTATAGCATATGTGTTATTCTGATGTATAAGCTATATTATTGTAAAGTTTCATTAAAATCCATTTCGGTTGTTTTTGCATGAAAGAGTACCAAACATCCACACAAACTTTCATGTTTATAATATTAGTAAGGGGATAATATATATATATATATATATATATAAATAAGCTGGTCAAAAATTAATTTTTGACTCAAATTCCTTTAAAAATACTTTCACATGTACATAATGAAGCAATATAATATGTAATTTTCAATTGAATTAAAAATTTATATAATGTTAAAGTATATTAAATGACACAATAAATGATTTTCTTTAAAATAAATATAATTTTTAATCAAAACTGACTATCTAACAAGAATTTTCTATCTTCCTGAGTATATGAGAAGTTTTCATAAAAACAAATTGATTTGTTTCCCTAGTACAGAATGGTTTTATTCAAAACAATTTATTGAAAATGCTTATTTCTTAATTTTATTAATTGCCTAACCACCTCCAGGGTGTTCTCCATCAAAATTAGGGTGAAACCGAGCCAAATTGCAGTGTCACCTGTACCATGCTTAAAGCTATGACTAACGTCAGGCGTACGTCTAGCCCTTTGCCGCAATAAATTTAGTGGGCTTTGATCTGAACCGTCAGACAGATGGCATTAGAAAAAACAACAGAATATCTTTTGTCTATACTTTAAACTTATTTCTGAAAAAAATTTCAAACATTTGTAAAAAACAAGTAATATTAAAAAGTTTTTAAGTCAATTCCTACTTCGATCAACAAAGAAAATTTTTATTTTAGCTACTTTTTATTAAATAGTTACAATTAATTTTTAAATATGTATATACATAGGACAGAATTACAACATTAAGTGATAATTATTTTTTATTAATTATCATTAAAGTATCGTATTGTCATCCAAAACAATCGTGTATATAAATTTCAATTCAACTAAATACTTTAACACGAGAGAAAAAAACCTTTTCAAGTTTTGACACAAGTCACCAAAAATAATGCCAACGTGGTTGTATTTGTAATTCTTTAAATAATTAGTTTTAATCAATTAATTTTTATTAATTATTATTATGTTATTGTACTGCAATACAATATAAATTTCAGTTCAACTGAACTTTCAAGTTTTGACACAACCCTTTCAAGTTTTGACACAAGTCGCCAAAATGATGCCAACGTGGTTGTGTATTTGTAATTCTTTTAAATAATTAGTTTTAATCAATTAATTTTATTAATTATTATTATATTATTGTATTGTCATCCAAAATAACCCCCGTTAAAAATTCAGCTCAATAGAGCGTTTTTAAAATTTTTATGAACGATTGAACATTCCACCAAGATAAAAAAAGAGATTGTGAGCTAAATAGTAGGTTGAAAAATACGGGTTACTAAAAAAAAATGAAAAATTTTCCCTTTTGTTTTTTTTTTACTTTTTTCAACTAAAAATTAAAAAAAAGAAAATTTTTTTTGGATCCTTTTTTTTTTTCCGAATTTAAATTAAATTTTAGATCGGTTTACAAATATTAAATATGTCTAAAAACTGGAAGTTATTCCCCCAAAAACCGGACAAAAAAGAAGCACAAGTAGTCCCCCAGGTTTGGGGGTAATTACAATTAACCAAAAAAAAAATTTTGCGGGCGAATCAATATTCCGGGTTTTTTTTTGGTTTAATGCAATGTTTGTTTTCTCTGTAAATCGTTTGGGTCATTAGTTCGAAATACAGTTTAAATTTTTAAATAATTTTAAAAAAAAATTTTCCCAACCCTACTTAGATCAACAAAAAAAAAATTTTATTTTAGCTATTTTTTATTTAATAGTTAAAATTTAAAATATAAATAGGGATATACATAGGACAGAATCATAAACATTAAGGGGCCTTTAAATTTTTTTAATTATATTGGGATCGTATTGCCCTTTTTTAATTTTTTGGCCCAACTGAATGTTTTAAAACGTGAAAAAACCCTTTTTTAGTTTTGCCCAAAGTCACCAAAAGGGTCGCTAAGTTGCCAATGTTTGTTTTTTAATTTTTTTAAATAATTAGTTTTAATCAATTAATTTTTTAATTAAAATTAAAATTTATTTTTTCCCAAAAAAGGTAATCCTGTATATAAAATTTCAGCTCAATTGGGGTTTTTAAAAATTTTTTTTTATTAACAAAAAAAAATTCCACCAAGATAAATAAATAAATATACAAATATATAAATAAATAAATATATAGACAGGGCGAGCTAATAGTAGGAATTGAATAATTACTAAAGAAGTCGGGCAACGTAGAAAGTATCAAATTTTAGTATTATATTATAGGATCATTTTTTTAAACATCTGAATTTAGTTATAAATACTTCCCATAGTATTGATAAATTATACTAATGTAAAATACACAACATTTATTTGCAATCCATTATGCTATAATGATTATTTATATTATATTGTTTATCATATTGTTGTAATCCTTATTTATGTTATGTTCAATGGATTCTAAAAATCAATTCATAATAAATTAGAAGTAAACTAATTTTAAAATTTTGTGGAAATATTTTTTATGTAATGGAAATGTTTTTTATAAGACATATGATGTCTATGCATATGAATACATTCTTAAAAATCGATTGGCTTAAATTATCTGTTAATATATTTATTTCAAGAGCTTACTCTTCTCATTTTTAATCATTATTTTTCTAAATTTTTAAAGAATTTTTTTTAAAAAAAACACAGAAAAATTAGTAGAAAATTCATACCCCTTTCTGGGTTTTGAATTTCCTTTTACCGAAAAAAAGCCTCTCTTAAACTTTGAATTCCACCCCCAGCCCCTTTTATTTCCGCAGCTTCCACACAATTAACTATTTCTTCTATAACATAGTGTCCAACGCACCCGGAAGCTCCAAATATTACAAGGTCAAACTCTCTGATATTTTCGCTAAACATTTTCAATTAATTTTTTTTATCTCAAAACTGTTTGTTTTAAAAACCTTTTTAAAAAAACTTTTTAGAAAAAATTACAGTTTCAACCCCAAAAACCCTTTACTGGGGAGTAAAAATTTAATCAATTTATTTTTTCTTCAAAAAATGCCATATATATACATAAATGCGTACATGTGTTAAGAAGTGATTTCGTAGATGTTTTCTTCTATTGAAAGAGACTCTCCTCATTGATAGTAATTCTAAAAAATGTTTCCTGTATTGAATAATAAAATAAAAACTCTTGGGCCAGTTTTGGGTTTTGGGGTGAGTGGGGTCACTTACATAGAAGAAAGAAACATAGGGCTAAAATAGGGAAAAACCCTTTGGGTTTTTTTTCCTGGGTAATGTAAAACAAAAATCGGAACATGATACTAAAGGGGAAATGAAAATTTTTTTCGTTTAAAAAAAATTTCTTGTTAAAAGGGTACGCACAAAAAAAAAATATTACATAAAATTTAATTTATTAGAGTCAATTTTATTTACCGTAAAATCTGGCATATAACGCGCACCTATACTTTCAAGCTCAGTCGAACCTCTATATAACGAATCTTTATAGGGGAAATTTTCATATGGGAAATTTTCTGGAATTTAATATTTTACGATTTTCTTCGGGGAAAAACCTTTCTATAGCGAAGTGCATTTTTTATAACGGGAAATTTTTTTTTTTTCAATTTTTTTTCCCTTTTTAAAATAAGACGAAACCCCTTTTATATTACGAATTTTTCTATAGAGCGAACTTTTTCCTGAACTTTGAATATTTCACGATTTTCTTCGTGAAATAACCTCTCTATAGCGAAGTGCATTTTCTATATAATGAACTTTTTCTTTTGTGATTCAATTTTTTCTCCCTATTTTTAAAGTACAGACGAACCTTTATATTACGAATTTTTCTATAGAGCGAACTTTTTCCTGGAACCTTGAATATTTCACGAATTTCTTCATAAAATAACCTCTCTATAGCGAAGTGCATTTTCTATATAACGAACTTTTTCTTTTGTGATTCAATTTTTTCTCCCTATTTTTAAAGTACAGACGAACCTCTATATATATTACGAATTTTTCTATAGAGCGAACTTTTTCCTGGAACTTTGAATATTTCACGATTTTCTTCGTGAAATAACCTCTCTACCGAAGTGCATTTCTATATAACGAACTTTTCTTTTGTGGATTCAATTTTTCTCCCATTTTTAAAGTACAGACAACCTCTATATATATTACATTTTCTATAGAGCGAACTTTTCTGAACTTTGTAATATTTCACGATTTTCTTCGTGAAATAACTCTTATACCAGTGCATTTTCTATATAATGAACTTTCTTTTGTGATTAATTTTTCTCCATATTTTTAAAATGTACTAGACGAACTTATATTACAATTTTCATATAGAGCGAACTTTTTTCCTGGAACCATTGAAATATTCACGAATTTCTTCATAAAATAACCTCTCTATAGCAAGTGCATTTTCTATACAACGAAATTTTTTTTTGTATTCAATTTTTGTTCTCCCTTTTTTTTTTAAATATTTCTGAACATTTTAAGCTATTCTCTCTTTAATACATTTTATGGTGGTCATATATCTTGAATTTTTATTTGATTAACTACCAGAGCAACGAGTTCTGGGCGTTTTATTTAAAGTCAACCTTTAACCCCCTTTTCCTTCTAGAAAAATCTTCAATGTCTCCTTTTACCCGGGGGTTGTCTCGTGTCCCCGTATTCCAGTTATAAGATATAGTATGTTTAATATTATTTGTATGCTTCAAATTAGGAAATGTCCTTAAAATTTATTAATTTTATTATAAAATTATTTTCTTAATATTGAAAATACAATGTATTATTCGACATTCTTTTTTACCTTGCAGTTTTTCTTTTTTTTTAGATGGGTAAGATACATAAATAAACACATATTAATTTTAAGAAAGGTGTGAATATTACATTTTTTAATACATAGTGTTTATGAATTTAAAATTTGTTTTATGTGTTTTATAAAGTATATTAAAAGATGAATCTTTATATAACGAATTTTCCATATTCAGCGACTTCTTTATATAGAGGTCTGACTGTATTTTCGCCGTAGAACGTGCACCCCCTTTTTTACGCAGGAACCTGAAAAGTACGCATGCAATGTTCTTATATTTTGAAGTAATTTATTCGAAATATTATACCAGGCTTTTGAAAAAAATAGTTTACTTCTAAAGCTTAAGTTTAACTCTTTAACCCTTTAAGTTCGTAAAGAATGTCCTTTCTTTTAAAAACAGTATTTCGATCTATGTAGAAATCTAATTTTTTTCTAAGCTCATATTTTCTTTTAGTTTTGAAGCTATCAATTTTTATACCCGGCATATAACGCGTTCTCCAAATTTTCGAGCTTATTTTTTGTATTAAAAGTGCGCATTCTATGCAGGGATTTTATGGTACCTAGATGTGTATATATACTGGGGTATTTAATGAGAAGCAATGAAACAAAATTATCGATATAAGAACTTAATAAAATTTAATACAAAATTTAGCAATATCAAAATTTTTACGATTTTCTATTTTCTTTTGTTTTTGATTAACGACCTTAAGAAGTTCCACCACGAAATAGAAGTTTGCTTTCCTCGTAATCTCTTTGTCACTGTGCTCATGAGAAAATTTTTCTAAAATAGAAAAAAAAAACTCGAACCAAACTCAAATTTTTACTCACACTGTGCGATGCACTTACACGCCACCGAATTCCAAAGCCAACTGATCAGAGATTAGATGTTTTTGTGTGGCGTTTGTAGAGGTGGAGGGTAAGTTGATTGATTGATTGAATATTAACGTCGCACTGCTCAACTACTCGAGGGCTTTTGGCAACGGACCACGTAATTTTGAACCATGGTCAAGTGACGTGGACGACACCTGAGCTGGCACCCCCTCTCCTAACTACCACACCACACCAACGGGAGGACGTTTCAGCTCTCGACAGATTTAGCGTGCATCGCTGCCCTACACGGCGGGTCTTTAGTGGTACTGGGCTCGAACTCGTGACAAGGAAAGCCACGATCCGATACCTATACCACTCGGCTACCGCGGCCAAGGTGGAGGATAAAAGAGTAGCTTATATAAGCCAGCGTTTCTCAAACTGTGTGAGGGGGCGAGCATATTGAAAAGTGGAAAATAAAATATTTAAAATAAGTATTAATTTATTGAAAGGAAGCAAATTAAAGTACATTCTGGCATAATAAAAATTAAATACACATTTACACAGATATAATATACTTATAAATGTATCACTGGTGTACAATGTTTTTGATAGTTGATTTGTCAATACCTTAAAAATAAGTGTAATAATTACTAATTCCTCCCATGGGCTTGTTATATACAAAATTTAATACTTATCTTAATAATTTGTATGGTTTTTCATTTAATCATATTGTAGTTTTACGTCAACGTGCATTTTTTTTAATTAAATACATTGTTATTGTATGGAGAAGATCACGAGGAAAATAATAACTGAAAATTAGGTCGCAAATATTAAAAGTTTGAGAAGCACTCGCTTAAGCTAAGTAGCTTGTTAGCTCCTTTCATGGGTCTCTCCCAGGGTATTTCAAAGCCAAGTAAGTCTCTTTTCTACGAAACATGTGAAACCATCTATCTTTCATTTTACACCCGTCTTAAATCTTGCCTGTGTGGTTGGTGCTTTCCTTATTTTGTTCATTCCCAGAAGAGAAATCTTTTCGTGTTAAGCGTTTTTTGTTTCGTGTTAAGAGAAAAAATTACATGAAAACACAAAGTAGTTTGTCGGGACCTCTCTATCATTTTTTTATGTCTATATAAAGTCCTAGCCATAAGCGTTCGATTGTATTGAAAAACATTCTTATATAACCATCACCTATTTATTTAAAAAGGGCAGGACTTTGAATTTCTAAAACTGAAGTATAATAAAATTAACTTTTACGCTCCTGTAACCCTCTCCCCCGAATTAGAATCCCGTAAAACCCAGTTTTAGCGGATTAACAAAACAAACATACTTGTCACGTTTCAAGTCTAAGTTTTATAGTTCAAAAATATAGTTCAATAATAAAATACATTTTAAAGTGCTCAGTTGAGCTGAAATTTTATATACATGATTATTTTGGATGACAATACAGTAATTTAGTTATAATTAATAATAATTAATTGATTAAAACTAATTATTTAAAGAATTACAAATACACACGCACAGCCACTTTGGCAACATTTTTGGCGACTTGTGTGTCAAAACATGAAAAGGTTGTTGTTTTTTTGTCACATTTTAAAGCTATTGTTTTGGGCAAAAATACGAAATTTAATTATAATTAATTAAAATTAATTGACTGAAACAAATTATTTAAAGAATTACAGATATAGCCACGTTGGTTTAATTTTTAGCGACTTGGGTCAAAACTTTAGATTTTTTTCCCTGTGTTTTAAAGCATTCAATTGAACTGAAGTATTATATACACGATTGTTTTGGATGACAATACGATACTTTAATGATAATTAATAAAAATGAATTACCACTTAATGCTATGATTCTGTCATATGCATTAACACATTTATACTAATCGTAACTATTTAATAAAAAGCAGCTAAAATAAAATTTTTCTTTGTTGATCTAAGTAAAAATTGACTTTAAAATATTTTTTGTACTACTTGTTATTAAATAGTTACAGTTAATATAAATATGCATATACATATGACAGAATCGCACTATTAAGTGGCAAATTAGAAAGCGATTTTCCTTGCAACTTTCCATTTCTCTCTCTATATTGGGTGTTGGACTACTTTTTTGTGATTGTTACTATTTATTCACTAATTAAATTAAATTATTCCAGTAAAATAGTAGAGTAAAATAAATTACTTTCTCAGAAATTAGGCCATTCCAGATGGGATTCGAACCCCCGACATTGGGTTAGAGGTCCAACGCGCTATCCACTGCACTACAGGGTCACGACGAGCAATTTCCTTTTTTACATAGGGTGTTGGACTATTAACTTGTGTGTTACTATTAATTAATTAATTATATTGTAATACTAATGAATTATTCAAATATTAGTTACATCAATATAATTGAAAAAAATTGCATTAACATCAAGTGTCATCCACTACAAGTTTTAAAAAATGTATTTGAACTTGAGTGGATGAATAAAAAGTATTTTATTAACGATTATAAAATTTGAACAAGATAATATATAGAGAACTGAAAGATATATATATATATATATATATATATATATTGATATAAGTGTATATATATATATATATATATATATATATTATATATAGAGTATATGTTATATATATATCATATTATATATATATATATATATATATACATGTATATATATATGTATATATATATATATATATGTATCTATATGTATATATATACATGTATATATATATATATGTATATATATGTGTGTATATATATATATATATACATATATATATGACATGTTTTAAGTTAAAACCAAGCTTTCGTAAAAACGGTTTTTATTCATCTAGTCATCTACATGTTCTGTCACTGAGAGAAAACGACGCCCAGTGAAATTATAGGTGCTTTACCACTTATTCTGAGATGTGTGATGCATCTCTTATTTTATGAGTTGTACTTGAAAGTTAATGCTGGCATATGGACCATAAAAAATAATGATCAGGGGTTAGAAGTGGTTTGTTTGGAACATCTGTTCTGAGAATTAATTGGGTGTTTATTTTAATACTTGAAGATGTAATGGAAAATAAAAGTTAATTTTTATAAATAGAATTTAATTTTAAATCTAATTTAATTATCTTTACATACATAAATAAATAAATATATATATAGGGAGAGTGTGAACTAATATTATAGGAATTGAAAAAGTCACCACAACAAAACGATTTAATTTTAAATTTTCAGCTGTATTATAATTTTTTTCTCGTATTTCAGGCTCCAAAACAAGCATTTGTAAAATATTTCCCATAGATTAAAAATCAATTCATGAGAAATTAAAACTAACTTTTTTTTAAAATTTAACAGAAATAATTATTATAAAATGTTCTACATTTATAAAACATACATGACTCTTCAAAAATGTCTATTCTTCTCAAAAGTTGATTGTTTTAAATTAGCAGCATTTTATATATTCAAAATTTAGGCACTTTATTTCTATAATTGCTATTATTCTAAATTTTTAGTGGCTTAAAAAATACAATGAATAATTTGTAATGTTATTCATGCTTACTGTTTCCTGAATAATTCTGTACTGTGACCAAAGCTTCTTTTAAATTTTTGTAGTTTCTACCTGCAATAGCCCATTTTATTTCTGCAGCTTCCATACAGTTAATCATTTCTTCTATAACAGAGTGTCCAACGCACGCAGAAGCACCAAATATTACAATGTCATACTCTCTAAAGTTTTCTTTAACCATTTTTAACTATTTTATCAAAATTGTATTTTTAAAGTTTATTAAAACGCACACGGTTCCAAATCTAGAAATGTTGTAATTCAGTCTTTCTCCGTGAATCAACTGTTTTTTATCTGCATAATCATTTGCAGATAAAAATGCATTCATGCATTAATCTTTGCGTACCTCAGCAGCTTGTAGGCACTTGTACTTAAATAACTATTTGCAAATTCCAAATAAATCACATGACTGACACCTGTGCTACCGATTTAACTTCTGTTTTATTATTTCACTTTTCATATGAAAGTCCACCTGTAGGCGCATGCACGCCTACGTTATGCTCACCAACGTAAATATTCTTCTCTGCCGTTCAGTACCGGCAAACGGAGAGTTTTTCTCTGTAATACGCTGACTTGAGAAACAGAACTCTAATACTTTGAAAAAAAAGCTCTCACAATCTTAAAATAATTAAAATGTGCTGTGTTTGTAAATAGATTACAGGTATTGTGTGATTAAAATAAAAAGGACAAAAAAGAAGCAATGCGTAGCTGGTCCGTTATTAAAGAATAAATTATAGATTAAAAAACTAAAAAACACCCTTTTATAGATAATCGAACTAAGTTGTAACAATCTTTTAGTCGCCAAATCTGGAAATGGTGTCTGAAATTAGTCGCCAAATCAGGAAATGGTGTCTGAAATTAGTCGCCAGATGCGGGATAGGGTCTGAAAATGGGAATTCGTTAATACTGATGATCCTGATCAGGACAATGGAACAAAATTATTACATTATTGTATTGTCATCGACCCTAGACAAGTGAGCAAAATTTCGAATTAACCTTCTGGCCGGAACATCAATTTTTTTGCAGCTCTTAGAAACATCCGTCTGACAGACGGGTAAGCAAATTTTTTTAAATTTTATTACTTTTAGGATGTTTTAAGTGTTCTTATCGCTCATGAAATTGAGTAGAATTTTTAATATTTAAGTCTTTATGAGGCACACTATACTAATATATTTTTTTATCACAAGAATTGTGGCACTATTTTTATAAAAACCTAGAAATTATTTATTTTCATGTTAAAATAATTAAAAATAATAATACAAAAAACAAAAAACTATAGGAATATCCGTATGATAGACGGTGATAGATAAGAAAAATCTCACATATCGTGAGTTGAAAAACATCGCCAAGTAACACCACGGGATCCTCTTACTGGGTTAGAGTCCTAATGAAGATGTCAAGGCAGCCCACGCCAAAAATCACACCACAGCGTTATCTACAGGCATCAAAGCAAATTATCCCCGTCTGAGAGATGGATGTTCCGGTTAGAGGGTTAATCTGACTTTTTAAAGTGGATAAAAATTGAGTTCAGAGATTCCGTTACATACAAGTGAAGCTTATAAAAGGGGTCAAAAACAACTAAAATCAACACCACCCGAAGGAAAAAAAAGGTGAATACATCCTTTGTGGTCGTGATAAAAATAACACGTCCTAATTTCTGGCACCTAAAAAACTTTATATGTACAAATTAATCACGACAAATTGATTGAACTTTTTACATTGCTATAACCAGAAAACTAATGAATATAGAAATAAATTGCACGTACTTTATTATTTGATTACGTATATAGAGCCATTTCTAAAAAAAAATTATTGAAAGAAGAAAAACTTTAAGCGTCTAATGATCCATACGAAAAACACAACACAAGGTTATTCATAATTCCTTTCAAGGTTTCAGAACGCAGTAGTAAAAATAACTAAGACACAACAAATACAACAAGATTATATGAAAGAATACAGAGAAAATTCAAGTTCTTACTCATTTTACAGATGTTCTATGTGTGAACAATTGGTCACACGGCATACATCAATGCTATAGACCAATTCTTGCTATACCAGTACAGAACGTGTTATCGTGCCATGCAAGCTCTGCTACATCACGTGGCAAAGGGACGTTGCACGTTGCTTTGCTCTTATGTAACAGACCAAGTTTTCGGATAACAAAAAAAGGATAACACGGGCTGACAATAACGTTGATAGTACCATATTCAGTAGAGTGTGGCAGGAACTGGTCTATCCCGTTGATGTATGCCGTTTGACCAAGGGTTCACATATAAAACACATTTAAAATATATATATTGTGGTGCCCCCTTCGTTGGGGACACCCTCTCTCTATTATCCACGCGACCCACACCTAAGGGAACGAGGGATGCACTACTAAACTCAGCCATAATAAAATCAGTTTATTCTGATCTTAATTTATATATAATACAAAAACAATACTAGTCTAGGAGGATATTGATCAAGAGGAAACAATGCAAAATGTATTGCTGATAATTAGCGCAAGTAACAACTGAATCTATATTTATATATAAATTCCTAACTTGATAGTATCCGCACTATCTTATAGTTTAGATGAACTAGCTTACCGCTATTTCCTGGGTAAACAGCTACGGTCCGTTAAACGTCAATTCAACCTTTAATCTAGCTGACTCTGGCTTAGGCAATTATTTCTCATAACTCTCTTACTCTTTTTCCTTTCTTTGTTTTTACTCTTTGGAGAATCTTTCCAGTATCCACCACCTAAGGAACCGCGGTGCACTGGACTGACAACAGGCAGCCGTAAGGAATTGATAGTGGCATTGTTTGACCACTCTTGTCAATTTCTTACATTACAGCATCACGGGTCTCCTGCCCCCTCTTTTGTAAATTAGTAAAAGTAATGAAATCGTTTGCAATTACAGTACGGAGTATACATTATTGTATGAACAGTTTTCAACATGTTAATTTTCATCTTCATAGCTTATCGTTTTACTATTTTTTACTTTTAGACATCCTTATTCTTTCTTGAATCACTGTCTTTGTACTTATATTACACAGGTTTTCTTCAAGCTATGATCATTGCAAAACCATTCAAGACCATGTCATCACTGTTATCAATTTCCATAGTAATATCGTTTCGAGAGCCTAGCAATTCTCAAACTGTTAGTCTTTTCTTTTTCCATAATACATCTCATTTCAGTCTTTACTCTCTAAAGCAGCGTTTCTAAAACTGTGGGGCGCTCCCCCCTAGGAAGGCGTAATAACTCTACAAGGGGGGCGCGAGCACAGTGAAAAGTCGAAAACAAAAAATTATTTAAGAAAATTATTAATTTATGGAAAGTAAATAAACAAAATATATTCTGACGTAATAAAAAGTAAAATACACATTTACACTGAAACAATACACTTATAAATGTATCAGTAAGGCACCAGTATTTTATAATTAATTTAACAGTACTAAGTTAAGAACTAGATTAAACATTACCAGTGACCCCATGGGTTTGTCATACAAAAAATTATTTCTAAAAATTAATATTTATCTTGATAGTTTGTACGATTTATAATTAATCCCTTAAAACTGCCGGTTAAAAATTACGCAACTCCTTCCCCAATGCCACCGTTTTACGTAGGCACGCGTATGTGATATATTGGGGGAATAAAAGGAATAAATAAGCAATTCCTCTGAAATAAGTAAATCCTTCGCAAACACCGTCAAAGTCCCTTTATTGCATTCCAAAGCCTTCGGAATAATTTTATGGATAGCGGTGCACAGAAAAAATCGTACTTCGGAAAGACGTATATATACGTCCGGGGCAATTATAGTTTTGGTTGAGTGAGATGTTTATATTCGTCGGTGTGTGTGTGTGGCACTTAAGAGGTGGAATTCGTGTTTTAGCTTCAGGGTCAAAATATAGTGTAATTGAATTCAACACATTGTTATTGTATGGAAGGGGAGCGCGATGAAAATTGTGATTGAATATTGGGTAGCAAATAGTGAAAGTTTGAGTAGTTTGAAAGTTTGCTTTTCTCATTACTAGCTAGGCGGTGGTACGTTCTCTGTATATAATTTTAATTTCCTTTCTATTTCCACCCTCCAATTCTTTGCGATCTAGGCATGTGCCTAGCTTGCCTCAGCGGAAACGCGGCCCTGACTGCCACAAAAATTTTTGCATGGATCAGAATTGGTTGCAGTTATTGAAGATAGATTAGCCTTTTTTCTCGAAAGAAATTTTTGTGGATTAGAAAGATTAAAATGCCCATACACAAGATTATTTTATTAAAGATTTAAACGCCCTTCCCTCACATTTTTTTTACTATAAAGAAAAGCCTGGGTTTCGTTACATTTTTTGAAATTTGTGAGCTTACTTTAGATTGTAGCCTGGGTATGTCTGTGTGTGTGTGTGTGTTGTGTGTTCGCGTAAGTGTTGTGTCGTGTTCGTTTGTGTGTTGTGTCCGTTTGTGTGTGTGTGTGTGTGTGTGTGTTCCAAATATCATAAACAAAAAAATGTACACTCCTTGCACTGATTTTTCCGATTTTTACTCTCGAGATACTATTAAGTCAAAAGATATCGAAAGAAAAGACATTTCCAACTGAAAGGGGATTTACTGTTCTTGTGAGCAAAGACATGCCGAAAATGGCACATCTGTCTCTTTCTTCCGAAATTTAAAGTGTCGAAAAAAGTACTACAATACATCATGGTTGTATATTTTTTCTGGAAAATTCAGAAGTGTGAAAAACATACTACAATAGGAAACTTTAGTGTTGAATGTTCGCTAAAAGAATTTAATAAATTAAATATTATACGATTAAATGAGCTATTGATGATTTCAGTGATTTGTATGGAAGTGGTGTAGAAATTAGCAGAGTCAAGTGTTTTCTCAGATATCGTCCATATCATTAAACCATGCTCCAAAGTTTTAAGTCACATAGCATGTTGCTTCTAAATGTGATGATAATAAACTGCCAATCAATGATTAGTAATGCATCCTACAGGATGAGGCGTGGGAACTTCCTGTTTTGAAAATGCAATAAAACACACTACTTGTATCATTTCATTTTATTGTGATTTTTCCCCCTACCACACAACGTTGGAAATTTGAATTTACACTGTTTTAAAAACAATATATGTGAAATGTCGTCCTCCATCATCAATATACTGATGCAGTCGATTTCGAAAGCTTTGAGTCACCTTTTCAAGCATATCAACCGGGATATCGTCAACTTCGGCTCGTATGTAGTTCCTTAGGTCTTTCAGGGTCTTGGAACGATCTTTGTAAACAAGGGTCTTGAGATAAGTCCACAGGAAGTAATCAGGAGGAGATAAATTAGATGAGCACGCAGGCCAGTTTACGTCCACTCGCAGGGAGATCAGGCATTCTGGGATGTTTGCTCTTAAAATACTCATGGAAACCCTAGAGGTGTGGGCTGAGACCTCATCTTGTAGTAACCACACGTTGTCAAGATCCCTTTCTTGAAGAGCGGGTAAGAAGAATTGTTGTATCATTGTCTCATACCGGTCTGAATTGACACACGAACTTGTTCCACATTTTCAGGTGTTCTAAAGGTCTTCGGAGGTTCTTTCCTTTCTTTGAAGACATTCCCCGTTACTCGGAAGGCATCCATCCACATTAAAACACATTTCCAATCAGGAATACGACCTCGTGGAGGAATATCGAAGTGATGATCAAAGGCATGGTGCACTGCAATCACCGGCTGACCATTAAGGAAATATGCCACCACGGCAAAAGAGTACTGCTGCCTCGACCACAATATGTTTGAGACTGAGACGGGGGGAACAAAAATATCCCCTCCCTACGAACATCACTGTAACGTGTTCAAAGCAGGAAGTTCCCGCGCCCCACCCTGTGTATATTTCTATTGAATTAGATTAATAATAATTTATATAATTACATAGGAGCCTGATTTTGAGAATTTAAGCTTTTGTTGGGTGAAGCTTGTCGCTTTTGGCTGGGGAAAAAAGGAACACCCACCTTCCAGTTAAACAGAATAAATATCATTAATGATTTTTATTTTTCTTATAACTCAAATCATTCTTTCCACCTGTATAAATAAATATAATACTTTCAATCAAGTTCGTCAAGATTTTATCGGTCATGGTTTTATCAGCAGTTCCGCAATCTAAATATAACGCCAACTGTGATTATAAATAGTATTCATCGATTGGGAAGGTTCATTTTAATTAAGGTATGGTAATGAGATTAGTGATGAAAAGTAAAACTAGATCGCATCTGTTTAATATTTATGTATAAGAAAGCGGACGAGGGAAACATATTTTACGTCCACGTTTTTATTTTTTATTACATTAATTAAAATTAAGATTTTTTTAGCACAGTTGTTTCTTTTATTATTCGAACACTCAATAATCGTTTGTTAATTGTCGAGGAGAAAAGCATTAAAACTTCACATGCAAAAAATGTATCATTAAATGCTTTTATACAACAGCCACAGACACTTTGTTTTATGGTATTTTATTAAAGATAAAAGTTAAAAACTTAAGAATATTTATTTATTTATTCAAATTATTTAATAAAAACTTAGAAAGTACATATTTAACTGTAAAATAAAAAGAAAATAGAGTATTAAAAGAGAAAGATTAAATACTTTATAAATAAATCTAGTACTAACATAGCAATACAAATTGCCTTATTATATAACAGAAACTAGTAGTAGTAGATAATTCAGCGCATTTTTAAACTTAAGATTTATATACAAATTAAATTTCATATAAGTATAAATATATTCCTCCTTCTAAAATTTCCACTAATATTATAAATAAAAAATTTTACATAATAAAAGGCATTGTATAATATTTTTCTTTTTCGTAATAACTTACTGCTTTATATTTCACATAAGGATTTAACTTGAAATATAAAATTCATTTTAATGTATTATCAATAACGTTAAATAAAATGATTTAAAAATTTGCGTATAATTAACTCCTTTACTTTCTTAGATTAAATAACAAACGTTTTTCTTTTATAAAATTAAATTCATGAAAATATTTATATTTTAGGTGGGAAAAATTCAGAACTGCTTGCCAGTTTTCGGACGAAAATTAAATATGCGAGAAGAATTTAAGTTTTATGATAAAGATATAGAGCGAAAAAATAATTGACAGAGATGACCAATTTCGAAATCATTTCAAATGAACATATTTATATTTTAATGAATTAGTAAGGATAAAAAGAAGCTTTATTGCCAAATCAGACAAACCCTTAGTCAGCGAATTACTATCCACCAATGAGAAATAAGTTATTTTCCTCTGAGCTCAACTTCAGGTTTCGCCCTCTCTGTAACGTTACAGGTAAAAAGAATATACCGGTTTTTATCAATCTTGACAGAAAGTAAACATATGATGAACAAAGGAAGATTGTAATTAGTTTCTTCCTTCGATTTGCAGGTTGTAGTTGATATAAATTTCGATTCTTTCTGTGAATTTTGATTCATCATCATGGCTTCTCGAGAATTTGATATAATAATATTCGGAGCCACGGGCTATACCGGCCGATATGTTATCGAAGAATTGGCGAAGACTGTTCACAATCAACGAATTTAAAATGGGCTATAGCTGGTAGAAATGTCGAAAAATTAAAGGAATCCTTGACTATTGTTCAAGAATATCTTGGTGATGGTAAGCATATTTTTCATTTTTCAGTATTCCATTTGTTATTAATATTGATATCAAATTACAGCATACGCGTCACAAATATTTATTAACTTTTTACCGATAATTAGTATATAGCTTGAGAACTCGCTGTATAAGACTTTCACCTCACACTTTAAAGAAATATATAACTAATTTATTTACTGTTTTAATTATGAGTGCTGCTTTTTCTGTAGCCGTGCTTCAAAAATTTCCTATCTCTAAATTTATCGGCAATGTGTCCTGACTTAACAAAATTATACATTATTGTTAATAATGGTAATTATATTTATGAATATATGAAGGGCCGCAAATCTGCAGCTCTATTTGATTTTCTATAAAAGAAAAAGAATCTATTGGTTTCTTACAAACCAATAAAGAAAAACAAACTTGATTGGGGCAGTTCAACTCTTCACTATAAGAAAATCGCTGAAACGACCAGTAATGAAGCTAAACCTGAGATTATAATTTTTCTAAAGGTGTGGTGTAAATACTGCTTATGAAATAGAGCTGCCTGTTCTGTGTGTCTAAAATAAGTTGCTAATGGTCTTTGACAATTCCCCCCTCCTCCTCCTCGGTTGATTATTAGAGGAAAAACGTCAATTATATTCAAGTTTAATGCAGGAATTATAGAACACAAAAGTTCTAAAGGAAATGTCATATTTATGCCAGATCTCGGATTGGAGCAATTTCAGTTGAAGAGAAAGAAAATGAAATAGTTTGTTACGAGTACAAGCCAGTGAAGAGTTAAAGTCAACTGAAATAAAACCATAAGTTTGTTTTTGCTGTCCATTAAAAAAAAAGAAATACTGTATAAAATCTAACAAACTTATATCTGCCCTAATCACACCATATATATTTGTAACTTTAGTGCTACTTTAGATGAGTGATCAAATAAGGAGTTTTTGAAATATGCAATCTAGTTTTTAATACATTTTTATTTACTTTTAATTTTAAGCTAATATTTATGTAATAATTCCTTAATTTGGAAAAAACATTTCCTATTGTACAATAAAAGTTTAAAACTGAAGTTAAATTTAATGAGCACGGGGGAAGTCCAATCTCCTTTGGTTATTAAGTTAGAAATATTTTAATATGGATGAAAATAATTTTTTAGAAACATTTAATTAAAATATCAAAGTTTTTTTTCCCAGTTTATTCTGATAACTTATAAAGATGTATTTGTGTAACATCTGCAAGATATAAATACCTTGGTGGGGGGGAAGTCATAAAATACGGTACATATTTTATATATATAGGTGTAACATATTGAAGACAGTAATCAGAGGGAAAAAGTATATTAGTTTGAATTTCTGTGTAAATATCCTGTTTTGAAAAAAATATATCTTTCTCCAAAACTGTTACGATGATATAAATATAATCAGAAAATTAGAATGGAACTCTTTAAAAAATATGCAATCTTCGAAATTCTTTTGAAAATGAATTTATCATTGTGCATTTGAACAGATATTTTGTTCATAAATTTCCATAATGTAAAAATTAGGAAGAAATGTAAACTTGAGTTACTCGCATGGTAGACAAATCAGTTATTAAGAAACTTGATAAGAATTCTTTTTTTTTTCAAAAGTAAGAATTTTTTTAAAAAATGAATGCTTAAGTACTAAAAAGTGGCTGCTACATGTCAAAAAGCAGTTGTAAAGTAATCTGGTATATAATAAATATATTGTGTTAATCTATAAAATGTATTTCTAAAGATATTTTTTATTTGGTATAATATATTTAAATAAAAAGAATAACTTATTTTCAGAATTAATATGTATATGTTACTAGTTAAAAACACATTATTTTTAAGGAATTATTGTAATATTTTAAAACTGTTATGTATACTAACATATCAAATGATGATTATTTTGTGGATTTTAAATAAAAAAAAATTGCAATGCAGTTTCAAGTACACCTTCCAGAATCTTACTTATGATGTAAAATATTATTTAAATTGATCAATTTCTCCCATTTAAATGATGTAAAATACATTGTGTTCCATGTGGAAAAGCAATTCTGAAAAATGTATGTTATGTATCCAATGAAAATTATATGTATATTGCTTTGGATTATAGAAATATCTTTCATCTTTTCTTGTATTGAAAGTTGAACCAACCTGCAGTTAAATTTTGAAGATCACGAAACAAATTGAAGTAAAATTAGTTTATTATTTATGATACGTCCAATTATTTTTTATTAAAAAGAATTAGGATCTTTAACAAGAGACTGTGGCAAACCCGAACATGGGTCCTGAATTGAATATGGCAACCCCTTTGAATAGTTTTGAGTCTGCCCGAGAGATAGAACACAAGATGTAAACACACTAAAGCGGTGTGTGATGAGCACCACAGTAAAATAAATGAGAATGAGAAATGCTTCTTTCACTATAAGACATTGCATTTTTCTCAATGCTTCAAAAGTTAGACACATAATCATTAAATACATTTTTAACATGTTTTAAGCTAATGGCTCTAAATGTCCATGCAAGTTTCCCATACCTTCAACATTACTCATTCTATGTTTAAAGATTATTTGTAGACCTCTTCCTCCTCTGACAAACCCACTATTTACTTATTTCTTTATTGTATCTTTATTCTTGAGTCCATTTAAGTGCATATTCTTGAGGTACGTTCATTGAATGTTCATATGTGCTTTCTAAATCAACCACCTTCATGCCTTGTTCTCATTTTTCACAATAATTTTTAATTTTACTTCAATGATTATGGCTTTTTCTTTTACAAATTTGCACAATACGCTGAATATGCAAGTTTTAAAAAATGTTATCCGAAGAGACATTAAAATGCTAGACATGATAGATGTAGCAGGCTCACAACCTGGGATTTTTCATTTTGGGAATTTTTCATGCAAAATGATTCTCAGAAAGGGTTTTGTTTGTTAATTTGTTTTGCTTGTTTAAAATGGATTTTACTGTATGTGATAAATTGAATTTTTTAAGGATGAGTAATTTTGAAATGTTATCAATCATAGTATTTCAAATGTTATCTTCCTCTTGCATTTTATTACTCAATTTTTAAGAAGAAATTCATCAGATTTCTAAAAATGTCTGTTATTATACTTCTAACTTGATATTGCTAATGCAAAGGTTCTTATTTAGTAACTGTATTGAATACTTTTGTTTTCATAAATTAATTGATCACACAGTCATGTACAATATTTCATACCTTTTCATATTGAAATGACACAGTTTCATAAGAAATAAATCTTAATTTATTTCATTTTTAATTTCACTTAATTTTAATCATTATTAATTTTTAATTTTAATTTGTAATCATTATTGCTTCTATTAATTTATAAATTTGTGAGTTTTGGATTTTAATAAAAGTGTTACACTGGTTATTTTGTCTCAAAATTGAAAAATAAAAACTCTGGAACATTTGTTTTTATATTGAAACGTGACACACACATATGTTATTTTTCCTACAGTAACCTTTTTTGTGGAAAAAGTTGAGTTTTACGGGCAAATTTCGCTTCCTAGCATGAACTTGAAAATTAAGATGAGGGCAACCCTAGAACATGTGATCATGGTTACCAAATTGGTGACAAATTTGACAAAAATATATTACCAAGGAACTATCAAGAAGTCACTGGAATCAATCTTTTTGGAAATTTCCATGAGGCTGTATGAAGAACCTGTGAAACAAAGGTTGAATCAGTTAAGAAGAGAGTAGTCATGTGCATTGTCTGCGATAAGCGAGGCTTTCTCTGTTGGGAGTTTTTGCTAGTAGAACTGTTTAGAGCAGTACCTGAAACATTGTAAAGGTTATAATAAGTAAAATTTCCACTATGGATATTCTGTTATAATGTTTTTTGTTTATATACATCGATTTGTTTTCATGTAGTCATTTTTTCATCCTTATCATTAATAAATCTATTATTCAAATAATTGGAATCGTCAGCTTTTTTTTCACCCAAGCATTTTACAAAAAAGTAGAACATATTATGCTCATTATAATCAACAGATGTAAATATTTAGTTTCTCTGTACCAGACTCATATTTATTTCAGACTTAGTAGTATAATCATATTACTGACTGTTTTGTATAATGCTTAAATGATGATTTTTTTTGTTTGGTTATTTTCTCATGACAATTTTTTTAATTGTAGAAAGTTTTAGAGTTGTATTTCTTATGCTGTCATTACTTTGATGAAAGCATATTGCTTTCATCAAGACTTTTTTAAGGAATTATTTTACTAACATATTTTTGAGTATAAGGAAATATATTATTTTACTTCACTTTTGTACAAGTACTCATCAATTTGCTTATTTTGTATTTTGCTCAAATATAAAATATTTGATACTTACGTATTATTACAACTGTATTGGCAACATTAGATGAAACGAAATACGTGGTTGCTAATTCAGCGCTTATGAACATACAAATTGGGGCTGCCAACTTGGCGAGTTATCTTGAACATTGAGTATTGTTGCAATAGTACGCAAGTTCCAGATATTCTTCCTTTTTCCTGCTATATACCTTGATTTCAATATTGTAAAACAAACTATGTATAATAGAGATTTGTTGCATTTTTTTTCATTTTATATCATGAAAAATTATTATCAATATAAAGTATTTATATAATTTTCTTTCCAGTTCTCGACATCAGTAAAACTACAATAATTGAAGCTGATGTAAAAAATGCTACATCAATAGCTGATATGTGCAAAAGAGCTCGTCTCATTCTGAATTGTGTTGGACCAGTAAGATCATGTTCTTATATTCTGTTGTGCTTGGTTCCTATTAAAAATATCCATTTGCAAAATTAGAAGTAAACTATTAAATTAATGATTTAATCTTATTTTGAGTTATAACTTTTTTTAAAGAAAGGGATTTAAATTTATTTCGGAAATAATTAATATTGTAAATAAGGTATGTTTTCCTATACAGCACTATTTCTAAATATTAAAATTGTGTTTACTTTACATTTTTTTTATGTTTAAAGTTATTGGAAATATAGGTCTAGATAAAAATTCAGTGTTGATTATGACTATAATATTGGTACAAATTATGATTTTATATGTTTAATTATTTTGTGTTTCTATTTTTTAGTATAAATTCTATGGTGAAGTTGTTGTAACCGCTTGTGTTGAGAATGGAACACATCACGTTGACCTCAGTGGAGAAATGAAAGTAATTTATGTCAATTTTTCCACATTTATAAAAAGATCAATTGTGATAAAGTTAGTTGTGGATATTGCAAAAGAGTGTTCTTAGATTAAATATTTTATTCACTGATTGGCAATTCATTAAAATATTTTAAAATACACTAAAAATAATACACTGACGTAAAAACTCTTGAAATAAAGATTGAAGATACTTTTCTGCTTGAAGAAAACATATTTTTAATCAAATTAAATTGTATTGTTACTTTTAATAAAAGGCTTTTTGTAATTGAAAAAAATTCAGCTCAGTAAAATTAAAAATTTTTTTTTTTAAATATTGGAATATATAGATAAATGCATGCTCAATTCTAAGCAATTAAAAACAATTAATGTGTGCCAGTTAAGACATTAGTGAATTCTATACTTAATTTTGATAAAAATAAAGTGCAGAAAATATTTAAATCGGTTTTAAAGGCTAGTTATCTAAAAATAAATAGAATTCACTGGTTTTATTTACAAATAACAACAAGGAAAGATATTTTATATATAAATACCAATAAATTAAAAGTTTCTTTTCCTGTAAAATTTTAATTCATTTAGATGTATTAGCCAAAGGCTCCTCATATCTGCTTTATTATTATTTTTTTAAATTTTACTTCAAAGATCATATAATTATAAATATAAAAACAATGTATACAAATAGTAATTGGCTGCAAGACTGATTATCTCAGTTTCAAACAAATACTAAATCTAAATTTAATGTTATTCAAACATATGAATTATGAAGAATTAAATACTTGACCTTTCTTGCAAATTTTAAACATATTTATATTTTGCTACTATGGAAAAAAAGATTCCTTATCTATCAAATTGTAAGAATAGGTTTTCTACTCTTCCAAATCAAACTTACTCCACTTTTCATTGTTCATGTTAAGCAACTGTGTTATATTCTTTATTATTGCTATGCCATACATTTTTAAATGTCAGCCTTTTCATTCCTCTATTATGAATATGAATAAGTGTTTCAGCATCAATATAAGTGAGCAAAAGCAAAAAACTACCCTTTTTTTTTATATCATTTATCATCAGAATGCAAACAGGAAATTGAAATGTTTCTCTCCTCAAGAATTTAAATAAACAGAAAATCATTATGAGCCCAATAATTTTTAATTGATTTTGTGCCCTCAAAATTTTTACTTTAGACATTTTACAATATGTTAGTTTTTTAATAAATCATTATATTTAAACATTTTTTTATTGATGCTCAGATATCTACGTTATGTTACGTGATTATTCCAAACCAAACTATAAGTTTTATATTATGTGCCACATATGAACATCAATTTAGACTAGACCATTTGCAAATTTTGCAGTAATTCTAGTTTATTGTTAACATTCAAAATTTCTAAAATGATTGTTTTGCAGTATTGATTTTCAAAAAATCATTCATAAATGCTCTTAGTCTCAATTAAGTATCCTTAAGATTTAATTAAAACATTTTATATTGAGTAATACACATTTTGATATATTCTTATTTGAAGATAGTAGGATTTTAAGTAATATTTACTTAAAAAGCTGAATGTCATTCATATAAATTAGTACATTTATTATATATGGATTATCTAAAAAGTAATATTTTTAGATGTGTAAAATTATGATATAAAATTGAGATGTGAGCAAAATTCAAACATTTCAGACTTAGCAGTAATTCTTATAATTGAAATTTTATTAATTTATATTGTAGGAAAAGCTCCATTTTTTTTTTCTTCAGTTTCCTTTAAATAAATTTATAAGTGAATTTCGGAATAAAAATTTTTCATAGAACAGTGTAAAGATTTTATTGTGTTGTAAAATATTAGTATTCTGATTAGATACAATATAACATATTATCTCATTTAACTTAGATTTTTAGACACCACATTTGAAAAATTAAAAAAGTTTTTTAAAAATTAAGTAACTTTAGAGTTTAAGTATTATTTAGCAAAAGTAGATATATAAGTATATTCTGCTTTTGGCTTGAATGAAAATGTTTCAGTTTTTGTAATTAAGATACTTTGAACTATTCAAACAGAACTAAATTAGTAGCATACTTCCCATTGATTGAAATGAAATGTGATAGTTGTATTGTTTTGTTTTCTGCTCATATTCTCTTATAAACCAGAAAAGTTCACTTCTTAAACATTCTGATGTAATATATACACTCTGTAAACTTGTGTTAATACAGAATGCTCCTTCCTCAGTGAAAGTATTGTGTATAGATATTCATATGAAATTTCATGACGATAGCTTTATTGACATACACATTATATTCATTAAAGAAAACAGTTAATTGCCAATCATCTCAGGTTATTGGATATTCTATTTGTGCATGTGTGTGCGTGTGCGAGTGAGTGAAAGTATTAAATGAAATGTTACTTATCTATGATAAATTTTGGGAGAAAACATACTCTTTTTAAAGGGAAAAAAATTAGCTACATAACATGGGGGAGGGGGAAATCTTTTAGGTTTATTGTGTAAGATATAATATTTTATTTTTTCCTTACTGAAAAACTATTATGCTTAATTAATATTGAATAATGAAATATTTATTGTGTGTGTACACCAGTGGCATAACGGAGAATATTAGGGCCCCCTGCAAAGTCAGGTTTTGGGCCCCAAGAATCTTACAACAGATAGCAAAACCATAGGTTCCCCTCCGCAATGCGGGGGTGTATGTTACGCTACTGGTCTGCACACAAGCACTTCAATGTGAAGCATAATTTTTACTGAAAGGTCATAAATATAAAATATTAATTTAATAATGTGGATGGAGGTTTTTTCTTTTTACAGCTTAAATATTACTTATTGAGATCTGTTACCTTTAAATATCTGTATAGCTTAAGGATATTTTGTATCTACATTGTCAGCTGCATTAGAAATTTAAAAAATCTATAATACTTATTGGTAATTATGTCTCAATTTACTATAACTTATATATATATTTTAAAGTATTTAGAAACAATGCAAGCAAAGCATTTCAAATCAGCCAGAGAAAAAGGTGTATACATTGTTGAAGCTTGTGGATTTGATAGTATTCCAGCTGATTTTGGTATATCTGTTCTGAAGAAAAAATTTCCAGGTAAATTTATTTTTTGGTTTTGTATTGTTATTCATGTTACTCACGGAAATTATTTAAAAGTCTATGTTTTCTCAATTAAATTTATCAATTTTTATTTTTTTTTTCTTTAAAAAGCAATTTTCATATTTTTACTTTTTTATGTAAGGTACATGTTTTAATTACCTTTTATGTTTATATACATATTAATTAATATCAACTGGTTAAAATGTTCTTTTGAGACTCAAAATAAGTTTTAAAAAGCACTTTTCTTTTCTTAATATACCCCTTTTGAACAAATTTGTCTTTTTAAGAAACATGCCATTTTTGTAATTTTAGAAGTAAATATAAAAATAAATCTTTGGGTATCTTCAAGCTAATTAAATAAATCTACATTCTGTAAAATTTAATTGCATTATTATTTTAGAGGGGGGAGATTTGCAGAGATGTTTGAATTCTTAGAAAATTAATAGTATCTATGTAATATATATTTTGAACTTGTGTGTATTATTATTGGTTAGAATACTTATCTTAATTATTACCTATAATATTATATAATTTTATTTTTATTAATTTGTAGGTGATTTAAATTCCGTTGAATATTTTGTTGAAGTAGGACAGGGTCCTAGTGTAAGTATTCCTCACTTATATCATGATTTTGAAAGGTGATGATATTTATAGATTTGATAATAGATGTGTGAATGCATCATTAAATATAAGTTATTTTAAAAAGTTATAATTACCTCTCTATAACTGTAGAAATATAAGTCCACACTTTTAAATCAGTAGCTATATTAGCTTAAATAGGAATCTTCATGATTTAAAATATGATTATAAAATTTTCTGAGTCATCATTATATTGCTGTTTTGTACTATTGCAAATTTGATAGAGGATAATAATTAGATCTATGTTCTTCCATTCAATACATTATTTTAAAATGTAACCTTACTTTCTTATCACATTATTGTAGGAAGCAATTCCTTTTGATTAAAAAAAAATAATTCTGTTTCATTTGTTTGCTATGTTTTTGTTTTTAATAAATGATATGATCTATCACACATGTTATATTCCATACTACCTGATATAGCTGAATAGACAAATTTCATAATTTTGTAGATGTGTTGGCATTAATCACTACACCATTACTTTAAATTTATTAATTTTAATGAGAAACTTTTTAAAGTTATTTTTTCTATAGAAAATGGCTATCAAACTGTTCAATTTAATAAGAGGAATAGCATTTATATAATGAAATAATGCTTATGCTATATAGAATGAAAAATATTTTTTTAAAAAATCACTCATTAGGTAAGTTCTATAGAAATTTAGTCAAATTTTATTGCTATTCTTTTCCATCTATTCACACCAATGTTTCACAAGCATTTTTCTATACTGTCTAGTCATCTTGTACTGGGTCTGCCTCTTCTCTTGCTTTCTGGTTTCAAGAACATTATTTGCTTAATTGGGTTGTTGGTATCATACCTGAATATTTGGCCAAGCCATCTTAATTGTGAAAAGCCTTAATCACTTTAATTAAATTTAGTTGACTGTACTTCCTATGGGTCTTATAAGTGTTTTGTATAGTTGCACTTTTATTTCCCGGCTTGTAAATGTGGATTTAAATTGATTTCTCAAAACGATTGTAACATCTATTAGCTGTGTTGATTTTATTTTTAATTTCAATTGTTATACTGTTATTTACAATTATACCTAAATATTTAAATTGATGGACTTCCTCAAAAACATAATTATATATTGTCAGTTGTTCCGTGGTACAAGCTCCTGTCTGAGACTGCCATAAACTTAGGTTTGACTGTCAATGGAAAAAACAATCTTTTTTGCTGCCACTTCAAGTGCACAAAATGCTTCGACAATCGTTATTCTTCCTATAATGTCTATATCATCTGTATATGCTAACAGTTGTACAGACTTTGTGAAGATGTTTTTTTTTTTATGTTTGTATGCCAGAGTCTCGTATTGCTTTTTTGAGGGCAAGGTTAAATAATTTGGATGAAAGAAAATCTCCCTGTTCAAATGTTTTCAGTATAGAAAACATCTGAAAAAGTTCTTCCCCCAACTTAATTCTTCATTTCACTTTATTAAGAGTCATCTTTATCAGGTTAACTCATTTTCTGGGTATTCCCAACTCCAACATTGCTTCAAACAGCTTCTCCCTACCAATGCTGTCTTAAAATCAATGAACAGGTGATATATATCGATGCCAAGTTCTTTGGTTTTTTCATTTGTCTAATTCTGTATAGTTGATCATTTGTAGATCTACCTTTTTGAAATCCATATTGATATTCTCCTATTATTTTATTGGAATATTCATCAAGTCCAGTTCTTTCTCTCTAAGATTTCTTAACCAGATGCTTTTCAGGGTGAGGTAGTTAGCCTCACGCCCAACCCCCAACCTGGAGGACCTGTCCCCTGATATAATGCCTAGGGACAGGGTACCCGGCTACCCCGAGCACTGGGTACCCATTTTAGTCACCTCTTATGACATGCATGAGTTATATTGGTACTATTCTTTCACACCCGGTCATCTAATTCCAAAAATGTTGCTGGTATATGCTATTTTAACTTTTTGATATTTGTAATTTGATTATATTGCAATGTTTATAAAATTTAAAACTTTCTTACAAAAAGAGCTTTGTGTAATACTTGAGATGTTTGTAATTTTTAAATCAATTAGTGTTCTCTTTTAATATCGATGTTATTTTATATTTACCTTTAATAATGCCTCATATTCTTGCTAATGCACTTGTATAAAAACGTGCCTTCTATTAAATTTTTATCTTATTATAATGTACTTATTTCATCAATATTAAACTCAAAATAAAAATATTAAAAATGTAATTTTAGTTACTATACTCTAAAAAATGATTGAATCTGCTTGTACAAAGTTAAAAAATTTTTAATGAATTACATGAATATAGTTCTTTCTCTTGATACTTACTTACTATACCATCAACCAATTTCATCCAATCAAAAATTATCTGTCAAATACAGTAATATGTTGCCTCATTCCTGTGTGTGTTCAAATAGAATAGTAATGGCAGTATTAGGCAATGTCTTTCAAATTGACAATGCCTTTATATATGGTGAAATTGGTCGATGATATAATACATAAAAGTTCCATTCTGTCTTACATTATGCATCAACCCCTTAACTGCTGAGAAAAAATTACGAGATTCACCCCTCAGTGCCACCATTTTTTCCACAGGCGCGCATTAAGCGGTTTATCGGGGGAAAAGAAAAGGCATATTTTTCATCTAAAAATTGTTTACTTTCACTTTAAAAAAGAAAGAAAAGAAATGAATAAAATAATAAAAGGAAAATGAAAGATTTAATCTCTTGAGTTACAATATAATAAAAAATGAAGTATAACTTATCTGTTCCGTGATATATCCTGAAACATGGTTGAACATGTTAACCAGCATCACATTTAGTGCATTCGTACAAAAAATTTAAAAGCTATTACACACTGTATGCAAAAATGACAGCAAATGAAGAATAGAAAAGAGCACGACTCAAACGAAAAAACGTGAAAAACTGTTTAGCTATGAATTTCATCATTCCTGGAATATACCCTTTCAAATCCTTTCCCACTCCTTCTCGGAAATAAGTAAATTCTCCCGACTGTCATTTTATTGTATTCCAAAGCCGTAGAACTAGTTTTAAACAGAGCAGCACAATACAAAAAGTCCTCCTTTGGAAGGATGAGTATACACATCCGGACTTAAGGGGTTAATTATTTAGGCTATACTAAGTTACTTAACATATTGTGGTATGTTTTTTGTATGATTTAATTAGTTGTTTATCAAATTCTAACAATTTCAATTTCTTGGATTTTAGGGTCGAAGCACAAATATTGGAACATTCTTATCAGCTGTTCATTCTGTTACAGATTTTTTCAATATCAAAGAATATGAGCGTGAACTTAAGAAAGATGTTTTTAAGAAGGACTTAGTAAAAAGCAATTATTCACTATCTTGGAGGTATGATTATGTTCTTTTTGGATTTTCCAATGTATCCAAGAATTCTTTTAACAAATTTGTTCCTAACATGAAACTTATATTATTGTTTAAATATTGATTGATTTTAAATTAATAATTTATATATATTTATTATTAGTCTGGAAAAAGGTTTATATTTAAAAAAAATACTCATTATAGAGGAGTGAAGAAAGACAGACATCTCTTTGCATGAATTTACTGTAACTGTTATTTGAATCAAAATTTTTAATGTAATGACTATCTTATTAAATAAATTGCAAACTGTGTAATTACGTGGTTGTGCCATAAAATATATGAATCTTTATATTATTCAAGCTAAAACATGATTGTATATGGTCTCTCTCTGTTTATAATGAACACACAATAATAGATACTCCTTTTTTAAAAAAAATTTTAAGAAATGAAATTGTTTTATTTTTGCATGGACTCTTTATTGTGTTTAATTTTAATGTATGTGCCATAAAATCCAGTTTGATTATAAAGTTAAAAGGAATAATATCTTATGTAATAATTATTAGATATCTTAATGAAAACAGCTTGATCCTTTTAATCTCGCTTATAAGAGAACTTAACATTTCAGTTTGCAATATTTTGTTTTAATTTGGTGTAGTTGCAGGAATTATTAGTTGGAAATGATCTTTTTTTTAATCTTGTCATGTTTAAAATTTTACTGCTCTTTATATATATATATATATTATTTACTATTTCGTTTTTTTGTTTTTCCAAAAAAATTTTTTTTTTTTTTTTTAAAAAAAAAAAAAATTTTTTTTTTTTGGGGAAAAAAAAGGGGGGGAAATAAAAAAGGGAAAAAAAATTTTAAAAATTTTTTTTTAAAAATTTTTAAAACCGGGTTTTAAAATTTTTTTTTAAAAAAAAAAATTTTTTTTTAAAAATTTTTTTTAAACCAAAAAAAAATTTTTAAAAAAAAAAAAACCCTTTTTTTTGGGGAAATTTTTTTTTTTTAAAAAACCCCCGGTTTTTTTTTAAAAAAAATTTTTTATTTTTAAATTTTTAAATTTTTTTTTTTAAAATTTTTCTTTTTTTTTTCCCAAATTTAAATTTTTAAAAAACCTTTTTTTTTTTTTTTAAAAAAAAGGGGGGGTTTTTTTTTAAAAAATTTTTTAAAAATTTTTAAAAAAGAATTTTTTTCCAAAAAAATTTTTTTTTTTTTTTTTTTCAATAAAATTTTAAAAACCCCAAAAAAACCAATTTTTTTTTTTTTTTAAAAAATTTTAATTTTTTTTTTTTTTTGGGAAAAATTTTTTTAATTTAAAAATTTTAGGGGGTTTAAAAAAATTTTTTTGGGGGAAAGGGGTTTTTGAAAAAAAAAATTTTTTTTAAAATTTTTTTTTTAAAAAAAAATTTTTTTTTTGGGGGGGTTTTTTTTAAAAAATTTAATTTTATTTTTCAAAAAAAATTTTTTTGGGTTTTTTTTTTTTCCAAAAAAAATTTTTTTTTTAAAAAAAAAATTTTTTTAAAAGAAATTTTTTTTTTTTTAAAACCCCTTTTGGGTTTTTTTTTTTTTTTCCATAAAACCTTTTTTTTAAAAAAAAATTTTTAAAAAAAAAATTTTTTTTTTAAAATTTTTTTTTTTTAAAAAAAAAAAATTTTTTTTAAATTTGGAAATTTTTTTTAAAATTTTTTGGGGAATTTTTTAAAAAACCTTTTTTTTTTTTTTTTTTAATATATTTTAAATTTCCTTTTTTTTTTAAAAAATTTTTGGGGGTGGGGTTTTTAGACCATATAATTCCATATTTAAACTCTTACACTACACAGTATTTTTTAAAAAATTAAAAAAAAAATTTTTGGGGGGGGTTTTAAAAAAAACCTTTTTTTCCCTTTTTTTAAAAAAAAAAGGGGCCCAAAAAAAAAAAGTTTTTTAAAAAAAAACCCCTTTTTTGGGTTTTTAAAAAAAATTAAAAAAAGGGGGGGGGGGAAAAAAAAACCTTTTTTTGGGGGGGGTTTTTTTTTAAATTTTTTTTTTTTTAAAAAAAAATTTTAAAGGGGAAAATTTTTAAAATAAAAAATTTTAAAAGGGGGAAAAAAAAAATAATTTTTTAAAAAAATTTTTTTTTAAAAAATTTTTGGGGGTTGGGGGGGGGAAAATTTTTTTTTTTTGGGAAAAAAATTTTCCCTTTTTTTTTTTTTTTGGGGGAAAAAAAAAAAAAAGGGGGGGAAAAATTTTTTTGTTTTAAAGGGGAAAAAAAAAAAAAAAGGGGGGTTTTTTTTAAAAAAAAAACCCCTTTTTTGGGGGGTTTTTTTTTTTTGGAAAAAAAACCCCCCCCAAAAAAAGGGGAAAAAAAATTTAGGGTTTTTTTTTTTTTTTGGTTTTTTTACAAGGTTTTTAAAAAGGGAAAAATTTTTTTTAAAAAAAAAATTTTTTTTTTTTTTAAAAAAAATTTGGGGGGGTTTTTTTTTTTTTTTTTTTTTTGGGTTTTTTTTTTGGAAAAAGGGGGAAAATTTTTTTGGTTTTTTAAAAATTTTTAAAAAACCCCTTTTTTTTTTGGGGTTTATTTTTTTAAAAATAAGGGTTTTAAGGCAAATTTTTTTTTTTTTTTTTGGGGAATTTTTTTGGGGGAAAAAATTTTTTTTTTTAATTTTTAAAAAAAACCAAAATTTTTAAAAAAAAATTTTTTTTTTTCCCCCAAAAAATTTTTTTAAAAAAAAGGGGTTTTTAAAAAAAATTTTTTTTAAAAAAATTTTTTCCAAAAAATTTTTTTTAAAAAAAAAAAAATTTTTTGGGGAAAAAAACCCCCAAAAAAAAAAAAAAATTTTTAAAATTTTTTGGGGGGTTTTTTTTAAAAAGAAATTTTTTTTTTTTTAAAACCCCAAAAAAATTTTTAAAAAAACCCCCTTTAATTTTTTTTTTGGGGTTTTTTTTTTTTTTTTTTAAAAACCCCCCCTTTTGGGGTTTTAAAAAATTTTTTTTTTTTTTAAAAATTTTTGGGGTTTTAAAAAAAAAAATTTTTTTTTAAAATTTTAAAAAAATTGGAAAATTTTTTTCCCTTTGGGGTTTAAAATTTTTTTTTAAAAAAAAATTTTCCCCTTTTCCCCCCCCCAAAAAAAGGGGTTTTTTTTTTTAATTTAAAATTTTTTTTCCCCTTTTGGGGGGGGGGTTTTTTTTTTTGGAAAATTTTTTTTGGGGGAATTTTTTTGGATAAAGGAAATTTTCCCCCTTTTTTCCTTTTAGGGGGGGGTTTTTTGGGGGGGTTTTTTTTAAAAACAAATTTTTCCCCAAAAAACCCCCCAAATTTTTTTTTTTTCAAATTTTTTCCCGGGGGGCCCCCCCGGGCCCCCTTTTCCCCCTTTTAAAAAATTTTTGGGAAAAATTTTTGCCCCGGGTTTTAAAAAGGGGGGCCCCTTTTTTCCCCAAAAGTTTAAAAATTTTTGGGGTTTAAAAAATTTTGGGAAAAAAAATTTCCAAAATTTTTTAAAAAAAAAAAAAAAAAAAAAAAAAAAAATTTAAAAAAAAGGAAAAAAAAAAATTTTTTTTTTCCAAAGGGGGTTCCCAAAAAAAAAAAAATTTTTTTTTAAAACCAAAAAATTTTAAAAAAAAATTTTTTTTCCCAAAAAAATTTTAAAAGAAACCCAAAAAAAAAAAAGGTTTTTTTTTTTTTTCCCAAAAAAAAAATTTTTTAAAAAAAAAACCCCCCCCTTTTTTAAGGGAATTGGGTTTTAAGCCAAACCCCTTTTTTTTTTAAAAAAAAAACCCCATAAATTTTTCCCTTTTAAATCAATTTTTAAAAAAAATTTTTGGGAAAAAAATTTTTAAAAAATTTGGGAAAAAAAGGCCCTTTTTTTTAAAAAAAAAAATTTTTTTTAAAAAAAAAATTTTTTTAAAAATTTAAATTTTTTTTTTTTAAAAAAAACCCCCCTTTTTTTTTTTTTTAAAAAAACCCTTTTTTTTTTTTTTTTTAAAAAAAATTTTCCCCCTTTTTTTTTAAAAAAACATTTTTAAATTTTGGGGTTTTTTAAAAAAATTTTTTCCCTTTTTTAAAAGGGGGCCCTTTAAAAATTTTTTTTCCCCCTTTTTTTTTTAAAAAAAAATTTTTTTTTTTTTTTTAAAAAAAAAGTTTTTAATTTTTTAAAAAAAAAAAATTTTTTTTAAAAAAAAAAAGGGGGTTTTTTTTTATTTTTTTTTAAAAAAAAAAAAAAATTTTTTTTTTTTTAAAAAATTTTTTTTAAAAAAAAATTTTAAAAAAAATTTTTTTTATTTTAAAAAAAATTTTTAAAAAAAAAAAAGGGGGGGTTTTTTTTTTTTTTTTTTTTTTCCCGGGGAAAAAAAAAAAGTTTTAAAAAAAAAAGGGGTTTTTAAAAATTAAAAATTTTTTTTTTCCAAAAAAATTTTAAATTTTTATGGGAAATAAAGGGGGAAATTTGGGGGTTTTTTTTTGAAAAAAAAAAATTTTTTTTTTGGGGGAAAAAAAATTTTAAAAAAAATTTTTAAAATTTCCCCCCAAAAGAAATTAAAGGGTTTTTTTTTTCCCCTTTGGGGGGAAAAAAAAAAATTTTTTTAAAAAAAAAAAAAGGGGTTTTTTTAAATTTTTAAAAAAAACCCTTTTTAAAAAAAAAATTTTTTTTTTTTTTTTAAAAAAAAAAAAAGGGGGGGGAAAGGGGGAAAAAAATTTTTTTGGGGCCCCTTTTTTAAAATTTTCCCCAAAAAAGGAAACCCCTTTTTTAAAAAAATTTTTGGGAAAAAAAAAAGGGGCCCCTTTTTTTAAAAAAAACCCCAAAATTTTAAAAAAAAAAAAATTTAAAACCCCAAAAAAAAATTTTTTTTTTAAAAAAACTTTAAAAAATTTTTTTTTTTTTAAAATTTTAAAATTTTTTAATTAAAAATTTTAAAAAATTTTTAAAAAAAAAAAAAATTTTTTGGTTTTTTGGGTTTTTTTTTAAAAAAAATTTTTTAAAAAAAAAAAAATTTTTTCCCCCCTTTTTAAAAATTTTAAAAATTTTAAAAAAAAATTTAAAAAAATTTACATTTAAAAAAAAAATTTTTAAAAACCAAAATTTTCCCAAAAAATTTTTAAAAATTTTTAAATTTTTTTTGTTTTTTTTTTTAAAAAAATTTTTTAAAAAAAAAAAAATTTTTTTTTTTTTAAATTTTTTTTTCTTTTTTTTAAAAAAAAAAAATTTAAATTTTTTTTTAAAAATTTTTTAAAAAAAAAAAAATTTTAAAATTTTAAAAAACTTAAATTTAAAAAAAAATTTAAAAAACCCCCAAAAAAAATTTTTAAAAAAAATTTCCCCAAAATTTTTTTTTAAAAAAAAAAATTAAAAAAATTTTTAAAAAAATTTTTTGTTTTTTCCCCAAAAAAAAATTTTTTTTTTTTTTTTAAAATTTTTTTTGGGGTTTTTTTTGGGTTTTTTTTTATGTTTTCCCCGGGGTTTTTTTAACCTTTTTTTTAAAAATTTTTTGTTTAAAAAAAATTAAATTTTTTAAAAAAACCCTTTTTTTAAAAACCCCTTTTTTGATTAAATTGGGGGTTTTTTAAAAAAAAAAAGGGAAAATTTTTTTGGGGGAAAAACCCCGGTTTTAAAAAAACCTTTTTTTTTTAAAAAAGTTTAAAATTTTTTTTAATTTGGGGGTTTAAAATTTTTTTTTTAAAAAAAAATTTTTAAAAAAATTTTTTTTATTAAAAAAAAATTTTTTTTAAAAAAAAATTAAATTTTTAAAAAAAAATTCCAAAAATTTTTTTTAAAAAAATTTTAAAAATTAAAAAGGAAAATTTTTTCCCAAAAAAAAAAAAATTTTTTTAAAAAACCAATTTTTTTAAAAAAAAAAAACCCCCCAAAAAAAAAAAAATTTAAATTTTTTTGGTTTTGGGAAAAAGGGGGGAAATTTTTTAAAAAAAATTTTAAATTTTTTTTTTTTAAAAAAAATTTTAAAAAATTTTTTCCCCGGGAAAAAACCCCCCGGGGGAAAAACAGGGTTTTTTTTTCCAAAAAATTTTTTTTTTAAAAAAAAAAATTTTAAAAAATTTTTTTTTTTTTTGGTTTTTTTAAAATTTTTTTGGGTTTTTAAAGAAATCGTAAAACTGCTCGAATTAAAGTTAGCGTATGATAAAACTTATTCAAAAATAAATTCGAGCTTAAAAATAATGAAAAACGAATACAATACTAAGTTAATTGACATAAAAGAACTGAACTAACTTCAACAATGAAAAGCATAATTTGAAAAAATAATTACAATCCTACGATCAACTGCTTCCTCAACATACGTTTAGCTTGTTAAGCTGATTCTTATTCAAATTTGGCGTCGAATTACACCTCTTACTGCTTTTAGCATTGGTAGTATGATGACCTACGTTCGATCTTTTGCAAAGCAATTTTATGTACTGAAACATTGACTGCACTTAAAGGTTAAAACAAAACATGATGTACAAAACAGCTCTGAGTGGGCCTTGCATCAAATTCCTTTGGATAAAATAAGCGGAAAAATTTCAATGGATGCGCTTCGGCGTTTGTGGAATACCACGCCAGTCTTGAGTATCATCAAAACTGTAACTATTTGGCAAAAAATAAGTAGAAAGTGTAGTTTAAGTAGGTCATATAATCTTCATCTTCTCTTAAAAGAAATATATTTAGCTTAAAATTATATAAAAGAAACCGATGAAAAATATAACAAATGCGTAAACATCCCGCGATAATGCTATCAATTGTTGCCAAACCTACAAAACAAAATTTGAATTGTTAAAAGAATAATTTTAGAAAAATTGATTTATTAGAAAAATAATTCTAATTATGTATCAAAGAACAAAAAATGTATAAATAGGACAATCAACAAACATAACTATAGTAAAAATATGTATTAATCACTAAAAAACTGCGTGTAAAGTATAAATTTTCGCATTCAGAGAGAATCATGACATCATATGATGTCATAACACCGAAAAATCAGTTAAATTTTAAAAAAAATTAGGGAGAATTACGAAATAATAAGTGCATAAGAACCCGTCCGAAATCAAATGCAACGTTATGTCAAAGTTTCAGAGGAAATGGTCAAGTACTTTCAGAGATTAGCGACTTTGAACAAACACACATTACATTTTTATTTATATAGATATAGAATTTTTTTAAATTTTAATTAATTGTTTTTATTAAGTAACAAAATTGTGATTTGTATGTTAATCGATAATTATTTGTATGGCTATAGTTTAGAATTAATATTTAAATATGCATTATGAATGTGTACTTTTTATAAGAAATAAGCATCAGAAATTTTTTAAATTACAATACAAATAATTTCATGTATTTTATTTCAGGTTGAATCACGTGGATATATTAAGATGCACTCATTCCTAATTGCTTTATGCTATGTATTTTTCTTTTCTGTATTTGGATTTCTCTCAATGTTTTCTTTTGGAAGATCTTTACTTGCTAAGGTACTGTCCATTATTTTTTATTAACTGCTTTTAGTTTTCAAGAATATTTTGCAATATAAATGCTTTCAAATATATTTGCAAGTGCAAAAATTCTCTTATTAAAAAGATAAAACAATTTGTATAACAAGAGTCTGAAAGTGTTAAAATATAAGTGATCTTATAATTTTAAAAAATTGTAGAAATATACTGTAAAATATAATCATTATTTTCTTTTTTTTTAAAATAAAATATTTTTAAATTTCAGTATCCATCCTTTTTTTCTGCTGGAGCATTCTCAACTGAAGGACCAACTAGACAACAGGTATTAAATGGAATTTTGGAGCTAATTATATGTGCTTTCCCTCCCAATACTTCTGCTAATTTTACATTTTAATTATTTTAAAAAGCTTTATTCAACTTTCAAAACTTAATTGGCTTAAGTAACTTAAGATCAAAATGAATGGATGTAATTATAATGTATCTTAGTAACTACCTTTCAGATTATTTAACAAAAAAGATATATAAGTTATTTTAAATTTAGTTGCATACTATATGAAATTTTTTTTATTACATTTTTTTCCCTAAAATTCACTACATAAATGCTTAATCTTGTTTATATGGCATATGTACAGTTTTTCATAATAGGAATATTTTTTTGACTTTTGTAGGTTATGGAAGGTACTACTACTGTGACTTTATTGGCCAAGGGATGGAAAAATAAACTGTCAGAACCAACAGATCAGCACACAACTCCACCTGATACTCAAATGAAACTGACAATTAATGGTCCAGGTTTGTATAAAAATTTTGTATTTAGGACATTAAAGACGCATTTTAGTAATCATTCTGAATTATTTAATTGGATCTGTTATAATATTGTAATTTTCTTTATTTTGTGCATTTTAATATTTATAAATCTGTTTTATTGTAAATAAATATTGGTGATTTTTTTTTAGATATTATTTAAGCAATTTTTTAAATGTGTAATTTTAAAATATTTTTCCTGTTTTTTTCAATATGCTGTTGTATTTTCAGTTATTTTCTTAATTCATTTTCATGACATAGCTTTTTGTTACAGAGCCTGCATACTCGTTAACAGCAAAGTGCATGGTTCAGGCTGGTGTTACAATCATTCAAGATACTGATAAATTACCTTTAGAGTAAGTTTATATCAACAATTCAAGATTTTTAAAAAATGTCTTCAATTATCACATATGAAAAATTGTTAGAAAACAAAATCCTTTGAAGTGTGAAGCATTCATTAATTATCTATCTGTTGATTCTATTATGAACATTGTCCATTAATAATATAGCATTGCTTCCTCTTTTGACATTTACATTTTACCCATGACAGTACTCATTATATCCATTACTTACACAGCTATTTCAAAGGTACACTTTTCATTACGTGCTGACAAATTCAAATCAAATGTACTTATGTTCCTCATCTTACCTATACTGTATCTAATTATTTCTCATTATTATCACATTACTCCTTATAATTTCAAAAAACATTTCTTTTCCATTTACACAGCCACCTACAGTGCTACATTTGTTAAATGGTGACTGTCTTTGATTCAATTGCTCTCTGATATATTTGAATTCATATTACAAGAATGATATATAAAGTTCTAATAAAATGTAATTGAAACTTTATTTTTCTCCCTCTTTACTAGTATGTTAAAACTGTTTGCATGCAGCGTATGACTTTTCATCTAATAGAACAATTTATAAATATATATACATAAAACTTTCTTAACTGATATCATTTATAATTTGTTAACCAAATGCTTGAAGTTATTGACTTATTTTTGTCACTATATTATGAACTGAATTTATTTACATTGTCTTTCAAGTGGAGACCTCAAGTTTGAAGATAAATTTTAAATAACTCTACTCTGGAATCCTTGAGGGCAATGGGTTGGTTTTACAATGCTTATGGATATTTCTATTAAATCAGATGTGTGTTCACAAATGCACATTTATCCAAACAATGTCACTTGGAAACATGAATTGTATTTCCTGAAGTTACATAGGAAATGTTTTGATTCTGCAGTATATCTAGCAAGCAAAATTTTCAATGGCTCTGTGGTTCTCCAAGTTGAGGCAGTTTAATTTTTTCAGTGGTACAAAACATTCCTTTTGTTTCTCCCTTAAATTCCAGAGTATTGCAATAAGGATACACTTCCATCATAGTGTAGATGAGAACATGCTGCCTGAACCTAGAATCTTCCACTGGGTTGTACCAGAATGCAAGGTGACTGTTATTGTGTGATTGCTCACCACAAAGTCATGTTTGACATACATGTGCTGTTTCTGGTTAACATCTTTCTGGTGTTGTAAAACACGAATGATGTGCTCGCAAAAATGCATCCTCAAGTCTGGCTGCATGCTGCTCTGCCGCACCCTCAGCATGTGTTTGCGCCATTCTTTGTTTTTCTCGTTTGCTAATATCCATTCTTTCTCAATTTGATGTGCAATTACACTCGTTGTAGTACTTTTGCCTTGCAAGTATGATTATCTAAGTTTGATTTCCGGCAAGGCATTATTTTTATGTAGTGAAGCCAATTGACTGCACTTCAAAAAGAAAAAAATTCATACAAAGCATATAAAATTTCTTAAAAACTTAAAACTGCACTTAAAGAAAAGAAAATTAAAACAAAAACATGTAAAATTTCAAAACATTAAAAAAAAATCAGGAACAAAAAGAAAAGGGAAAAAAATAAAAAATGCTAATGAAACATTTAACTTCAAACATGCATCTATTGACACAGCTGAAATCCAACACAATGAGAGGGTGAAGACATTTTCAATCGAATACACCAGGAAAATTTCAATATAAACATGGATTTTGCAGCAGAAATCTACGACATAGTGTTGATAATGATGGAATATTTTTGAAATTCACAATTCGATTAGCATTAGCAATTGTTATCAACAAAGTTAAGGGCTTATCTTTAAAACAGAGTGGTTTATATCTAGACACAGACTGCTTTTCACACTGACAATTATTTGCTATCTGTGTACTTAAATATTAGCATCACCGCAGCCAAATTACGCCATGCAAATTGCACCATTTTCCATCCATTTCTTTTTTCATAAAAAATATGTTAGAATCTTTGTTGTTTACATATTAAGGTGTGATACACGTGGACCAATTTTGTTACGGGGACTGTAATACATAATTACTGATGTGTGTTGCAGAACAGCAATCACCAATTGGTGATGCGTAAGAAATTTTGGATGGTATGCAGAAAAATTGGGACATTTATCCTGAAGATTCGGTTTAAAAAGATGAACAACAAAATAACATAAGGGGAACATGGATTTTTCTAAAAGCTTTTAGTTACCGAAATAACTAAACAAATAAAATTCTTGAGGTTAGCAATTTTTGGAAACCTCACAAATTTGGAAATTGGTGGCAAACTTCAGTCTGTTGATTGTTGCTTTCATGAAGCTGATTTTCAGCGGTATGGAAGATCAAAAAAGGCGTAAATAAGCTCATGGTCCACCACATAGAGGTCAATCCTATTAGTTAACCGCAAATTATAAATACGTTAAGTGGTTCATGAAGTGTTGAAAAAATGGCACTCTCCTAAAGGGAAGAGGCAGGCAGGTAATTTCTGTATCTATACAGACAATGAAGCAACCCCAAAATGTCTACCCATAGCTTGAAAAATTAAACCCCCTTTGACCTCAAGAAGTCATTTAATTTATTTTCAGACTTGGCACCTCCTATGGAAAAATTAAATAATTTTAGATTCATAACATAACAAAAAACCATAATAATTTGGGGAATATTCTGATAACAAATTACTAATGAAATCTTTAGAAAAGTTTTTAATGTATATTTCAACATTTTTTATAAAAAAATCATACTTAAATTTACAGCGGTTAAAGATTTTTGGAAGGTGTGCTTTCTCTTTTCTTTCTTAACAGACTGAGCCGGAAAATGTGGTTGGGTACAGCTAGCTATAACAAACTAAATGATAAAAGCTATCAAAAACCAATTATTAACAACAATTATCAGTATTTTGATGAAATCACCAAAAAAAGTTGCAAGCAAAGGTACTTGGGTACTGTTGCAACTGTATCAACCTCAATTTTGTTCGCATCATACACAATGAATTCTAAATTTAAAATTCTAATTTGCCATTGGTTGCGATAATACATAAAATATCAAAACAAACACAAAATATACATCAGAAAATCAATTTTCCCATTGTATTTCCAGTAACACCTTTAAAAAAATTTTGAAATTACACAAAAATAGATATTTTGTGAGTCTAAATTCCCCAACCTAACTAATTTGAAACTACAACAACTATTTGGTGGAAAAATTCACTACCAAGTGCAATAAGTAAGTATTATTATAAACAGGCATAGAATGGTTTTCCTTATTGAATGCATATTGCTGTATTTCGTGTCTTGATTTTAGTAAATAATGACTAAAAAAACATAAGTATAAAAAAATTATATATTTAAATTTTAAATTTAGATTCATTGGAAAAAGATAAAATAGAAAAATTTTAATGGGTAGCTACTTGTTTGTGGAGATTTTGAAATCCCCGAAACATCATAGTGTACAGAATTAAAATTATATTTTTATTATAAAAATTATCAAAGTAAATATCCTTAGCTTAAAAATAAATTAAAAAGTATCAATACTAACACTAATTGACATAAAAGGCTGAACTATCTTTATCAATGCGAAAGTATAATTTGAAAAAATAATTACAATCTTATGACCACCTGCTTCCTCAACATGTATTTGAGCCATCTGTCTGTTTTGCTCATTCACTGATGCCTTCTCTAATTTGATGAGCAACTACTCCTCACACTGCGTTTGCTTGGCCATTATGATGACCTAAGTTTGAATTTCCGCAATACAATTTTATGTACTGAAGCCGATTGACTGCAAAACAAAAACATGAAATTACAAAACAGCTCTGAGTGGGCCTTGTATCTGAATTCCTTTGGGGCCCTTTTTCAGATATGAGCACCATGTAAGTGGAACTGTAATAACATTCGTTGGGGCCCCTGCATCATTGATACAGCGGTAGCTCTACATCCCTGACAAAAGCAAACCATAATAACTTCAAGTATTTTTTTTAACAAATTACTACTGGAATCTGTTTAAGAAAGTTTTATAATCTTATAAAGCAATCAAACACAAAATAAGGTGCAATATTTTGATGACTCAAAATCAGAAATTCTTATGTTTTACCATTTGTATTTCAATAGAAACATCAAATGAAAGGTACTTACATATTATCACAACCTATTGGAGACATTGTATAAAACAAAGCACATGATTGCCAATGCCGTGCGTATGACACCTGTGAAAATGGAATGGCCAACTTTGCGAGTTATCATGAAAGTTGGCGATTGTTGCGATAATATGTAAGAATCAAATGAAATCTAAAAAGTTGTCTAAAACAGAGAAAAAAACATTCTTAATAAAAACCCTGTAGATTAATTTTGTCAAATTAAAATGTCTCCAAGTGGGAAAAATATTGTTTCCAAACATTGAATGTTAATCGTGGCATTTGGCTAATTTTTTTTATTTGAGGTAAATGGTTAAGGGAAAATATTTGGTAGAAAAAATGCAAGAAATCATTTTCGTAAATTTCATTTTAAGCAATAAAGAAATAATTTAGCTTAAAATTACAAAAAAAAACACGATGTAGAATATAAGAAAAATTGTAAACATCGCGCAATAATGCTATCTGATTGTTGCCAAAACTACAAAACAAAATTTGAGTTGTTGAAAGAATAATTTTTAAAAAATGATTTATTCAAAAATTAATCCCAATTACATATCAAAGAACAAAAAGATAGATAAATATGACAACCGATAAACATAACCATAGTAAAAATATACAATAATTCGGAAAAAACTATGTGTAAAGTTTAAATTTTTCGCATTAAGAGCGAATCATGACATCGTATAACGTCATAACACCAAAAAATCACTTAAAAATTAAATTTTAAAAAATTTAGAATGAGTTTCAAAATAAAAAGTACATAAGAACCTGACCAGTGTCAAATGCAACGTCGTGTCAAAATTTCATATAAATCCATGCAGAACTTTTTGAGTTATGCGAGCGTACACAAACCAACACAACATTTTTATATATATAGATTATAATCATCTATTTGTTAATTAAATCATTATTAACACATTTTTTTAAATAAAAGGAAAAAATATGTTTATAGCTCTGAAAATTGTGTTTTGAAATTATTAGTGACCTGTATAAGCTATACACTTTATTAATCATTTTCTACTTGAAGGAATTTGAAAAATATTTAATTATCATCCATTGTCTTTCTGCAATTTTTTTTAAATCAAAAATATAAATTGTAACTTTAAATAAAAATTAATTATAGTTGTTCTCAGGAATTTAATCTGAAATGCTTTAATTTTATTTTATTAATCATAAAATAATAAAAACAGTTTAATTGTTGATTATTTTAATTGTTCAATTTACCTAATTATTCAAATGTCTGGGGTTTTTTTAAATCAAAAGAGTTAAACTCAATTTTCTGTTTTATTTTGCTATTTAACAATTTTAGTTTTATTGATTCAAGTATCATCTATTAGCTTTTGATTTGTTGTGCTTCATAATTAGATTTTAATGATTGATAAATGTTCCTTTTACTTTTTGATATTTTGTATTTGATCGTTTTTACTTCAATATTGTATGATATAATTACTGTAAGGATTAATTTTGGTTTCCAGGGGTGGTGTTCTTACTCCAGGAGTTGCTTTTGAAAATACTGATCTGCTTCAAAGACTGGAAAAAAGTGGAATTGCTTTTAAATTCGAAAACATCAACTAAAATCTTAGCTTGTATGATGTATAACATATTTTTTTTATGTTAAGTAGGTAACTTTGCATCAACTTAACTTAGTGTTATATAACGGCATAATATTAAATTTCGTGCATGTGAACTCTTTTCTTTACTATTTTCTTATGCCCATCTGTTAAAACAATTTTAATCATGTCCTACATTAAATATTAACTTGAAACTTTTTCATTTGTAAAAATATGATAAATTTATACACCTTTGTTATAGTCGCTGAATTCAAATAACAATTTTCATTTGTTTTTATATAGCTTTAATTTAAAAACATGTTTAGTTTTTTTGGACTTGATGATGTTTGCCAAGATTAATAAACATAACATAAATTAAACATTTTTAATAAACACAAAAAATTTTGGATGACGTTTTGCTATTGTTGAGATATTTTAACAAATGCTTATCCTCTCTGGTTATCCTCAGATGATATATTCAAATTATAATGACAAATAAAAAATAAGGAAAAATAAGACAAATTCTTTTATTTCAGTAAAAATTATATTTTTATGAAGTGCATAAAAATGTTGGAGTAATAGCAAATTAACCACTAAAGATATTTGATTAAGAAAAAGATTTACGATTTTACTATAGAAATATGTACAATACAAGTAAAACAGTTAATGGAGCTTATTAATAAAATTTTATATACTTATGAGCTATTTAATTTTTAAAGAAAAATTTTTGTGTCATAATTGAATGTGAAGGATGTCCATATTTTTAAATTTTCTCTTTTACATTCTTTGGTCTGTGATAACTTATATATGTTGTGTATAATTATGTGAAAGGGTTTTTTGTATTTTTTTTAATTAATAGCAATTAATATTGCTAGATTTTTTTCTTTTTTAATACTTGAAGATATATACTTTTAATTTTGACCTCTCTTACAATATTAAGAATTTTCAAAGTTTTAATCTATAATAAGAATTTTTTTTTATTCTAAAAATGTATTTAATGCTTATTATTTGTTTAATAAAATTTGTGCAAGCATTCTTTTTGAATCTGTGATTTATTTTTGATCAATTATCATAATTGGGTGTTGCAAATCTTTCACAAAAAAGTGTTAAGAAAATTGTTTTAAAATTAATGTTTACATTTATTAAATATATAATGTTGTTGTGCGTAACCTCATACATTTATTTATATTATTTATTTATCTAACACCAAAAATTGATAAATTTTTATCGCTAAGTGGCCTACCTTTTGGGCTAGGTAGGGGATTAACAAATTATATAATCCAAGTAACTGAAATGTATAAAATATATTTATTAAAGAATAAACTAGAAGAACAAGCCTTATTCAGAGTTCTATTTGAGAATTTTTAAATAATGCTTTTTGTCTTGTTTGCTAATACATATGTGAAAATAGGGGGTGGTAGGCCTAAATGCGGCAGGATGCCAACAATAAAATTAATGTCGATAATACTCAAGAGAGAGAAAAAATACCTTAATCCATAACAAACAAATATTTATTGTGATTAACATAGGTAAATAACAATTTAACAATGAATTTAAGAGTAAGTAAAATTAGACAAAGAGGCACTTAAATGCAAAGGAACACTTTCTACGACGGGACGACTGGGAGAATACGTCTGCTCGGTATGAGGAAACTCGTAGAAGTGATAAGTTGTTGGGGGTGCAACAATAACGAGGGTGTACACAGTACCAACAATATGGATGTCATGCAGATGCTTTTGAAACATTTATAACTAAAGTATCAAGTGTTAAAAAAGAAGTGATTTTGTAAAAAAAAATAATTATATATATAATGGAAAACTTTATTTGATTACATAATGAAAGATTATTTTCAAAACAAATTAAGTTACACATAGACATAATTAACTTGCTATGTGTATTTTACTTTCTCGTAAATCAATCACTAAAAGTTTTTTTAGAGAGAAAAATTGAAAATTTGTATTCTTAGATAAATTTTATCAACACAATACTTATATATAATATAAATTTATGTATTAAGTTAATGTATCAGTTTTAATTTGTATTTGATGTACGTTAATTTCATTCTCAGGTATTTGAAAGAAACTTGTGATATTAAGGATCTCGTGGTGATACATATTTATAAATATTTTACTATGCATAAATTAAATGGTAAAACATATGATTCACTAAGCAAAATATATCTTAAAGTAAATCTGTTTTCTTTTTTAGGAAATCTTCAGATTTTTTTCCACCAGAACTTTTAAACATTTTTTGCGGAACTTTTTTAAGATGATGTATTATCATAAAGTCTAAGAGTTATTACATCCATCTCTATCTAGTCTTTCTTCTTAGTGTGCTTTGGCAAAAAAAAAGTGCACCAATTATTACATTATGAACCCACTTTTTAAAAAATCATAGCATGTAATTTTATGAAAGATATATCTTGTTTTGTGTTAAATATATGGAAATTACAGAAATATTTTTGGACTTAAAATATTTCTGAAATTTCCATATTCCATTAATTTCTCCTTTTTATACCTGAAATGGTTTAATATCTCAAATTAGTGATATGTTTAGTTCTGTTTTACTTTTTATCTGCTTGTTTTATCCAAGTATCAAAAAATTGCTTTATTTAAGTTAATAAAATATTAGTAAGGTTTCTTTCATAGTTGTTAAAGAAAGCCATTAATATTGAACAATTTGATGAGAAAACATAAAATTACATTGTATACTTATTAAAAATGAACATATTTTTAATGTTATCAAATTAACCGTAACTCAAAATTTTAATAAATATTTATTGATACATTGTGCAATTTTGAATCATTACAAATACATTATTTTAACTACAGGCTTGGAGGATATCTTACACTTTTCACAATATGGCACTGCTCAATTTTGATTGTTTTGCTTTTAATAAACTATTCATTAAAAATTCATTCTACGGCCTCCAAGGTTGGTTAATAGGTGGTAGATGGGAGACGTGACTGGCATGCTGAGGATTTCTGTGATCCTAAAACAAACAAAAATCATAATATTTTTTTATTATGTAAGATATATTATCTTAAATTCTAAAGAATTAAATTTATCTTTCTTAAATAAAAAAAAGTGTATTGGGATGTTATCAAAAATTTGAAAAAATTCCTCAATTATATATGTTAATCATTAGCTTATAAAATGTTACTTCTGCAATGTCTTTTTACATTGAGTTTTAAAATATAATGTTTTAATATGCATTAACTTTGATAATATAGTGAATCATTAGTCAATTTTGCTTTCCCAATAATGCGATTTTCTGACCACCAATGTAAAATAGAAATGTGGGGTTTTAACACCCAACAAAGACATTATATTTATTACAGGTTATGTCAAACAAACAGTAAAATCATTACAATATTTTCTTTTTGCTGTAGTCTCAAAGTTAAAAGGACTTTCTTTATTCTCATTGTAAATTTAATATGTACATAGTCTTCCTTCCCCTTCACTCGTACACATATTATTGAAAATTAAACAGATTAATGTTGAATTTCAAAACAACATCAGGGTTCGTGACAAACCTTGTAATTTTGAACCTTAGTCAAATAATTAAGCTGATATCTGAACTTGTACCCTCACACTGTTCTTTCCATATTACACCAGCTTGAGAACTATTACCCATAGCAGATGTCTCGTTAAATAGTACAAGTCAAAGTGGTGCCAAGATTTCAGCCAACAAATTGACAGAAACAATGCAGGCTGCAAGTTCACAACCATGACCGTAAGATTACCACAGCTGAACAAATAAAATAATTTTTTTTTATTAATAGTTCTTACTTATGCATCCAAAATGTTTTAATTGTAACAAAATAAATATTGAAATATCTTCACATTTGATTTATAACTAATGAGGTATAAATCAAAGTCTCTGATATAGTATTCTAGTTGGTCTTATTTTGTTTTTTTTAATGACAAAATATCTGGATAATTTGGTTACCTCGAAGAAAATAATTAAAGTTTCAATTGGATTATAAAAAAAAATTTCAATGTGCCTTGGCAAATAATATGTAATTCTCTGAGCAATTTTTGTTGGTGAAACTTTTTACAAATACTTTAATTTGGTACATTAAAGCTTATTTAAAAACAAGTGTACTAATGTTTTTTTTTTAAACTCATTCTAACAACCCACCAAGAATTTTAGAGCAGCTTACAAGTAAAATGACTACACACTGCAATATTTATTTTCGAATATAAATTATTCTGAAATATAAGGATTTTTTTTAAATGTTTTTTCCTTGTAGAATTAGACTGCCTTAATATTAGTGATACCAGCTCAGTTATTGTTGTTTCTACTTGATTGTGATTCATATAAAATCTGTCACTGATAGCCTGTGTGCTGCTTAATGTAGAACAGAGATTTTTAATTTACATCCCGGTCAAATATTTTCATGTCTCTTGGTATTGAGGTACATAAATTATGAAGGTAACCTTTAAAAAATTATTGATAACTTATCATAAATAGAGAATTTACTTAAAAAGAATTCATTATAGAGTACTCTTATGAATTACCACGAACTTGTGACCAGCGTGTCATGAGTTCGAGCCTAGTACCACTGAAGACCTGGCGTGTAGGAGGAAGGTGTACGTTAAATCGAGGTTCAAACGTCCTCCCATTGAGGAGATGTGGATTTAGTAGGGAGTGCCTGCTCAGGTGCCTTGCTCGTCGCTTTACCAAAGTTCAAAACTACGCGGTCCGTCGCCGAAAACCTCAAGTAGCAGAATAGTGCGGACTCACTTATGAATCAGCCAATCATTTTACTCTATATTTATTCTGTGGTGAACTAGATGTGCAAGTTTACTTTAACATAAATTTTTTTAAAGAATTTTTAATGTGTTGCAAGCAGCATATCTTTAGTGACTTGCTAAGTTGATGAAATTCCTAATTAAGGTCCTGATGTCCACAAATATTTGGTTACTTTAATATTTCTGTGAATTCCAACTTTCATTATATTGTTGGGACTAAACTTTTATATCTATAAAGCACCCTTGCAGATAAACGAATTAAAAAAATACAACGCGTGCTTTTCTTTTTATATAAAGTAATGCTAAATTAAATGTTTGTAACATAAATTACATACGCTTTTTTTTTAATTAGTTTTTTGTAAAAATGTGTCAACCGGAACATTAGTACTTATCGATTATAGTCAAGATTTTCTCTTTGAATAATATATATTCTTACCTTTTTCTTTCTTGACTTTCCTGGTATGGGAGGTAAATTTACGGATCGATTTGTCTTGCATTTTAAAACCTCTATTCCTAAACTTCGACTTCCGCGAATTTCTTGGCGCAATCCATGACCGTTGATTTCCACAGTAGGCAAAAGTAATAACTGCTCAGAGCGGTGTTTCTGAAATGGTTAAGATCGAATTAATTTTATTTAAGTTTTGATACTGGTCTAATTTTTATCAAATAATCTATATCCGTGATTCCCAAAGTGGTCTGTATAGACTTTCAGGGTTCTAGGACGACTTGTAAAGGGTCCACGTCAGTGAAACAATAAGTTAGGGTTCCATGAATGTAAATGGGGGTCTACGATAGAGGTTCTCATTAAACCACATCGTGACATTAATTTTAAAAAAATGTAATCAAAGGGAAACCAGATTTTATTTAGTTAATGAGATTTATTTACCAAATTTAATAAGGTTAATTCGCGCACAGTTACAAGGTGACAGCATATATTTTATTAAAACAAGGACCATTATTTCACCTTTCTTTCCAGAATTAAGCTGAAGAAGTATAATATTGGACGTCGCGAATTTTCCAGTTTCTCATTTTGTCACACAATCTGCCAGGACAATGTTTTTTTGAACGTGCGTTCATTTAAATGCCCTCTATTCAGATTTTGAATCTAGGTTTGAGAATTGCTTTGACTACGGTAGACAAAAAAAAGACAATACTGCTGAGCGAAGAAATTTAGGGTTAAATTTGGCAAGATTGATGCCTAAAATTTGTTATTGAAGCGCCAGATTCTTTTTTCCCTCCTATTAAAAGCACTCTTGTTTGTTGCTCGAATTTTATGTATTTTTAAATTTAAAATTAATTAACTATCCAAAGACGAAAAACACGACAAGGGGTATATGAGTAAGAAAAGTTTGGGAACCTCTAATCTTTATTAATATTACAGAATTTTTTTTTTTTCTAGAAATGACGTAGTTGATGTAAAAAAATAGGAGGTCGGTATTTTGAAAGACAAATATCATTAAAAAATAGGCAAAAAAATTTGAAGATTTAAAATTTTTTTAAAAGATTTATAAACCTAGCCACTATTTTTCCGGGTAAAATGTTACTGGAAATCAGGTGCAGCTTAGAATCGAAGGCAAAACATTTGTTGGATAAGGAAAATTGTGTTTCCACCTCTTTCAAAAGGAAAATATAACTGTGTGTGTTTTCTGGCCACTTGCACCGAGGACTCATTCCATTCCACAGTTTACCTTCAGTATTAAGTCTATCCTAAACATCGTCTGCTCGTATTTAGGAAATTTTTTTGAACACGCTTTCTCTTTTAATCACCTAAACATCAAACAGCATCAAGACGAGTTCACTGTGATGCACGTATGAAAAGGAGGAAATGAAGGCAGCGACCATTGAAAATTTAACGCGGATGAAACAAACATACGTCGATGGCGTAAGTAAAATATGATTTTTACTTGTTACTGTTCAACAGTCGTTCAATGAACCAAAAATTGGAAGGTATTCTCAAGTAGATGATAGTGTCGCTCAAATTGTATGGGACATTCGATCTAAAGTATTACCAGTTACAATACAAATGCTGCAATGCAAGGCCAAAAGAAGGCATTCAAGAAGGGTATTTCCTTCAAAAATTGAGGAAAAGATATCTGTTGCATGGAAAAAAGTTTCCAGAGTGATTATAATACATTCTTTTTAAAAAATGATGCATAACAAATGCATTGGATGGCACGGAAGACACCTTGGTGGGAAAATGGCAAAGCCTCCCCATTTCCGAAGTCAGCTGTGACGAATCATTTTTGGAACATGATACTGATGGTTGGAGTAGTTATAGGTTCATGTACGCATTTGAAAGTTTTTAATACTGGTGAAATGAATAGATTATTTCTAATTTAAAACTTTTTCTTTAATTTTTAAATATCGGATATCGATAAACCTCTTACACAGTTTATTTATATATATATATATATATATATATTCGCAAAAACATGTAGAAAATTAAGGGTGCGACTTAGAATCGATGGCAACATTTTTTCACAAAAACATTTTGAGAATTTGGGGTGCGGCTTAGATACGAGTAAATACGGTATTAGCTTTTGCTTAGTATGCTTAACATAGAAGCTTTTAAATAATTTCGAAACTCACTCATTGTGCTGAATGTTTAGACCTTTTTATTTCCTTCACAGTTTTTTTTTCTGAATGATTATGTTTAATTAATTAAAAGTTTTGTGAATGGTTACCTTTCAAGTACAAATTTTTCACCAAAATATTCATTCGTAAACATAACATTTCAATTTAATTTCAAAAATAATCAAACAGGAGTTTTTTTACATACTGTTTTGGCTCTTTTTTTACTCTTTTTTTTCAAGCTGTGGGCTAAAATAGCAAATTTCCAACAAAAGGGGAGATTTAAATTTTTTATTTAGCTTCATATATGGAATAAATCACATACGTATTTTGATTACTCTGATTTTCATTTAACTGATATTTGTAGAATTTTTTCTTCTCTAATTTTATATTTTTCCGAACAAAACTGCATAATCTTATGTAGTTTCGTTCTTGGAAAACTTGTGGAGCTATACATGCAAATGCTGATTAGCATTAAGATTGATTCTAATTTTTTTGTGTGAAAATGACCATTATTCCTAACAGTTATACAGCTACGAAAAATATTTCTAATGTGGGTAGTAGTCCTTTAACATAATTGTGTGATGAAAGTAATTTTAAAATGAAATTTAAAATCAACTTCCCAAGGAATGATAATACAAGGACTCATCCTTTACACCAACCCCTGTTTTTCAATTTTTCTGGTTATTTTCGACACTCAAATGTCATTTTAATGTAACTATAGTTCTTAAGTATCATACTTTGGTTTTAATTTGAAGTAAATTGCTTGAGTCAAAATGAAGAACATTTTCAAATTATAAATATCTGCGATTTAATCACCTACATCTAGTCAATAATTTAAAATTATTTCGTATAAATCCGCTCATATGCACTAATTTTAATAGTCATCTTTAGAATCTCAACATTTCTTTTGTTTTCTCTTTCTTGTTTAAAAATTAGTGTTTGCCTAGAGTAGGTTTTAGAGCCTAAGACAGGGATGGCGAACGCCATTGATGGCGCGCGACAGAACATTTTTGGCACGCCACCAATCAAAAACGGTTTGCATTTTAGAAGAAAATAATATAGTTCGCTATATGAACTATTATGAACAATCGCGGTGCGACGCCGACGCGTTGGGAAGCAGATTTGTTTGTTATGTCTTGCGTAGTTACGTCGTGCATTACAATTGCTAATGATGCAAAGTTTATCTACGCATAGTGGGTGTGGGCATGTAACTATTTCTAGATGTATTCACGAGTTGTTTAAGGTATCCGACTACGCTCGGAACCATGATTTTAAAAAAGCGCATAAATGGATAATTTTCATGATATTTAGTGTCACTTAGATTAGAATACATGTATAAAATTGTTTTAAGGACATTATATGACAAAAAAAAATTATATTTAAATACAATATTTTGGCAAAAATTAACTTAGAATAACCTTTTTTCCAAATGTTCTCCTTTTGTAAAAAATGCTTCTATTGTAATAATATTTTGCCTGTATTCAGCTCAGACCTCTGTACAGAAGCTCAACCAGAATGTTTGAAATGCATAACTTGGAAGTCGGTTTATCCATGTTTTACGAAAACAGAAGGGAGAAATTTTAAGAAAATACGCCGATAATTATTTCAAATGGTTGTAACTCTGAAAATAATGTGAATTTTTCAAAAATCCTAGTTGAGCCTCTGTACAGAGGTCTGAGCTATATACAGGCAAAATATTATTATAATAGAAGCATTTTTGACAAAAGGAGAACATTTGGAAAAAAGGTTATTCTAAGTTAATTTTTTGCCAAAATATTGTATTTAAATAATTTTTTTTGTCATAATAGCCTTAAAACAATTTTATACATGTATTCTAATTTAAGTGACACTAAATATCATGAAAATTATCCATTTATGCACTTTTTTAAAATCATGGTTCCGAACGTAGTCGGATACCTTAAAAAATCTATTCTAACGGGGTTACATTAGTGGTTCAGCTTGTATAAATCCAATTTATCAATGATCCAAGTCTTGTCATGTAAGTCTAATTCATCAAGGGACTCTCACGGATTTATTTTTAAAATTCTTAATGACCTAAGACAAAAACGAAAGAGCAGACAGGCACAGATCTCGTACAAGTACTCAATTTCCAAAAAGCAAAAGAATCTGCGCATGCGCCTTCAGTCGTGCGCAGTCAGTAAAAAGTTGTTTTTTTTCGGGGTGATCAAGCGAAAGCACATACAATAGTCAATTTCGTCGACACAACTATATATTTAACGTTTATTTGTATTAAATTTACGACTTTAACTGCTATTTAACATGACTAGTTCAGGAAAAAAACAAAAAGTGCAAAATAGTAAGCGTAACAGAGAATTTCAAACTTGGTGGACTGTGAAGTATGGCATGATCAGTAAAGACGACAAAGTGGTGTGTGTTTTATGTTCTGGAACAGTGGTATGCAGAACATCGTCTGTAAAACGGCATTTTGAAACAAATCACAAATCCTTTTGTGAAAAACGCGAACCAGAGCAAAAAGAATTAATTGCAAGTGCAATAAAAGACAGAAACAAACAGCCGACGTCTATAATTAAATATGTAAGCAAAAATTGTCACACAAGTGCGGCAAGTTACTCGGCTGCAAATGCCATTGATCGGCATCGTAAACCTTTTCAAGAAGGAGAGTTTTTGAAGGAAGCTTGGTTGGCATGAGTGCCCTCACTTTTTGATTATAAAGATAAGATAATTTAGTGCATCAAAGATATTCTTCTATCTAATAACACAATAAAAGAGAAAGAATCATGAAACTGGCCAAAAATGTTACAGATCAACAAAAAATAACATGATAATTCCGCTCCTTTTATGTCGCTATGTCTTGACGAAAGTATTGACATCACTAAACCTGCACGTTTAACTGCCTTTGCTCGCTATTGTGCAGGAAACGTCATTAAGGAAGAATTAATTGCGATAGCATCGTTGCTAACAACTACAAAAGACACAGATATTTGAACGGCAGTAAAAAATTCGCTTGCTGAGAAAGAAATTGATTTAAAAAAATTATTTCAGTATCCACTGATGGTGCCCCAAATATGGTAGGCAAAAATAAATAAAAAAAAGGCTTTATTTCTTTATTTAAAACAGAAGTAGGACATTCGATTCTTGAATGTCACTGCATTATTCACCAACAAGCCTTATGTGAAAAGAGAAGTTTAATATCTCTTGATAATGTAATAACGTTAATATACAAAAATAATCAACCCCATATCGCCACAGGCTTTAAATAAGTGAAAGTTTGATGTTTTGTTGGATGAAGTCAATTCGGTGTATAATGGCTTACTAATGTATAATAACGTTCGCTGGTTGAGCCGCGGAACGTACTTCACAAAGATTTGTTGATTGCTTGGAAGAAATCAGACTGTTTCTGCAAAATGAGAGCAAAATTGAACAATACCCACAGTTGATGGATATAATGTGGCTTTTAAAATTGATGTTTCTTACAGACATTTGCCAGCATTTCAATGAATTGAACGTAAAGCTTCAAGGCGCGAATAAAACAGTTATCGTCATGATGGATCTCATTCGCGCCTTTGAAACTAAACTGTGTGTTTTCAGAAACGATATTATTACAAGAAACTACAAGTACTTCCCAAACTTGAAAAAAAAATTATCAAAGATTTAGATATCCATGAGAAACGAAGTGAAGAGACAGTTATAGGTCACTTTATTTCCATAATCGATTCTTTAATCAAAGAATTTTCAGCGGGTTTTCTCAGTTCAAGGAATTATCGGAAACGTTCAAATTTATTACTATGTACCCTGATGTGATTTCATTTGATAAACTGAACTTGTCCCAATTCAATTGGTTGAAAATTGAAGAATTTGAAATGCAACTGATTGATTTCCAGTCTAGTTCAATATGGATTTAAAAGTTAATTGAAACAAGGAAAAAGTTGGAATTGATTGAAGCAGAAATATTAACAAGCAATATAAGTCAAAATGCCAGTAACGAAATTTTGGAAACATGGAATTCGATTCCAGGCACATTTAACTATTTGAAGAAGCTGGTTCATGCTATTTTAACCATATTTTCATCTACCTATGCCTGCGAGTCATTATTTTTTCAGAGATGAATAATATTAAAGACTTGCTTAGAAACCGTTTAGCAGACGACTCTAATTCAGCATGCATTCTGCTAAAATTAACATCTTACAATCCTAATATAAGTTATTTGTCATGTAATCTACAACAACAGAAGTCACACTAATGTTACTTTAATTTAAATTACATGTATAACTAAAACATTTACTACTATACAGTGCAAAATGTATTTTTTCGTATTAAATAAAAAATTTTAATTTGTTCGTATTTAGTTTTATTATTTTCCTAATAATCACAAGTCAAAGTTATTTAATGGCACGTCTATTACTTATTAAACGTTTCTTTAGAAAAAATGGCACGTTGATCCAAAAAGGTTCGCCACCCCTGGCCTAGGACTTGCATCTTTAGCATGCTAAAGAGCAGCAGGTCAACACGTACTCTTGTCAAATGTGAACGAAATTAAGAAACATAACTATGTGGCAACAAATTAACCTCCAATTATTTCTTATTTTTGTAGCTGATCAGTATTACATATGTCAAACATTTTACTTTTTGGTATTTAAAACGTATTTGGTTTCAAATATAAAAAGGAGAATTAGTTTTTAAAAGGAGTTAATTTTATTAAGCTGACCTTTTCATAAAAAAAAAATACTTGTTGACACTTAATAATATAGATTTCCCAATTCTGAACTAACGCGACCATTTTAGTAGCACATGAATAAAAAGCCTCGTGTCACATTGTAGCGTGCTATCTCGCGAAATTCCCTCTTAAAAACTATCATGGTCTCCAGCCATCTCCTCACATTGGAAATCGAATACGTAGATTAGTTCTAAGGTATAAAAGTGAGTGTACGAGAGAAATGAGTAAGGGCAATAAATAACTGATAGTTGAAAAGGTGGCGATTAGCTTTGCGGAGATTTTCACTTTGAAAATAAAGTTTATCAACTAGTTAGTATTTTCTTTCCTAAGCCCATAGATCATTAATTCATTGACTTTAAAAGTGAGATACTTTTTTGGAAAGTTTTCAGGTAAGTCCTATTGTGGGATCCTTGAACATAATAAGATGAGCTTCTGTCATTTGGGGGGGCTAGTATTTCAGATTAGTTAATGTTTGATTACTTAAGTATCTCAATTAATCTTCCTCCTTACTCTTAAGTAGGGACAGTTAGTTTATATAATAAAAAACTTTATCTTGATTATTTGTTTTTGTAGCTTTTACAGGTGTTTTGTGCAACGGCAACTACTATTGCAGGGTCAGATTCTACTTAAAACTCAAATAAAGAACTTTCGAAGTTTGATAGTCAAGATTTGGTGGACTGTTACATCAACGCGAGAACTATTAGACAAGAGATTCCCAAACTTTTTTGTCTCATAGACCCCTTACCATGTTTTTCGTTTTGGGGTAGAACCCTACTTACTAATACTGAATTTTTGCAAATTTATCGCTTAAATGTGTTTTTGATAAGTTGGTACAGAGCTACTTACATTAAAAGATTTAAATCTCCAGCTGTGGTGAGGTATAGAGTGTTTAAAATTTAAGGAACGCACATGATAATTAATTAAACTAAAAATTCATAAATTCTTAAAATAACCGAGAAACAAACAAAAGCTTTTGATGGCCTAACTTCTGAGAATGTAGTTTCTTTTTTAGTGTCTATGTAGCGCAATAGATAGCACGTTGGAGTTCAAATCCGATCATGTGTTCGAAACCCACCCCTGGGATGGTCTAATTTCAGAGAATCTGATTCATTTATAAAAAATGAAATGCTTTATGGTTACACTAATTGTTTTCTTTTGCAAGACTTCAGTCACTCTAAGTATTCCTCCTCCCCCCGCGCCATGCAAGTTTTTGATCGTGTTTAGTGTGGCAACTTCACCCCTAAAGATCTTATTTCAAACTCCTCTACCTTTTCTTATTTTCTTCCAAGTGGTTATTTAAAATTTCCTTTCAATAACCGCACGCAGTTATTTAAGAGGTAACGAGTAATGGACTTAAAAATAATATTCTCTTAATCCTTGTTATTAAAGAAATTTATCCCTTCTCTCCTCGTTCCGTCGAGATGTTGCAGACGGTTGAAAGACGGGCTTTGTTGTCATGGAGATGGGACATCATTTTCTCTTCGCTTTCCTATGAAAGCGAAACAGAAACTAGATTAATTGGGAAAGTGGTTTCCCACTCACCCCCCTCCCCACCAGCGTTGTTGTCTGCACTCAATGTGAACTGTTATCTATTTTTATGTAATTTCAAAAATTATTCTCTGTTCAACTTATTATGATGAGGGGATAATAGAGCTTTCTCTAAGATTCCACCTAAATGTATAACCGTTACCGTTACTAAATGAGAGGGATGGATCTGGTGCTTCACAAAAACAGATTTTCAACATTTAGCATCAATCTTGTCAAGTTTAATCCTAAATGTCCTCGATTAGTACTGTCGAGTCTTTTCTTTCTTTCTTTTATTGTTTTGGAGAGTGGCAACCACTCTGAAACTCCTCCTCACTAGGAAAAGCAATTAAAGACCTTCTTAAGATATTCCATAATTTGGGATAAATAACTGGTCTATATATATCTTTTGAAAGCCAAAATTGTGGCCCATCCATTTCTAAGCTTTACTTTAAGATCTTCGTTAGTGCCTATTCCGGAACTAGTTTGATATCTGGGGGCATGTCGCCAAGCAGCGGTTGCTGTCTCTGGAATGGAGTCCAACATGGCGGCGTCCGCTTATAAATGTAATGTTGCCCATCTTTATAAGGCGACATGTCCCCGGATATCAAACTAGCACCCCTATTCCGATCAGTTTCTCTTGTAATCTGACATTTGTGTGTTTGTTCATTGTGACCGTAGGAATTCATTACCAACTCTATGGTACTATCACAGTCAAAACATTCTCAAAATTAGTTTTAAGATCTGAATAAACGGCATTTAAATGTTGAACGTATGTTAAAACGTCATTTGCTTGCAAAATGTCTGCCACAAATTGAGAAACTGGGAAAATTCGAGACGTCCAATATTATACTCTATTAGCTTAATTCTGGTAAGAAACGCTGAAAGGATGGTCCTTGTTTTATTGAAGTTTATTATAGCCTTGTAACTTCAAATTAACTTCATCAAATTTAGTAAATAAAATCTGTTAAATTGGTAAATCTTGTTTCCCCTTCATTAAATTTTCTTTTTTAAAATTAAAGTCATTATTTAGTTTAATGAGAGTCACTGCCGTAGACCCCCATTTACACCTCAAATTATTTTTTCACTGGCATGGACCCCTTGTTGGTCGTCATAGACCCTGGGGTCGATATACTCATAGAACACTTTGGGAATCACTGTATAAGATAACGCGACATTTTCATAAAAGGAGTTTCGTCTTTAAATTCTGTTAACTATTCAAAACTTCTAGTTTAATGAAATACAAACTGGAACTATGAAGCTTTATTGGAGCAAAATCATGTTTTACCTTCCTTTCTCTAGTGGCAGGATTCGATACGTCGTCTATCCTTGAAACTGGACCACTTCTCGGTGACAGAGGGGATGATTGTTTGGAGGCGGAAGACGTTCTTTTTCCTGTATTTCTTGAAGAATGACGCCCAGAATTTTGGTATTTTTCTGCCAACCTGGTGAAAGAAGTATAGTTTATTTTAAACAGATGTCTCTTAATAATCATTTGGGGAAAAAAAATGATTCAATATTTTCAGCCGTATAATATTTTAAATTAAATTAATGATATCACGAAATGAAAACATATTATCTAGTTCCTACACAACCCAAATTTTTGTTATTTCGTACTTCACAGTTTCGGAATTGTCATTGCATACTTATGTATTGTACCGTCGACCAATTTCTACAAATCAAAAGATGTTGCCAAATGCCGCGGTATATAGCCAATAATGGAATTCGTTCCAGAGCATGTTCGAACACAGTGATAATAATAACATCATTTGGTGACTTTTTTTTAATTCGGCAATGTGTTTCCATTTGGCGAAATTAGTGAACACAAAGAAAATTTAGCACTCATTATTGTAGAAAAAGTCAATGTAATGCTCAATTTGACTCTTTATTATCATTTAACAATTAAAATAATTAAAAAAGTAAAATGCTTATTTATTCATTATAATGACGTATGCTAATATTCCGAAACGCAGCAGATTTACGAAAACTCTACTTACGAAGACTAAATAATAACTAAAATGTTGAATTACACTCATGGACAAAAAAATTAGCGCACCAAGAAATAATTGCGGGATCGTAATGAAACTTGGCATGCAGGTACATGTCGGGGAGACTATGCAAATGATTAGAAATGCAGCTTGATTGCGCATTACGTATAACCGGTAGAGGGCGTTTAACGTCGTTCTCCGTGGAGTATAAAACAGGTAACCAAAGCTTGTTTGAGTGTGCTGTTTCATTTACAAGGAAACAGCTGAGGTAGATATGCCATTACGCCATTTTCGAAGACAATATGAGCAGCTGTCGCAGTTTGAGAGGGGGAGAATCATCGGCATGATAGAAGCTGAGTGATCAGCTAGGCGAGTAGCTCGTCAATTAGGCCGCTCTGATTGTGTTGTGAGGAGGTGTTGAGACCAATGGATCCGAGAGATGTCATTTACATGAAGACCAGGCTCAGGATGCCCTCGACAGACCAGTCGTCGAGAAGACCGCCACATCGTAAGAAATGCACGCGTACAGCCAACTGCTTCATCGGTCGCCATTAAGGAACAGGTAGCACTTTCACTAACTTTCACTCACTGTGTCTTCTCAAACCATACGAAGGCGCCTGTCTGAAGGACATTTGGGATCATTACGTGTGCTGCCCTTGACACCCACCCATCGAAGCCTCCGTTTGGAGTGGTGCAGCGCACGAGGAAACTTGATTGCAGCGGAATGGAACCAGGCCATCTTTAGCGACGAATCCAGATTCAATCTCAGCAGTGATGACAATCGTGTTCGTGTGAGGAGACCCCGTGGTGACCGTTTCAATCGTGCCTTTGCTTTACAGTGACTCACCACTCCCATAGCTGGTGTCACAAGACTGTCTTCGCACTGTTACTACCCTTCCTTGGCCTGCCCGACCACGAGATTTGTCTCAAATCGAACATATCTGGGATCCTTTGGGATAGCGAGTTGAGCATCCCACGAGTTTGAATGAACTAGAGGCAAGGTTACTGCAAATATGGAACGAAATGTCTCAAGACATCCTACAGAACTTGTATGCCTCAATGCCCGATCGCATCGCATCGGGCATTCGTGCTAGAAGGGATTCAACAGGTATTAAATTCTCCGTTCTCTTGCCTTTTTCTCGGAAATAAATTATCCTTTTTATCTGATTTTCTAATCATTTACTTATATCAAAGTAGTCATTACGTATGTAAAATTTCGTTTCATTTTGACTACTCCTTCTTGGTGCGCTAATCTTTTTTTGTTCATCAGCGTATATTAACACGGATTAGATTCTGAAAACTTTGTAACAAGTTGTAATACATTATTCTGCGAAACGGGAAAAACCATATATTAAGGAAACCAACTTCGTAGCCACAAAAAGAAATTTTTGAAAAAATATCTAATTTAAATTGCAATTTTCTCTCAATTTCAGGAATAAAAATTCCTAAATTTTCCTAGCTTTTAAAACGTTTTCTGAATGCATTCTGTAATAATAATTATTTTTAGCATTATGTTTCAAGCAAAAAATGACAGATCTTCCAGAATATCACAAATAGAATTGTTGAAACTTTGATAAAATCAAAAAATATTTTACCTGAGATCCAAAAAATATTGGTTCTTGAGTGCCTGGCGAGCAGATGGTCTGTCATCTTCATCATATGCGCAAAGGGTGACCAGCAATTCCAAGGCTTCGGGAGAGGCTCCAGGAGCTAAAATGGCGATACCGATTCCTGTGTAAGGTTGAAAATTAAAATCCACCCCATTCAGCCGTTTGCTGTAAGTGAATAAAATCAATATAATTTATAGTTTAGTATCTCGGTTAATTTAAGCATTAACAGTTAAAATTTAGTAATCTTAATACAATGATATTCACTGTTGTAATTAATTCGATAAAATTTAAAATAATAATTTTATTATTCTTTTTCTCCTATTGATCGTTGTTTATTTATTATTACTGATTATTTTTCACGTAATATTTTTCGTCTACGCACTCCAAATTCCCAGCAATATGTTAATAATATATAAATAAATAATTTGCATACATTTTCATGTCATTTGAGAAAAATATTATTAATGTTGTGACTCGAGAAACTATTATTCTTTGATTTCAATATTCTTCTTTTTTTCTTCAACACGCAGGATAAATAAGGCTATTTATAGTTATGAATTAATGAAGCTATTTACATGAAAGAACGATTTAATGGAACACACACTCCGTAAAACATAAAATATTATACACACACAGTTCTTTTCTTAGTGCAAAAAACGTAACACTACTTCCATAAACATATTTAACTAAAATTATTTTGCCAGATTCAAAGTGAATATTAAATACAAGATAAATATTATCGAACAGGAAATGTCAAGCTTATTAGGAGTAGCAGCAATTAGTTTAAAAAAATAATTTATATATAAAAAAAAGTTACTCATTTTAAAAGATTGAGGAAAGACATTTCTAAATTGCAGTTTGTGTAAATTTACTGTAACTGTTATTATTTGAATCATAATTTTTAATGTAATTACTATCTTATTGAATTAATGGCAAACTTTGTGTAATTATGTTAATGATATTGTTGCCATGAAGCGTATGAATCTTTATATTATTCAAGCTAAAAGATGATGACATTGTCTATGTCTCTTTATAGTAACAAACAACACTAAACTTTCCTGGCTAAATGCCTAAAATATGTATTTTGTTTATCTAATAATATATTCAGTAGATGTGTCTTAAAGTTTTTGGAAACAAAATTTTGAAAAATAAACAAATTTACGAAAAAATTTAATTTTGCTGTTTTGCAGTTCTTTTGCATATATTTAATTACTTCTAAAATTGTCGCCCATCGGGTAAAGTGGTTAGCGACGCTGACTTCTGTGCCGTTGGGACTGGGTTCGAATCCCGGAGAAGATATGAATATTTGTGAATATATAGGGCCTTCGCGGCATGTGGGGGTACTTTAAATAGCCGTCGAGCCGTAAATCCTCTAGTGAGGTTGGTGGGAGAAGAGAGGTGGGAGGCCCCTGACCAGCCCCAGGTTGTTCTCCTTCTAAATTGGGGTGAAACCGAGCTAAATCGTTCTGTCACCTGTATGGTGCTCAAAGCTACGGCTAACGACAGGCGTCACTTAGCCTTAGCCATGATGAATTTAGTGGGCCTTGATCTGGCCTTTGCCAATCGGGTGGCATTGATAACAACAACTTCTAAAAGTAAATACTCTTTTTTTAAAAAAATTCATGAATTTTTAATACTTTATTTTTGTATGGACTTCTTATTATATGAACAATTACTTATATAATGTTTAATTTTAATGTATGTGCCATAAAATCTAGATTAATAATAAAGTTAAAGAAATATTAACTCATGTTTAACTTATTGTATATATTATAAATGAATTTAAATATCCATAACAACTAATGAAAAAATAACTAACCCTCCTAAAGAATAATAAAAATTTATTATTCTTTTTTTCTTTATTGATTATTATTTATTTATTATTACTCATTATTTTTCAAGTAGTATTTCTCGTCTACGCGCTCCAAATTCCCGGCAATATGGTGGCCGCGGTAGCCGAGCGGTATAGGTATCGGATCGTGGCATGTCTTGTCACAAGTTCGAACCCAGTACCACTAAAGACACGCCGTGTAGGGCAGCGATGCACGTTAAATCTGTCGAGAGCTGAAATGTCCTCCCGTTGGTGTGGTGTGGTAGTTAGAGAGGGGTGCCAGCTCAGGTGTCGTCCAAGTCACTTGACCATGGTTCAAAATTACGTGGTTCGTCACCAAAAGCCCTCGTGTAGCTGAACAGTGCAACGTTAATACTCAATCAATCAATTAATCCCGGTAATATGTTTCGTTTCTAGAATTCGTGCAGTTTTATTCAAACTCGCCAATATGGTTGTGATTGTACGTAAGTACCAGAATAATATTTACAAGTGATCTCATATTCTGTTTTCTGAAATTCTCGAGCTATTAATAATTTTTATTGCATAAAATTTGCTCAGATTCTATAAACTTCACTTACTGGCGACGGAGTTTGGCGGTGATAGAAGTTTTTGGCGTTCCCAAGACATTGTGAATTTTGGATAATTGATCAATTTCACTGCTTCCGGGAAACAAAGGAAGATTCCTGTAGGGTTCAATGAAAAATGTATTAATAAATCTGTTAAACTTTGTTTTTAAGTAAGAACTCAGGAATTTTTAAACGCTTTTCCTTACGTTAGAGCTTCGAAGAAAACACAACCCGCTGCCCACATGTCCATTTTGTAGGTGTAATAACCACTGGTTAATAAGCATTCGGGTGGTCGGTACCTATCAAGAAATAGTATGAATTCTTTTTTTCATTTGTAATAGATATACAGTCGGACCTCTATATAACGAAGTCGCTAAATCCCGAAAAAAGTTCGTTGTATGGAAAATTCGTTATATAGAGGTTCATCGTTCAATATACTTTATATAAACCACATAAAACAAATTTTTAATTCATAAACAATATATAGTAAAAAAAGTAATTATCACCCCTTTTTTTTAAAAAAAAAATTAATGTATGTTTATTTATATCTTACCCATCAAAAAATAAGAAGGGGAAAAAAAAGAAAAACTGCAAGGTAAACAAAAAAAAAAGAATGTTGAAGAATGCGCTGTATTTTCAATATTAAGAAAATAATTTTAAACTAAAATTAACGAATTTTAAGGACTTTTTTCTAATTTAAAGCATACAAATAATATTAAACATACATTATTTTATAACTAGAACACGGAGACTAGAGATAACTCTCCTGAAGATGAAAGGGGATACCAAAGATGTTTCTAACGAACTGGACAATGGGGGGTTGCCCTTCTTGGATGAAACATCCAGAACTCTCTTGCTCTCGGCAAGTTAGGATCTGATAAAACCAGTTCAAGATTTATGATCACCATAAAATGTATTAAAAGAGAATAAGTGTTGAAATGTTCAGAAATACTTTAAAATTGGGGAGAAGAAAGATTGAATCACAAAAAAAAGTTCGTTACATAGAAAATGCACTTCGCTATAAAGAGGTTATTTTACAAAGAAAATCGTGAAATGTTCAAGGTTCCAGGAAAAAAGTTCAATATATATTTATAGAAAAATTCGCAGTATAGAGGTTCGACTGTATTTCATTTGGAGAAAACACATTTTAATTAAACTTGTTCTGAAATTTACCATCTTGTAGAAATATATTCCGTATAAGGCCTCTTGGTGTTGATTCCCCGACAGCTTCCAAAATCAGCTAGCTTTAAAAGGTTGTCCTAATAATGAAAAAAATAAACTTGCTTTAAATATCGATAAAAATTGAATCTGAATTTTACTTATTATTTGAAATAAATTTCTTACATTTTTTTAATGTGTGATAAAATCATAGTATTGAGTGAATTTCAATACTTTCAGCATATTTGTAAGAATATTCATTGTTTTCTTTTTAGAAAAATTGGATTTTCTCAAATTTTAAATTTGATAAAGAATTTGATTTTATAGGAGGGAGAAAATGTAGTCTGAAATGAATAGTCAATTTTTAAAACCTATTCTCATACACACACATTTCTTTACATATGATAAATATTCATTCATTCAAGTAATTATTTTTTTAACATAAATATAAATAACAGGTATTATATTTAGCATTAAATAATTATTTATATCTATAAATTGCAATTTTATTACATATTTGCTTAAAACTTTACAACAAATAAGAGAAATGCACTATACTAATGTAACTGGGAACCATAAATCGACACTAAAACAGTACTGTATTTAAAATTTATTCTTTTTAATTGAGATTTTAAAACGTGGCTTAAATTATGTGATCTATAAATATTTATTAGTATGGCTTTTATTGTGTGTAAGACTTTTTCTAACTCATAATTTAACTGTAGAATACCTCAAACTATTAAATAGATTCTATGATAGAGTAGAATATAATAAACATGTATGACGTATGTTTGCAGTATATTACTTATTTAGCACTAAACATGATTTTCTTAATATAACTTTAACAACAGAATTCCTCTTAAATTTTTATTCTCAAAGTTGTTATCTCTCTCTATATAAACAACATTTTTCTAGTCGTCCATCCGCTATGAGTGGCTTAGTGACGCTGACTGCGGTGCCGTAGGTCCTGGGTTCGAATCCCGGAAGACATAAATGTTTGTAAATGTATAGTGCTTTCGCGACATGGGTGTACTTAAAATAGCCGTCGAGCCGCAAGTCCTCTCGTGAGGTTGGTGGAAGGGGAAGAGAAGTGTGCTCTCCCTCAAAATTGGGGTGGAAACTGAACTAAATCGTTCTGTCACCTGTATGGGCTCAACGATAAGGCTAACGACAGACGCAAAATTCTAGCCTCTCAGCCGCGATCAATTTCGTAAACCTTGATCTGATGTTATTGTCGATCAGCTGGTATAAACAACAACATTACATTATTCTTGATGATGTGACAAGTTTATTTATCTCACACATGAGAATAATTACAAAAACACAGAGTAAGTCATGTTCAATACTATGGTTACAAATCTCCATAATACATGTAAATTGCAGTTTTAAAATTTGAGTAATGACTTATGAACAAATGTATAATTTGAACAATGGGGATTGGTGCGTCGTTAGGTAAATAGAGGGTACCTCCACCAGTTTTTTTTAATTAATAAAATGCTGATTGTCTTCACATATTTCTGCAAACAGAAAAAAAATCAGATAATTTTATCCTCAGTTTCGGATATCAGTTTTTGCATAATTTTGTAAACGAAGTTTTATCTTTCTTTCGTTCGATAACTTTACAACTTTTTTCTTTTAAAAATAAGAATAGGATAACTAAACAAACTGCATATTACAAATTTTGATATGATATTTATTGATTTTTTAACATATGTGTCTGTTTTGCTGTTAATTTTATCAATAGAAAGATGTTATTGGAACATAACTACAGCTGTTAAACAATTGCAATTCGATATGGAAGCTGTAATTTGCATATCTATTCCCAGAAACTAATACAACTATATTTGTCAAATCCTGCTGATCTTGAACGTAACTAACCAAGTTTCTCTTTGTTAAATTACTTGCTCAAAATCACAATTTCTGCTTAGGAGTACCACCGTGAAGCAAGCTTAATGCACGAGTAACCTGTTAACGTCCACATTAGAGTAGCGTGGATGGAGAGAAAACAAGTAATATAAAAAAAATTAAGTCAATTCCTACTTAGATTAACAAAGAAAAATTTTATTTTATAGCTACTTTTTATTAAATAGTTACAATTAATATAAATATGTATATACATAGGACAGAATCGCAACATTAAGTGGTCATTAATTTTTATTCATTATCATTAAAGTATCGTATTGTCATCCAAAACAATCGTTTATATAAATTTCAATTGAACTGAATACTTTAACACGTGAGAAAAAAAAACTTTTCAAGTTTTGACCCAAGTCGCCAAAAATGATGCTAACGTAGTTGTATTTGTAATTCTTTCAATAATTAGTTTTAATCAATTAATTTTTATTAATTATTATTATATTATTGTAGTGTCATCCAGTAGTCATCCTGTAGTAGTAGTCATCCTGTATATAAAATTTCAGCTCAATGGAGCGCTTTAAAATGTATTTTATTAACGATTGAAAATTCCACCAAGATAAATTAATAAATATATAAATAAATAAATACTAATAGTAGGAATTGAAAAAAAGGCATTTCAGATATCCCATCCTCGCCGCTTAGTTGTTGTTTGAAATGGCAAGGTTTGTCGACATAATTGCAATTATTGTGGTGCTACTTTGAACAAAATCAACCCAAAATAAAATGTTTATGTGTAACCACTATTGTTATCATTACTGTGATTTACTGCCGCAAGTAGCAGAAGCGCCCTTTAGCGGTCACTTATCTTCAGTACAGGCCAAGTGAAGGAAAAATATAGTCGAATTAAAAACCGTCCATGTTCTTGTCCTTAATTTTTGCTGATGATATTTGTTGTCTTTGTGTAACCTAACCTAAATTAATAAATAATTGTTACACACAAATGAAGACTTTTACAACAGCCAACCTCATATGTATCGTATTTCGTTTAGTCTTTTAACGATGAACGCTCTGCCTTGTCTATCATCCATTTATTGACTTTACTCTCATTCAAAACTGATTTTATTACTACATTTACTTTTATATCAACATATGGTTGGGTTCATTTATTCATTAATGACACCAATTTGTAATCTACATTGTCTCGACGTTCATCCCGACTCCATTCAACTTATTACTTTTTTCAGGAAAATATTTCCAATGCTTTCCCCATCCCAAGGTGGGGCTTTCGTTAAAACAATAAGTAGACCGTGTCGAAGAATTTAGAACATCATTTAATTATTCATCGCACTGATATTGCATGAACACCGTGTGTTGAATATGAATCAATGAATCATCCCATTCCCTTAATTGAAGTCAATGGGAATGAATGGTAACATAATATTAAAAATTTATAGGGGTACTTCGGTGTGTTCAGACCGATACCGATAAATGAGTCACGTGCAGGAAATAGTGTTTTTTGGAACCTGGATTACGTGCTTTTTCAGATGGTCATATTTCGTATAATTTCGTAAGTCCACTTACTCATTTATTCGACTTATGAAAACGGACTATTACTATTTAGAGTATAATCTAGCTTAGACTGTGGTTTTGGTCAATGTAATTTCATTAATGTCTATTAAATTCTTCTTAGCGCAGAGTAAATTTGAACCCCAATGAGGTTGATTCATGTGACGTCACAGTCACATGATAGTGAAAGCCACGTGATTCTAGCCAATCAATTCAAAAACTTATGTGACGTCATAGTCACACGATAAAAACTATCTTGTGTTTCCAACTAATCAGTTCACGCGCTCCGGTGTTGCCAAATTTTGCTCTTTACAGAAACTTTCTCTTAAAAAGTATATATGTATACAAAATGCATTTTATTTAAAAGTATAAGCATAAAATACGACTTTTTTTTAATTTAAAAAAATCTTTTTGAAGAAATTTTTTTCCCTAACATTTAAACATTTTTACCCAAATATGAAATTTGAAATTTTATCTGAGTTTTACAAAGTTTAATGTTTGTTTTGAATTCAATGGAAAACACGTGTTTGTTTTTATCATGTGACTTCATGAATCAAGCCCATTGCTTTTTATTCTGCTAAGATCGCTAAAATTCTGCATTACGCTGAAAGTATTCTTTTTATTTGAAAATATCAAAAACAAAGCGAATGTAGAAAGCTGATTGTAGATTTTAATTATAAATACCGTAAAATTCGGCGTATAACGTGCACTTTTAACACAAAAAATAAGATCGAAATTCAAGGGTGAGCGTTATATGCTGGGTATGAAAATGAGAGCTCTAAAAAAATAAGAAAAGAGATAAGCATAAAAAAAGTTTGACTACTACATGTATCGAAATATGTTTATTTGAAAGAAATGGCATTCCTTATGAATTTAAAAGGTTGTAATTCTAGAAATATTCTATTTTTTCTAAAGCGTTTGGGATAATACCTTAAATAAATGGCTTCAAAACATAAGAGCATTGCATTCGTGTATTTAACGATTCTTTGTAAAAAGTAGGTGGGCGTTATACGGCGAATATACCTAAAAATAAAAAAAATGCAGCTTGAAAGTATAAGTTCGCGCTATATGCCGAGATTTTACGGTAAACAGTTGTAGAGACTGTACAATAAATAATGCATTACTTTGTATGAATTATAACTACAGAGACTTCCTTTAAAATCTTAAAAGAATAGAGAGTTATAAAAGAAGATTTTGAGAACTTGTCACACGGAAAACCAAGTTTTTATTAACCGGGGAGAAAATTGATGATAAATAAATTTTTAAAAAAATGCTTGTAAAATCTTTTCGCACTCAAAATGACGAAAGAAATCTTCAGGTCTTCCTATGAATTAAAGAATAAAATAAATATATGTAAATCAAAATACATTGTTTTCATATTGATTTTTTCTATTTTAAATTTAACAGACTTGAGAAAATATCCGTTTTCAAATTTGTAACTTTTTCACATTATATCAAATTTATCTCGTTTATTTAACTTTTTCCAAGAGATATTTGATGTGATTTTCTTCTGAAATGTTTGATTCTTTTTTACAAGCTGGAATCCTTACACCACATGGTTGGCACAATATGTATCATTAGAACAGTACCTCTCTCTCATCCAAGTGGCCACAGTAGCCAAGAGGTTATAGTCACAAACTTGTGGCCAGCAACTCGTGAGTTCGAGTCCTGGTGCTACCGAACACCCACCGTGTAGAGGGACTGATGCACGTTAAATCTTTTATGGCTCAAAATCCTCATGATGACGCAGTGTGAATGTTTGGAGATAGGGGTGCCAACTCATGCATTATCCACGTTATTTAACCGATATTCAAAATTTCGAGGTTCATTACCGCGAGCCCTCATGTTTCTTTAAAATGCGCACTTAATTAAAATCAAATATCTCAACTAATATATTAGTTGATTCAACGAATTGGTTTAAGAGACATATTTATATATAAAGGGCAAGAAAGATGTCGGATTCTTCAAAACTGTTGAGAATTAACATCATTCACTGAATTGTTTATGATAGTTATAAATTATCAGACATAGGGCCATTCTAGATTCTTTCCCTATGTATGTCTTGTTTCCTTCAGAAATTTTTCAATTTTATTTTGGGCTCCTCAGATAGTCTCTCAATTTTGAAAAAGGCAGTAAAAAAAAATCAAAAGTCAATGCTAAGTAAAGATTAAGTTTTAAAAATTACCTCCCAATTTTAACTCTGCCGATGCATAACTTAAATTTATCCCTTCTGTATTCGAACACTAATCTGGTGGAAGAAAGAATTTTTTTATTCGAATTCTTTTTCGTATGTTAAAAGCAATACATCACTTAATTTCAAACATTACAGAAATCAAGATTCGTAATAAATATTTTGAGTGAATTATAAACACTGAGTTACCTTTTGAAAATCAAATTTCACCTTGAACAGTTACATATTGTTACACACCTTTTTTTTCTCCTCGACAACATCAATTATCCTTTCTTTTTTTATTTCCAATAATAGCAATAGTTTACTATAGGACAGATGACCTTCTATAATAATGAACCAGCAACCGTTAGTTTACGTTTAAGTCAACCGAATCAACAAAAAATATTGGAAAATAAATTGTAAGTATGTTAAGGCTATCGGGTCAATAGTACCGAAAGGGAAAACTAAATGAACTTATAATTCAAGGTAAAAGCAATTCGAGAGTGCGTTGTCACGAGATTTAACTATATTCTTTTACGAAGCAATCAATTCTGTGGCATTATTGGCAATTGCGTGCCTAACTCGCTCAGTATTGTAAGAGACAAACTCTATTAGTGTAACCAGAAGTCTGTTTTCTCATAATTGGAAATAAAAAATATTTTGGAATTGGTTATTTCATGTTACAAAGGGTATTTTTGGAAAGTTGACTTATCAGGAATTTTTTTTTTCTATCATATTGTTACGTTGTTTGAAAATGATTGAAATATTATATATCTTAATTAAAAATCTTTATAAATGATAAATATTATTTTTCAAAAAGCCGCAAAGTTTCATAACAACTTTATTCTTATTCAATTCATGAAAATTTCCTAAAATTATTGTAATAAAATCCCTAATCTCTTACAAGTAAAAGTACTTTTGGTGTTTCAAATATAAAATGAATCTTCTAGTTTATTCTTATACATGCATTAACAATTAAAAAAAATAGGTTTAACTATTATACTCAAAATATACCTGATTTAAAAATAATTGAAGCATTTCTTTTAAAATAATAAAAAAATTTAAGTATATAATTAATCTGATTATATATATATTTGAAAAAATATAATATTGTTTCAAAAATTTAATCAAACATTTTTTTACGAAGTTAGTTATTCTTAAAGTTATTCTTAAGATTTACAGTATTTTTCCTTTTATAATTCTAATTTACTTTAATTTGTTAAATGCAAATTACATCGAACGTTACTTATTAAGAATGAAAACAGTATAGTTATATATTAAATTTTACGAACGGCTGTGTTCATTTTATCTCTCCCATTGATACACTAACGTTCATAACTTAACCCTTTCATGCACCAATTATTTCTATTTTGAATTTCTCGCGGTTTTCTGTTTTATTAATAATTAAACAATAGCATGTAAGGGGGGATATATTTTATTTTGCCGAATTTTTTGTTAATATTTAAATTTTAAGGGGAGAAGAATACTTCCCAAGGAACACGATTCACTGTCGTATATAAAATAAAATTTAATGGTGATTATTTGCCATGAAAATATGAGAAGCATGTTGCAATGCACAAGGGGACATCTCATTTTGCACACTTGTAGCGGATCCTCTCTTTTTGTCCCTTTCTGCTACATTTCCTACATCTTCTATAGTTGGAAGCCATCTTTAACACATGATTTCTCACTGGCTAAGCGCACATCATCCGGAACTACACATTTCTTGGCTTGGAAGCTAGCAGAACGTCCTCCTTTTTCTTGAGGAATATCCATCTCTTATAGCTGATGATCTAATGCTATACGGAATGTTAGCTGTGTGGTGTCTCATATCCGGAGGACAGAACCCGCGATCTATGGATTCGTAAACACGTAACATACCACTAGACAAAAGTGATTCGTTCTGTAAGGAGGCTGTTGCTGGCTTATGTAGATGATACCGCTACGCTTTTTTTACAGTTGTACCTGACATTTGCAAGACTTTCCAAGCCCTTGAAGCTACACTTTTTCAATTCCAAACTCTTGCCCCAAACTCGTGAAACTACGACCCTCTTCAAGCTTGGCGATCACCCTACCATGTGTAAAAGCATCCTGATAGTCTCTTATAACCATTATATATGTACGATTTCACTTTCAGGGAATACCAGAAAATGCGTGCTTCTTACTTCTTTTTAACTTATTGAACGTGTGCATTTCACGCGTTTATGTGCCGTGACATCCCTTCTGATGTCTCTCATGTTGTTGATCTTTATATATGCATTCCTCTTTTTTACTGGGTTGCCTTATCAGTGGACGGATCGCTAAGTCCTTTTCAACAATATCATCGGTGTATGTTGAAAAATGTATCTGTTGGTTAAGTTTTGTGCACGCTAGATAGTAAAGTTGGTAATTATTCTATTCCATAATTCTGTTCACAAGAAATGACTTTGAAAAGTGCTGAATGCAGTTAAACAGGTTCAGTAAGTGCGTGTAATTACAGCTATATATCATTAAATATGACTTTACATCGTATTTAAATAAACGTGCGAAAAAAAGAAAAAAAGTCTCGAAAAGAAGAATCGGAAACAATTCTTTATATTTAAATAACCTTATTCTTTTCAGAAAAGTTTTAAAAACGTATTTTATTTTCAATTTTTCTCTTATTAAAAACCAGTAAAATTGTTTAAAAAATTTCCACTTTTAAAAGTTTAAAAGGCTTTTCATTCAACAAAAAAATTTTAATGGTCAAATGTTTTAACTCAATTACTTTATATTTTACCGTAAGTTTTCGAATATAAGCCGTTCCATCGATAAACCGAAAGTATATTTTTTCTTCGAAAATTTACCCAAATTTCAAAACTCGTACATAAGTCGAATTGGAAAAAAAAGTTTTTGTTAGTGAATCCGATCCCCTTGCTTTCACTTTAAAAATGTTCCAAAAATTATCAACTTATACATCGAAACATACTGTGTAACATTTCAGCAAAGTACTATAATATTACACTGTAATATTTCAGCAAAGGTTTCGTATTCTAATGGGGGTGAGATCTTATAGTAAGATTCATAGCGATGCCGACCTGGAAAATAAATTTAAAATCCTTATTCTATACTACAATGCTTCTCAAACTTTCAATATTTGCGACCCAATTTTCAATCATAATTTCATCCCCCCTTTTCATATAATAACAATGCATTGAATTAATAATAATGTTTTTGGTGCTAAGTCACCACATGACTTAAATTTAAAAAAACGAAAATTTCAAGATTTAATTTGTACATAATTTTGTTTTGACAAAACCAAAAGGCACAAAAGTATTTAACTTGTTCAACTTGGTATTGATGAATTATGATGAAATACATTGTGCAGTACTAGAAAAATACATTTATAAGTATTTATATCAATCTAAATATGTTTTTTTTTGTCAAAATCTTTTTTTTTTCTTCTTTTCAGTAAATTAATATTTTTTTAAATAATTTTTTTTATTTTAGATATACTGCCCCCCCGGGAAGGATTACACCCCCCCAGGAGGGTTTAGTTTGAAAACGCTGCTATAAGAAGAATAATTTGGTAAAACAAAATGCACACTATACGAACAACTAATACTGAATTATAGATGAATAATTTATATTTTCAGAGCTATCACCAATTTAAAACAATTTCATTTACGACAAAAAAACCTTCAACTTTATAAATAACCTGAATGAAATGACTTTAAAAATATATATTTTCCCCCCGAAAGACCCCAACAACTAATCCTTCCCTTTTTTTTTATTCACACCACATCCACTAAGGTCACCAAACAGAAAATCAGTATCAATAAAAACCCCGCCCCAAACGATCTGTTAAAGTACATAAACCCCTTGATCCATTCCACCCTTTAGACGTTCCCCGGGGAAACATGCCCCCGTGTTGGGGTTCCATGCAAAAAATTTACTATCAATAATCGTTTGGAAGGTGGGTTCTCGGAATTTAAACCCGTTACCCCCGAGAAAAAGGGGGGAAAAAGGGTTTTCCCCAAAAAAAAATTAGAATTTTTGGGTACCATCCGCCATCTAATCCATTAGCTGCTGGGGATTTAGCGTTTTTTTCCCCCGAGCAGAAAGAATGGGGTTATGGGAACACACGTGTGTGTGTTTTTTTGGGAATTGTGATCCAGATTTTTTTTTTTTTTTCTTTTCTTTTGGTGTTGCCTTCCCCTAAAATAAATTTATTTCTTTTGGCTAAACTTTGTCTTTTTTGTACTGTTTTGGGGGAATGTAGGTTGACAGCTGAAGTGGTGTTTTGTTTCTGATTGAGGTTTCATTTATCACTTAAATAACGATGATAGTTTTGATCCAGTTTTTATTTGTGGGAAAAGAATGAAAAAAAAACAGAAATTGTGATTGGGGGTAAATGATTTATAAAAGAAGTAATATGTGACTGCAGTGAAGGGAAGTGAATAACTTTTAAGCGACATTTTTGCCTTAAAAAATTATATATAAATATGTATAATCCTGACACCTTATAAAAGAGACTTTTTTTTAAAAAGAAAAAATTTTAAAATTTTTTGAATAATTTTGCTTATTTTTAAAAAAAAAATAAACAAAAATGATTTAAAAGTTGTCATCAAAAAAAAAATGTTAAAAAAATATAAGTCAATTCCTACTTAGGTCAGCAAAGAAAAATTTTATTTTAGTTACTTTTTATTAGATAATTACAATTAATATAAATATGTATATACATATGACATAATAAAAAAATTTTAATAAAATAGAAAGCGATTTTACTTGAATTTTCCATTTTCCTTTTATTTTGGTTTTGGGACTATTATTTTTCTCGTTTTTTTTACTGTTTATTCATTAAAAATTTAATTTTTCCCATAAAATACTGTATTAAAAAAAAAACACTTTTCAAAATTAGGCCACTGGGGGAATTCAAAACCCCCACCTTTTGATTAGAAGTCCCAACGCGCATCCATTGCGCTACAGGAACACAATGAATTTTCTTTTTTTTTATAGGGGGTTTAAATATTATTTTTTTTTATTACAATTTTTTATTAAATTTAAAAGGAAAGGAATTAAAATTTTAAAAAAAATAAATCATATCATCCATCAAATTTAAAAATGTATTTAAAAAGGTGGGTGAATAAAATTTTATTAACGATTGAAAATTTAAACAAGATATATAGAGAGAGAGAATGAGAGTGTGATAAAAAATAGTAGGAATTGAAAAATACAATTATGATTTGCTTGCTAATAACAGGATAAATAGAATTTTATTATTGGATGAAACAATTTAAGAATAGAATTCAAATATCTTGCCAAACACAGCACTTTTCAGTCATCAAAATGTGTGTAAGCCCTTATTTTAATGCTGCTTTTTTATATGCACCGAACTCACTTTAATTTCTTTTAAATAATTAGGTTGTATCAAACTGGCGTCTAATTTTTGTTTTATATTTGGAACTTTTATTTCTATATGTTTTAATGAGAATTGTTCCATCAATGACGATGAAACAATAAAACTGCTCACTGATTTCTTTGAATTCAAACTTTGTAAGAAAACAGAAACGTACACATTTCCTTTTAAATTTTTGATTTAAAAAAAAATTTTAATTTTTTCTGAAATTTTGTATTTAAAAAAATATTTTTTAAAATTTTTACTTTTTTAAAAAAAAAAACCATATTTATTAATAGCACAAAAGGGAAAATTTAAATTTATGCAAACAAAAAATTTTTAATTGTTGGAATTTATTATAATTTGTTAATATGTTGCTTCATATTACTCTAACGAATAAAATATGTTTTTATTTACCCTAATGAGCAAATTTTCCGGCTTGACATCTCTGTGAAAGATTCCATGCCTAAAAAAAAAAAAAAATACTACATATAATGCATTTACTATTAAACAATATTCAATTATTATAAAATCACGTACACGTATCATACTCGGTACTATGATATCCTACTGCAAATAGTTATAAATTTCGTCAAATTGAGAGGCAATAATTTTACAATATACATCATTACAACTTCCTGTTTGGCATGATTTCAAAATCACGCCGAAAACATGTAGCACGATGAAATCAAATTACCGTATTTACTCGAATCTAAGTCGCTATCGATTCTAAGCCGCTTCGCAAATTCTCAATAAGTTTTTTGTGAAAAATTAAAAATAGTGTAAAGTGTTTTATCGATATCCAGTTTTATAAAAATAATTTTTGAGAACTAAAAAGGAATAAATTATTTTACCAGTGTTATAAACTTTTTAAAAACATGAATTTAAAATTTCTCTATTTCCCCCCATACAAAATTTTTTTTCCCCCCATTCCACGCCGCATTCGATTGTCAGTTGCATTAACATTGAAAAAGTGCGGTTTTAGATTCGAGTAAATACGGTAATTTCTCAAACTCTCTCCACACACACATACGAGACACTTACAAATATTAACATTTATTTCAATTTCAATTAAAACAACATTGTGTTAAAATACTCTCTTTTCTCACAAAAAAAAAAAGTTTTACCAAAAATTTGGGATTAAAATCAGTCTAATTTCCTGATCGTTTGAATAATTTATCATTCAAAAATGTCAAACTCTTATTGATTACATTAACAGGAATTTTTAGTCTTGAATCTTTGGTGCAATTATACTCTATTTCATTTTGTCATTTAGTGAAAAATTCTTTTGTGACAATTTTATAATAGTGTACGAGTATTAGCATTTTTATTTTCACATTTCCTTCCCCCTTGGCAACAAAATTAATACCAATATAAAACATATATGCTAACATTAGTCACTAATTGTATGTAAGAAATTATTAAAAATAAAAATTTAACTCTACCCCATTCCAAAACAGCTTAAAAAAACCCGAGCCCCCAGTTCTAAATTATAAAAAAATTTAAATTTTGGGGCCGAAAAAAAATTTTTTTGGATAACCTTTAGGTCTTCCTAAAAAAACTTACTGCAATATCCTTATAAGATAAAAAAATATATATATATATTATAACCGTTTCAAACATTTGTGGGTACAATTTTTATTGCAATGAATTCAGTGACTGGCACCCAACACTATGAAATGGGAAGGATAAGTTCTTCATCAAAATTATGATCTGGGGTATTTTAGTTTTTCTAAAATATTTTGTTATTTTAAATATGAATTCATTGGTGCTTTTTTCCAGAGATTTTTCTCCTATCATTCGAGAAAGGGTGCGATTTGTATTGCTCATAGCTAATGATTTCATTTCTTAACAAAGGTTCCATCCTTAATTAATCCTTAAGAATTGAATGCAAAACTATCTCACGCATTTTTAAAAGTATAATCAGAAAAAAACTCTATTTTATATTTTCATTCACTTTCTCTCTTTCATTTTTGTCATTCCTCTCATTTCTAAATTTTATTTCAAATAAAAATATTTATTGTACTTTTTTGTGCTTATTAACATTAATTCAACCCTAAAGTAGGAAAATAATACTTTTTGATTTATTCATATTTTGCCTTCTTAAATATTTAGACATTACAGTGCAGTAAAACCTTTTTAGGGGCGTTTTTTTTGGATTTTATTTTTTTGCAATTTTTAATATTCGATTGTTCGAACCGTTTTAAAAGCGCATCAATGGATAATTTTCATGATATTTAGTGTCACTTAGATTAGAATACATGTATAAAATGGTTTTAAGGACATTTTGACCAAAAAAATTATTTAAATACAACATTTCGGCAAAAAATTAACTTAGAATAACCTTTTTTCAAAATGTTCTCCTTTTGTAAAAAATGCTTCTATTATAATAATATTTTGCCTGTCTATAGCTCAGACTTCTGTACAGAGGCTCAACTATGATTTTTGAAAAATTCACATTATTTTCGGAGTTACAACCCATTGAAATAATTATCAGCGTTTTTCTTAAAATTTCTACTCTCTGCTGTTGTAAAATATGAATAAATCCACTTCCTGTTTATATATTTCAAAAATTCTAGTGGAGCCTCTGTACAGAGGTCTGAGCTATATACAGGCAAAATATTATTATAATAGAAGCATTTTTCACAAAAGGAGAATATTTTGAAAATGGAACATTCTATGTTCATTTTTTGTCAAAATATTGTACTTAAATAATTTTTTATTGTAATTCTATTCTTAAAACCTTCTTATATACATTTTCTAATCTAAGTGACACTAAATATCATAAATAGTATCCATTTATACGCTTTTGCAAAATCGCGGTTCCAAACGTAGTCGGATACCTTAATGCGGTATATGAATTTCAACGGCTTTGGTGCCACTGTAATGTTTTCTATCAATGTACATGTATACACTTCAAGATGCTCTGTTCATTTGTTACAAACAGTCTCCCGACATTGCTCGATCGGTTACTTTCCCTCAACGCCTTAACAGCACGCGCTTGATCGAAGATGAAACTATCCATGATAGTGACATTATCAATAATTTGATAGATAATGAAGACGGAAAAGAAGAGCCGGATTCTTTGAGAACGGATAAAATATATGCAGAGATCCAGCTTTACAATAAAATCGGAAAAGGATTTTCTTAAAATAGATACCAATTCCGAAAGGAGTTTGAAATTTCAAAAAGATCTTCGATCTATATCTGCTTATCGTGACGTTTACAAGCAACTCACTAACCGACCTTGACGAAAAAAACTTATCACTTATTTTATAGAGCCAAAAAATAAATCAGTTGAAACTGTACCTTCAAGTGACTAAAGCAATTTTGAATTAATTCATCACAGGAAGATACTCGCTTTGAATTACGATGAGTGGCAGAGAATTATATGGATGACCATTTTCAAAACTTTTCCACGCATACAATGAGATATTAAATGTTTTTAAAATGTTTCCATGTGTAAGTTAATTATTTATTTTGTTTGGAAACGCTTTCTCATTAATTTCGTAAGTAGTTGACATATTTTCTAAATGCGACTTTTTTTAGGAGGTCCCCCTCCACAGCATAAAAAAAAATTCTGTTGTTTGTTGACAAAGTTGTTTGTTATATGTACTAAATATTCATGAGAGAGAGAAATTTTCGAATATTTTTTGTGCGGTTTCTTTTTATGCGGTCCCTATCTACCGCACAAAAATAGGTTTCATTGTATTTTAAACCATTTATTTTGGAGAAGGAGCTGTAATTTCAAAATTAAAAATGAAATTCTCTCTTATTCAACTGTTTAGGAATAATGATTTGTTAAAGTACGTTATAATTAAAATGATATTTTTCCTAGTGTACCACAAACGGTAGAATATTTTTATTGATGACATTTGAAACAATATTCTGATGAAGCGAGGAATTTTAAAATATATGTTCTTAGAAAGTGATAATAAAGGTCCAGACACTGAATGTATAGATTTTAAGCTGAGAAATAGCAAAAGTTCGGATCGAAGGTATCGACTATTAATAATATATACTTTATTTTGGAATTTGTGATGCTTTCTTAGAAACGCTGGGAGGAGAATACTGAGAACCAACAAAAATTTTAGTATGAAAAAATTGGTTTATACATACATATAGAAGATAAGTGGGAAAATAAACTTTTCGAAACTTATAAGTAATGCATTCTAAGAAAAGGAATTACAGTGACAATTTTCTTGATTATTCTTTAATGATTTATTTACTTTCTTATTTTGGTTTTTTTAAAACTCAGCATTTAGAACAAATTCTTCCCTATAAGTATTTTTTATAATTGCTTTAAATATTATTCTATTTTGAGTACTAATTAGGTATTATTCGACTGTATGTGAAATTGCTCACCTGTGTATGTGATCTAGTGATCTAAGCAATTGATAAATATAGCTCTTAACTCGGAATTCTGGCAGTGGTTTTTTCCGAGCTGAAATCAAAAACAAGAAAATAATTAACACAAACAACACACATATAGACCCATCTATATATGTACACATACATACACAGGATGTTGCCGAATTCGACCGACGGATTCAGAAGGGTGATAATGAGCAGCATGGGGACCACAAATCATCATAGAACATGAATATCAAACCACATTAAGCTCGGAATAATTCTCAAAAACAGTTATGAAGATGTGATGATGTTGGTGTTGTTGTTTCCAATCCCCTTGGAGCAGGGAAGCCTACACCAAGTCCATTTGACCTTTCCGCGTAATAGTGTCACACACCAGGTCTTGCTCTTCATACAACTGTCACAGGGAAATGCCCTAGCAGTCCAGAAGATGAGCAGGAGAAGCAAGGAGAGAGAAGGGACAGGTAAAGAGAGACTTTATCCCCTGCACAAAAGTCATACTACGCAGGTGACCGCTTCTAAGGCACGCCAAGGCCGTCTGATGAGCCCTGGAACTCCTGCACTGTATAGATAGGCCAGGACTCTTAGCTGCGTGCCAGTGGTGAACAGGAGGGTTTCACCAAGTCAAATTCATTTTATTTCTTTGGACGGAATGAATTTCCGAATGGGTTATAGACAGTGGAATTGGGGTTAGGGAGATCACAACCCCAACCAGCCAGCAGGCTGTGAAGATAAGAGAGGAATACGTTTACTACATTGATTGATTGATTGAATATTAATGTCGCACTGTTCAGCTGACACAGGGTGGCAGACGGACCACGTAATTTTGCTTATGGTCATGACGTGGACGACACCTGAAGTCACCCTCTCCCGAGTACCAACCACACCAATGGGAGAACGTTCAGCTGACAGATTTAACGCATCGCTCTGCAGTGGTTCTCTTGCAGGGTGGATGGCTAGAACTATAATACGTTTACTATATGAAAGCCTGTTTACGATACGACAGTTCGACGTCACAAATGCAACCACAAGTAACGGTAAAAAAAAATTGTTTAAAACTGCGGTCGCGTAGGTCAAAGCACAGCCGACTTCGACTGATGAAGGATTGTGGACGCGTTCATACAAATAGAATGTGCTGGCTATGTCAGCTTAATGACGAGGATTCGTGACGTGAGATCTTCCACTGTATCCATTGGCTCTAATACACAACCAAATTCAGGTGGCCTCAGAAGAGGAAGAAATCCAAGGAATTGAGGTCCGGGGAGCGTGGAGGCCATGCAATAGGTTCACAACATATGATACACTTCCCAGGATATGTAGCATATAGATGGTTACACCTCGCAATAAAGAAAAGAGGGTACATTATCGTGCATGAGCCACATGTTCTGGTGTGAAGTGGCCGGTACTCTTTGCAGCATCTCCGGGAGGAGGTGCTGTAGAAAAGCAAGGTATTTTGTGCCATTGAGGCATTTGGGCAGTATATGTATATCCCTGCATTCGTTTGGCCATTCCCCTAGTATAGCTCATCGTTATCCAAACAGCTACAATTATTATGCTTTTCACCGACTAAACGTGATTTGCGACTCATGATCTATGGTGATTTGTCGGCCCCATGCTGCTTACCAATCACCCCTCTGAATTTATCGATCGAATTCGGCAACATCCCGTATATGCAAACACATATACATCAAGAGAACAAGAATAATACAGTTTATTGTAAGACACATTGAAGCATTCGCTTCAGAAATTGGAATATATTTCGACAGCCCCCCTCCCCCTCAAAAGAAACTCAAAATTAAAAAATTTCATGCTTAACAATTATGTAATTTTTATTAAAAATTATTACCTTAGAAAATCAAATTTTTGGATATTTTAGAGTACATAAATCTAATTAAGGTATCCGACTACGCGTTCGGAACCGTGATTTTGCAAAAGCGTATAAATGGATAATATTTATGATATTTAGTGTTACTTAGATTAGAAAATGTATATAAAATTGTTTTAAGAATAGTATTACAATAAAAAATTATTTAAGTACAATATTTTTACAAAAAAATGAACATAGAATGACCCATTTTCAAAATGTTCTCCTTTTGTGAAAAAGGCTTCTATTATAATAATATTTTGCCTGTATATAGCTCAGACCTCTGTACAGAGGCCCCAACTAGAATTTTTGAAATATATGACTTAGAATGGGTTTATCCATGTTTTACGACAACAGAGGGAGAAATTTTAAGAAAAAAACGCCGATCATTATTTCAATGGGTTGTAACTCTGAAAATAATGTGAATTTTTCAAAAATCATAGTTGAGCCTCTGTTCAGAGGTCTGAGCTATATACAGGCAAAATATTGTTATAATAGAAGCATTTTTCACAAAAGGAGAACATTTTGAAAAAAGGTTATTCTAAGTTAATTCTTTACCGAAATATTGTATTTAAATAATTTTTTTTGTCAAAATGTAATTAAAACAATTTTATACTTGTATTCTAATCTAAGTGACACTAAATATCATGAAAATTATCCATTTATGCGCTTTTTTAAAATCAGGGTTCCGAACGTAGTCGGATACCTTAAAGTATGTATGGATTTGTATTTTGTCCATTGTGATAGATAAAAATACCTTACCTTTGAGTAGCTCGTACATGTTTAAGTCCATAAGCTCAAATATCAAAGCCAGACGACCAGACTTCCTATCGCTGTGGTAAAAAGAGACAAAAAAGTTAATTTATTTGAGATGTTTGAATAAATATTAACTAACATGTAATTCTAGTGAAACATTCATACATTTTTTTTCTTTCAGATGTACTTTATTGCATTCAAATCGATATTCTAATCTAAGTTTTATGTGAGAAGTGGAATTTCCAAAGGATTAGCATTGTGCTCACGAACTCAAAATGGTTAGACCTTAATGTAAAGAGATTAATTTTGAATTAATTTGCTTTAAATGTATAGCCACTATCCGAAAGTAAAAAATAGTTTTTTAATGTAAGAGTTCCTTTTCTTAAAAATGAAATAATAGTCGGTAGCTTTGAGAAGGTCTTAAGAAATAAATTCAGCCTTAAACAGGAAAAACTACTACTCTTTTCTAAGATCAGTTGAGATTTAGAGATTTTATTTAATTTCATTTACTTCGTAATCGATTTTACGTGTTTGTAAAATTTATTTTCATGGGATCAAATAGAAATTTTTAGAAAGAAGAAAAGCGTCATTTATGTTCGAAGTGTTTGCCTTCTACACGAATATAGGCTAAACATCATTTTGAAATTGATCACTTGATGAATCCAGATTTTAACTACTTAAAAATATTTCTTCCACTGATTCAGCAACTCTTTTGGAGCAGTTCGGTTACATTTTCGAAAGGTTTAAAAGAAGCTAGATGGCAAACACACCTTCGAACATGTAATTCATTAAAGTATTGCAAAAAAAATTTCCGCTTTATTTTTAAATTTATTGCTTAGTTTGAGTTGCTCACTTAAAATTGAACTTTTTGAAATGAAGTAATTTGGTTACAAAACTTGGCTATGATTGTTATGAATAAAAAAAGTAAAAAGTGTTGAACTATTTTGGAATCTTAATTAAATGGGTGTTTTGAAATCTTTTGAAATAACTGCATAAGGTAGTAAGCAAAGTTTTTCTTTTTATGGAGTCAAATTACGTTATTTTAGTCTACGTTAATTTTAACTAAATTAGCAAACTTTTTTGTTAGATTTGTGACTATAATGTAAGATCACGATAGAGGGAAAAAATCACTGTGAAATTTGTGGTCACAGTACCTAATGATGTGATAGACGGTGTCAGTTTTTTCCACATTTTAATCACTTAACCAGGAGATTGGGAATTATTATTATTATTATTCATTTTTTCTAGAACCGATATAACCTCCATCTCATCCCGTTCCCGCATGACATTGAGTAATTGTGTGGGTTTCGGAACATCTTTTTATATATATATATAGGCTAAGAGAATTAAACACAGAATCTGAAGCACCCGCAGAAGCAGACCTTTTTGAATAAATTAATGTTTGTAACAATAAACTTGTAATTGTCATTTATATTTTATTTCTCTTTTATTTCAATAATCACTATTTGGAATTGATTTTTCTAATATAAAATTTCAAAATTTGACTTTTAAATGATTATTTAGCTGGTTGAATTCATTTTCATGATGGTTAAATCTACAAGTAATAAATCTAAAAGAAAAGGGAATCAGCTATTATTGTATGAAAAATCTTATTTATAGTTATAATTGTAGTAAAACTATAAAATGTTTTAAAAGTATGTATCAGTAACAAATCTGTGACAAATTTTACTCGGTGTTTATCATTTTTCACACGAGTTTGTATGAAAAACTATTTCGAAAAAAGCATTTTATTTTATCTGAAAAATTCGACATTTGACATCAAAGACAATTTAATACATGGAAAAATGTCTTTGGAATACATGCATCAAATATTTAACCCGTTCAGAATCATGCGATTTTTTCTGTTAATGCTATCTCCATTTAAAATTTCATATAAAATCATTATCATAATGAAATACACCGAAATTTATAGTTTATAATTATTCTAAATTTCATAAGCTCCAAATTAAGTACACACCGGTGTATTCACGGCTCTCAGAACGCGGAAAACACAATCTCACATATGATATTGTGTTCCCTGAAATGATCACATATATGTGATCATGGTACTGAACGGGTTAATACAAAATTTTACACTTTTTAATGCTAGAAATCACTAAGCAAATGTGAGAGTATATATATATACTAAGGTGAGAAAGGAACACAATTAGGATTTTTATTTTCATCTAGAAAATAAAACCATTTAGTTATACAAAATGAAAAAGGCAATATAGCGAGAAAAACAATTATGTTATATATCAGAAACTTGAATCACTTCGCAACATAATCACTTCCTACATTCAAACACTTTTCGTATCTGTTTATGAGCTTCGGAACTCCCATGGAATACATGGAATTCTCCGGAGTTCCAATATACTCTTCAGCCGCCAATGCATTTAGCCTGGTGTTCAATGCAAATCATTATTGTGAGATTTTAAGACTACGGTAAACCATACAAAACTGAATGCTTTCTAAAAGAATTGTGTATATTCACAACAATGACCGCCCTCACACTGCTGCTGTAATTCAAGAATTGTGGGATCAATTCGATTGGAAAGTTTTTGATCCTCTACCCTGTAGTCTAAACCTTGCTCTTAACGAGAATACCAGGTTTTTCTTAAACTGAAAGAATGTCTGTAAGGTAAACATTTTAGAAGCAATGAAGAGTTGGATAATGCAGTAACCACCTGGCTTAATGCAATGGCGGCAGAAGAGATTAACATAGGCATTCTGAAGCTCGTGAAGAGATACGGAAAATGTTTAAATGTAAGAGGAGAATATGCAGAGAAGTGAAACAAGTTTCTAGTATGTAATAGAATTGTTTCTAATTTTTTTCAATAAATATTATGTTTTTCATTTTGTATAACTAAGCAATTTTTATTTTCTGGATGACCTTCGTAATTTCGAACACTTCTTTCAAATTTCAATACATAAAAGTATATAGTAAAATACATTCTTGTTACCTCTCTAGTGAGCAAAGTAAACAAATAGTGATAGTAAGTAATAAAATGAATTTAAGAAACCCTAAAGATGATTATATGCATATGTTGTCATCCCCTTCGAGCATTTGGTATTTAAATTCACCAATAAAGTACTCATTTAAATTTTTTCACCAACACCATATCAACTGGACTATTTATCTTAAGCTACAATACTTTTAAATTTTTATTTCTAAGGGCATTATGTCCCATTGTATATATATTTGTTTAAACTCAAAACTGAGGATCTCTAAGAGAAAGGAACTGGGCTCTACTACAGAATATATTCATCAAACATTTTGCTTAAAGATAAAAAAATTAAATAGAAAAATTACAGCATAACCTTATCGAAATCACTCAAGAGATAATACCAGAAATACAAATAACGCTCAGATTTCTCTTTATGATTCCCGAATATGTATAAATTCCGTGTCTTCAAGACATTAAGTTGATCAATAATTCAAAGTATAAGAGAAGAAGTCGAATTATTATTATCTCGCGTGCAGGAATACCGTTCCAATTGATACTTTTGTGAGGACTCTTTCAGCCAAGGTCGCCTCAAACGAAAGACATCCCTACATGTCTCATCTGACAGACACTTCCGGTGACAGTGATTATGTTGATTTTGTAAAATCACCTAGGTGACGAAGCACTGAGCGCCAGTTAACCCTGAAAGTACAGTGAACTTGAACCACGTCCAAAACCCGACAGGTTATTGTTACGTTAGCTAAATTTAATCAAATCCTTTTTTTCTATTTTGGGTATCAGTGTTTGTATACAGAAGATAGTGATTTAAATTGAAAATCGATTTTGCTTACATATCAGATAATATTAATTTGAGAGAAATAAGTATTTGGTTGTGTGTGTATGGAAACTTTGTAATGTTAATCCAACGTTAATCTCGTGGTAAGGTATAGGCAGTGGAGTACGTACACTCCGCATTGCGGGGGGATGGCAGGGTTCTAAGGGGCCAAAAGCCTGACAGACACCAAGTATGTATGGTTTTGCAATTCTTTGTAAGATCCGGCTTGGAGCCCATAGCCTGACTTTGAAGGGGTGCCTTAATGTTCTCCGTTACGCCATTGGGTATCAGAGTCGCTTTTCCTCTTAGGCAGACTAGACAAGTGCATAGGGCACAAAAGATTTAGGGGGGCAAAAATTAGAGGGATAAAACCGAGAAAAAACGAAAATTACAGCAAACGTACCACCGCCTAGAGGGTCATGAGAGAAGCATTTCTGCCACTAAGATAGTAGACTGAAATGAGATCTATTGTGGAAAATAAAAAGCTTAACATTTTGATGTTGCTGTGCACTCAAACTGATATTACAATGGAAGTTGATTACAGTGATGTTATTAATGATTTTGCAATGATCAGAGATTGAAGAAAACCTTTGTTGTACCTGTACAATGACAGTGACTTAACAAATAATAAGGATGTCTAAAAGTAAAAGACAGTAAAACGATAAGCGATGATAATTAACAAGTTGAAAACGGTTCACACAGTAATGTACACTCTATACCAGGGATGGCGAACCTTTTTGAGACGTGGGTCAAATTTTGTTCATATTTTTTAGTACTACCTCCTGGGTCACTAATACCCATTTGCACCAGAGTTCAGTTTAAAAATTTTTAACAGAGTATTTTTAAAACTAAACATCTTTAAATTCAATTGACTTATAACTGGTAAAAAAGGGCACTATAGAAGTCTCTTTCTACAAACATAACTAATTAAAGTGCATTTTATCTGAAGAAAGTGCTTTAAATATGGTTTTTAGCTTTGGTTTCCGATTGTTTTTCAACAAACAAAATGTGAGCAAAATTATACACTTTATTTGATATTTTGTAAACATTTTTGCTTTATTTCAAATAATACATACGTTCATATACATTTGTTGTCATTTGCGTAGCTTTGGAACCAGGGGTGTAGCTACCGCCGTATCGATGATACGGAACCCCCAAGCTTCAGGGTCCCCAAAATATGTAAGAAGAGATCATAAAATATTGAGAGCCCACCGAAAAGGGCCTCCAAAGAATTTGGATACGGGGTCCACTTAGGACTAGATACGCCAGTGTTTGGAACTGTAACGATCAAACTGAAGGTTATAGACAGCATTTAAATTACATTTGTGTCAATGGGCGTGAAAAATTCAAATAGAATGTAAATAGTCCACATAAATTAAAAAATCTTTATAAACCCTCGTAAGCAAACAAGTGGTTGCCTAGCAATCGTGGGTCAGTTGAAAAGCTTGCGTGGGTCAGTGTCTGACTCACGGGTCATAGGTTCGCCATCACTGCTCTATACTGTAATTCAAAATAATTTCATTAATTTGCTGTACTAATCTTTACAAAAGGGTAGGTGGTCCGTGATGTCGTAAGGTAAGAAATGAAGAAGAGTGGCTAAACCATGTCCACTATCCTTTCCTTACAGTTGCCATTCCAGGACACGGATACTGGATAGACTCTCCAAACATTAAAAACAAAGAAGAGGGGGAAAGTAAGAGAACTAAGGAAAAATCCCTCTCGAACTGAAACTGGCAAGTTTCGGCCTAAAGGTGGGAGGTGCTGTGGAAACAGTGGGAGGGGGCGTAACAATTTGAAGTGCCTAGGATGCAGGGAGGTTAAAAACGGCCCTGCTGGGTATAGGGTTCTGTGACCGGTGGTTCATGGGTTTGAGTGCCAATTCATTCTGTGGACCAGTGGCTACTGGACCCATTGACCCCCTTTTAAATCAAGTACTTGGTCAAGTGAAAGAAATAAACTATTTCAATGCGTAATAGAAAAATCACAAATTTAACTTTGATGGTAAATGTTGACGTGAAAATAAAGTATCAGTGTGTAAAACATTGTGATATCTGAATTAATATTTGCTTAAATTGTAACGATTGCTTAAAAATATAGAAACTCATTTTTTTTCATTGAGATGAGTGAACCATTGAGTTGGTTAGCTTCGTAACAATACAAAGAATAATACTGCATTCTGCTCAAAACTAAGAAAGATTTGTTGCATTCACTTCACATGCACAAAACAAAATTTAATTATTGATTGGATGCATGAATCATTTGTATTGTCATATTTTAGACAAGTTATTGCTTGTAGCTAAAAGATTCTGTTCCTATTGAAATCTACACAGACGGCCTCAACTACGACAGTGCAGACTACCGTCCGACGCTTGTACTTTATGTACCTATGTAAAAAATATTATTCTAAAATGCTTAATTTCTACTTTAAATTTTTTTTATAGTAAAAACCATTACTAATCTACTTTAACTTTCATAATAATGGAAATGGGTCACAAATAGTTTACTATATGTTAAACCTTTCGCAGACCCTCTAACACACTATTATCTACACACTCTCAAATTAATTTTTAATTTTCTTTGAAACCCAGCAGTCACAAGATTAAAAGTGGAAAACACTCGGGAGAAATATCCAATAATCAATTATTTATCTGTCAATTCTTTATAGGATTCTGGAATTTGTATTATGAAGAAAATATAACATTCCTACTTACTCTTCTTGATTACGTTATTTCGAAAAGACATTCTTCTTTTTCTAAATAATATTGTTGCGAATTTTGTGTGAAAGAATACTTAAAATAGTGTAAATAATTTATATCTGGATGTGCAATACGTTTATATTACTCTATGTTATATTTATTTTATGTTAAAATTGTAATATTCGCAAACAACGTCGTCCCTTACATTGTAATGGCGATTTAATGGGAACTTGGCGAAATCTTGGTGATAGAGCCAAGTTGGCATCATTTTTGGCTACCAAGTTGATGACTTGCTGACCATTTTTGAGACTTGGCGACCATCTTTTGTGAGTTCGTGACCCTGTGGATTTTTCTAGAAATTAGTAGAGAAATCTACCTATATCACGATCCATGACGCAAGCGGGTTTTTTGAGAATTCTTGAGGCCTATAAATAGAGAGACTCTCACTAAAACTAAGTTTGTCTTTGTTTCACAAGCGATTAGTAGTCGTGTTCTGACAGTGAAGAGTCGACCAGTGAATAGTTTTTGCATTGGCTGTTGATTCGGTTGAGCGAGTGCTTGTGAATAATCCTTAAACATATTTGTAATGTAGACATTGATAGTTGTGTCTGAACGCTGTTGAAGTTGTGGAGACCTTCTGAGATTTATTCTACGAATTTCGCTGTGTATCCCGTATTTCAAGGATTATTTACCGGCAATACATTTTCAACGTCTTGTTCCTTGCTACTGATTTGCATCAAATCCTCGAACCCCGATCAACATAATAATATGAAAACTATAATTATCCCTTCTCCAGTTGTTTCAATTTCGAAAAGATCCTTGCACAGTCTTAAAAAAATTCCCATATCAGGATATTTTTATCCCTTAAGAAACTATGTCAGTTTATTGAGTATTTTTTATCCATTTGTCTGCGCTTACTTTTATACATTGCATCAAAAACTTGGTCTTGAAACAAAAAATTTAATAACTATATTACTTCCAGTTACAACTATGTTTTCATGTAACGTACAAATTATTATATTATATTTATATTTTTACTTTTTCCCTTTCAAAACCTAAATAGTTCCAGATGTTAGTATTTTTGACCTTTCGAAGTAATATCGATTTAATACCGTCTGTGTTATCTGTTAGTCATCTGTTTCTCTTATACACTGTTTACAAAACTGACTAATGTTTTGAAAATATCCTTAAAGTCTTGAGGCTATATTTGATTTTCCTACCAATACTTATTGCAAAATAATATTTTTTATTTTTAAAATACTTACATACTACTGAAATTGTCTTATGAAAGTTACCCCTTAATAGTAGAAAAACCAACATTTTTTTTAAAGTTCCCGAAAATTTTCTTATGTTGTTGTAAATTCTAATTAGTTACTCCACACAAATACATTTTTCCACCATCTATTTCTTTTTTAAATTAATTCTTTATGGTGTTTGATTATTCCTAAACGTGAAAATTTTTCTGTTTTTCTCTCTCCCCTTGTTAAACGATTAGCCATATATAATAAAATACAGTCAATGCCTTATTTCTTAGTGTTAAATTCATTCCCTTAAAATTCATAGTTTATGAATCTCGCTTGGTTGATAGGCTTTTTATTAACATCCTACTTAGAAGTAATACGAGGTGTATTGGCTACGAAACCCTATATTCCAAAGTCAAGTAACGAGAACGATACCTCAACTGGCACTCCACTCTTTATATTTTCATAATCTTGTAACGGTTATATCCGCTTTCTTTCCACTAATAGAGTCCTCTTGGGGAATAATGGGTCTTTAAAAAGTATTCTATTGAAAACCTTCCTCCTCCGAAGAAGGTGTGTTTATGTAAATTAAGACTTGTATATAAAGATTAAACTTTCGAGTTAGAGAGAGTGAGGTTAGACTGCTAACGAATAGCAGTGACTGATTAACGTGAAGCTAGGCATGCGCACTTCGTAGCGTATGAGAATAATATTAAGATTGACGATTTGGTCAATTAGTGATTAAATTGGATTAAGTCGATTGGAATTAGAAGGTGTATTGCCTGAACGTAAGTGATCCGCTTTATTGTTAAAGTCTTCTAATATCTCATCACCTCACTATTGCTTCACATATTTGGTAATTGGTGCATTTTTTAACTTAGGTTATTGAATTTGTGTTGTTGTGGATAAGTGTGAATAAATAGAAGTTATTTTCAATATGTCTAATCTTCCTTCCGACCCTCTCACACCAATGGATGGCACGGGACGTCCATTACAATCTACTTAAGCAAGAACTTCGATCCCAAATAGATATCACGTGCATGAACCCTACTACACGAGGAGTCTTCGGTGAAATAATGACTTAAAACCTTGAATCGACTGAAACAACGCCCTTGTAATATGGCTTCTATGGTCACCACAAACCTTGCAATTGGAAATCACCATCAGCGAATGAGGATAGGCTTTGAATTCCAGTACTTTAATCAAAAAAATTCACTCTCTAACTTTGAATGTCGTGGTAGACGATCATGGTTTTGAACATGGGTTCAGTGTTGTGTCTATCTGTTCATGAGTTCAAATTCTGGGGCATCTAAAGACCCACAGTATAGTGGGGCTAATGTTCACTAAATTTATCGAGGCTCAATGTCCTTACGTTGCCGTGGTGTGGAAGATTGGTGAAGGGGTTGTCAGCTCAAGTGTCATCCATTTTACTTGTGGCTAAGGTTCAAAATTGCTAAATCTATCCCCAATAGCACTTCGTATTCTTTCGAAGTGCAAAGCGTTTGTGGAGGATAGAACCCGTGACGCTAGGTACCGAAGCCATGTAACATAGCACTAGACAAAAGTGATCATTCTTCTCCGGAGGCTGTTACGGCTTATGTAGATACCACCGCTACCTACCGGGTAGGTGACTCCTCGACCAGTGAGTTGGGGAATAGGCGAACGAACGATATATTTGTTATGGCGAGCATATAAGTTGTTGCTGTCAGTTGATGGTGTTGCGTCAAATAAGTCTGGTGGATTTTGTTGCTGCGTTAAGTGGGTCTTACGACTTTGACTAAGGCGTCAAATAGGTCTGACGACTTTGATTGCTGCTGCGGAGGGTAGATGATGCAAAGACAGCTGCCCGGAGGTTGCGTTTATTTTAGTTCAGTGTCAAGGTCACCAATGGGAGGGTAGAATCCAGTACCTATGAATACATTGCTAAGTAACATGACCACTAGACAAAAGTGATCACCCATGTCCGAAGACTGTTACTGGCTTATGTAGATATCACCACTACAGTTAATAATCAATGGTTTAACCAGCTTGAGTGTTTGATTTTTTGTATGTTCATCCCATTTATATTCCGTATGAATGTCCTCCACGTAATCAGGACTTGAATCCATGATTATCGTGGTCTCAAAATTAACCTGTTAACAGTAGCCTCAAAACACGTATATTAAAAAAATACTTTAACAAAGATGTATTTTAATAAATGTATACCTCAAATACATTTATTTTTGAGTTGTTGTTTGGTAATGTGTGTGACGGTGTGATATCTATATAACCTAGTACCAAATATCACGCGATGACGATCATTTTGGCGTGGTCGATAAAGCACTTGCGTACGGAACGGAAGGTACTCAGATCGAATCCTTCCCTCCTTCATGTCTAAAAAATGGATAACTAAGGATAAAAAAAAATGAAGCATTCTGCTGATATCGTTTAATTCCATTATTTTACAATCAAATTCATTATTCTTCTTTCCCGGTCCGATTCGTGTAAAAATACAATTCTAAATCAAACTAATAATTTCTTGAAGAAATTTAATTCTCAAGGAGTTGCCTAGATAGAGCGGTACTAAAATTGCTTTAAATAATTCTTTAAAAAATGAATTTCAATTTCGACAATAAACTGTCAATGCAGTTATATTGCTGAAGCACTTTCAATTACTGGCATAGAATTTATAAGTTCAAATAAATCGAATAAAAGAACAAAACTTACAATATGATATCATGCAACTGAACGATATTGACATGTGGTCGAAGTCTGCGTAGAGCTCGAACTTCCGTCAGTCCAAGAGCCTGATCCACACTATAATTTTAAAAAAATCTTAATATTAAACGAGGTTGCTTATTAGAAGTACATATGCATAATAAAAATTAAAGGTTGTTAATATTGTTCATTTATATTACTAATTAGTTGTAATAATATTTCTTATCACTCATATACGTATATTACAATAGTTGAATGACAAAAAAAATTGAACGATTTATGAGCTGTGTATTGTAAAAATCGTAACTGTTAATTTTTTATACGGCATGTAGTAACTAATAATTTAATATAACATATAATTTTTAAAAATTTAACTTAGCATGGCAAAATTATAAATTATGAAACATAACCAGAAAAATAACATTTGGAACAGAAAGTAACACTTGGGCTTAGCAATAGTTTTGGAATAGCGGTAATTGTCTTGTCTTTCTACAAAAAACAACTTCTCATCCTGTATTATTACTCGTTGAACCTCTTTTCTGGAAGAATTGAATGAAAGGAATGAAAAAGTATTTGTTAAGCTTATATCATCAAATCCGACTTCATTCATTTGGTGTGATTAGAAGGATAAAATTTGAAAATTCATCTTTTGAAAAAAAATAATGACTTCCAAGGCGCAAAACCTTCAGAAAGGACACATACATATATCTTTTATATTTCTCTCTTATCAATTTCGATAAACTACATTGAAGGAAGCAGCAAAGACAGCAATGATATTGCGTTCCAACAGGTATTTTTAACTTCACTAATAATAAATAGGAAAAATTGTCCCTGTGATTCTTGTCTTTTATATTTACTGCCAATACCAAAAGGCTTGCATATACAGTGAAAATCGCTTAACACGAAACTGAGGGGACTGAAATATATTTTCGTGATAAAGGATATTGCAAAAAAAACATACATTCAACAAAAAAGTTTATTATATTTTATTTACATAGATATACATGCATATGTATGAATTAAATAAAAATCAATAAAACAAAAACATTCAAAAGAACTTAATGAAATTTAATATAAAATTTTCCTAGTTCTTCTGTTTTGGATCACCAGCCTTAAGAAGCTCCATCTTCATTTTAAGCGAAAAACCGTTTTCTTTCCTCCTGAGCTCTTTAACACTGTACTGGTAAAAAAATTCTAACCAAACTCACGGATTTTAACTCTCACTGCGATGTACTCCTCAAGTCAACTGATGTGAGACGAGATGTTTTTGTGGGGCGTTTGCAGAGGTGGGGGGTGAAAGTAACTTAGATTAAAAAATTGGCTTGTCATAGGCTATTCCAAGGGTATTTCAAAGCCAAGTTATTCTCCTTTTCACGCAACATGTGAAACCATCTCTCTTTCATTTCACATCCCTCTTAAATCTCGCCTACGTGGCTGATGTTTTCCGAATATTGTTCGTTCCCATAAGGGAAATTTTTTCGTGTTAAGCGATTTTCGTTTCTTGTTAAGAGAAAAAATGCATAAAAATTCGTAATAGTTTGTCGGAAAGGTTGTATTATTTCGTGTTAACCTATATTTTGTCTTCAGCGCTTTCGTGTTAAACGTATTTCACTGTATTATCAAATCTTTCTCTTGGATATATATTAGCATCATATTTTATCCTAGAATATATATCCTTTATTTTATCCCGACAAAAAATTTTCTTTGATGTCTGTGAACATCTCTGATAATTTAATATGCGTTTATACAAATAAAACAGTATTTACAGACTATTGTTTTCAAAGTATCATTAATGATTGATCTTGTAATTTTACAGAAAATCGAATACTTACATAAAAAAAAATCAAAGTTTAATTACAAATTAATATATTTATGATTGACTATAATTACTCATTTTTATTCTAACTATTATTATTATTATTTCTTAAACTATTACAAAAAAATCCAAACAACAAATGACATTTAATTAAAAATGAGTTTGGAATCGAAAACTCTTTTCATATGAAATAAAAATATTTTTAAGAAATCCGTCTATTCTAATTCAAAAAGAAAAAATAAACATATAAAAAATCAAGCATATTATTTTAAGAACCAAATTTGAATATGTTTCTAACTAAATATTTCTGTTATTTTTCAATTATAGTAAAATAATTAAATACAGCACAATAATTTTTAAATTATAAGTTTTAAAACTATAAATAAAAAATTAATCTTTCAAAACATTTCTGTGATTAGAAGAAGAAAATATTGTTCATTGTGAGTAGAAAATTGTGTTTTATATGGAATTCAAATTTTTTATCGAGTAACTTCAGAGGATTCTAAAATTCCCTACATTTTTATAACAATCAAAATAGTTTTCCGAGATCATTTAACTAATAATATTTGTTTTAATAATAGTACACAATAATATTCTAAAATGCATTTTATCACACATTTTTAAATAAAAAGGGTATTTTATAATAATATTTAATTTTATAATCTGATAATTAAATCATATTAAGCCTAGTTCTTAACGCAAATCAGAAAACAGAGCAAACAAATCGTTTTCAAAAAAAAAAAAAAATTCGATTCATTCAGACGAAAATTTTGTTTAATTCTTGCTTTGAAAGAATAAAATCTCGTTTAGTTCAATCCCCTTTAATTACGTCATAAATCTATCAACATGGGCTGTATCTTAAATCTTATCTAAATCTTATTTTGTCCGGTATATTAAAAACTGCTGCAGAGTTCATTCTCAATTAAAGTTACTTAGCTGAGCTATCATATAAAATAAGAATCAGGTTTGTTCTATTTCAGGAATGTCGGATAATGTCAGAGTTTAACTAAATGTAATAAGTAAAGGAAGCTCCATTTTAGCATCAAGGTTAATTAATTGCGATGGCAACAACAGTTTAGGTTTTGTGATCTAAGATACATGCATATTTTAGGTTTTTTATTAAGTTATCCTGGTCTATCTGCAGAGTTCGTATTGCTAAAATTAGAATGTTTAATATGACTAGAATAAAATTTAACATATAAAAAATGTACGATGAGATCTTTTCTGATCTTTTGAGATAACTGCTTTTTAACGAACAAAAAAACGATCGAAACACATCTTAATATGTTATTTTCCCAATCACAGTTATGTGTGTAAAGTTTCTCACAATTTGATATTTCTTTTTAGTAGTGGCAGACAGTAAGTGAAAAAAAAATAATTTCTCGAAGAATGTGTGTGTGTGTTCTGTTATATTTTCAGATCTCAACTTTCAATTTTTGGGGAGAAAAAATTTCTTTTTCACTCAAAACTTCCATATAATTTCTCCGACGCTCTTCCTTCAACTGTAAAAACTTTTAAATTTAGAAGGGTTTATAATCGAAATTGAAGAAAAGACAATTCTTTTAAACAGCTGCTGTGAAATCTCGAAACATACTCCTCTCCCCCACCGCCCCTGCAGTCAAAAACATTTCCACGAAAAAGTAAGCTTGATATTGATATTTAAACCCAAAATGTAATCTTGAAAATTAAATTATGATGAATAAAAAACGAAAGCTGTGAAATGAAATTTAGTAATGGGAATTAACGTCTGATATGAAAAGATATCTGCTATAACAATATTACTATCAACATATTTTATGTAAAAATATTAAATAAAATAATTTTACATAAAATATTTAGAGGGTGTATTTTCAAAAGGTAGATGGGGTTAAATTTAAATTAAGATTAAAAATTAAAAATTTTCCATTTTCCCAAAAAAAAAATCGTGATTTTTTTTTTCAACAATTGACTAATTTTTTTTATGATTTTACTTTATAGACCTTATTAGCTTAATAAAAATACCAAGTTTTTTTTTATTTTCCATTCACTAAAAAAAACACAAGAGTTTTTTGTAAAAGCAAGAAAATAATTAAAAACAAGATGTAAACTTTAAAAAAGTGTTTTACTCAAATTTTGTGTTTTTCCCCAAACTCAAGCAGGGGGAAACGTTACTCAAAAAGTTTTTAAAATAATTTGCTGAAATTGTTTTGTGCATGTTCTAATATATCAAATAGAAATGTTTTGACCCTCAAAATTATTTTAGACTGTTTTTTTTTCGAAAAAGAAACCCTTTATGTGAATATAATCGCTTTTTTTTTAAATTTTATCCCCCGGGGGGTCACCCTTTTTTTAAAGGGGGGTACGGGGGTCACAATCCCCAGGTACCTAGTGATATTTTCCTTTTCCCCCAAAGGGGGGTACTATCTTTGGTAAGAAAAAGGGTTCACGGCCCGGGGACTTTGTGATCCTTCTCATTTCCGACCCCCATCTTGTCATCCAATTTCTTCTTTTCCCCCCAGACCACAGACTTATAAATTTTTGGGCCCAGTATAAAAATTTCCCCCATAAAACCCAAATTAAATTCAACAATTCAATTAAGCAATTTCTAAATCCCTAAGATAAGTCTCTTTTTTTAAAAAAAATATCTCTTATACCTGAGGTCATTTCAAACATAATAACAAAAAAACCCCATTAAAATTGAAAAATTAAAATTTTTGTTCAAAAATTTTTTTACAGACGACCCCCTTTTTATGTAACCTTTTGTACATTTTCCTTTTTTTTCCCATTTTAGTAATAAAATTTTTTTTTTCTTTTTTAATTTGGTTTTTTTTCCTTAAAATATACTAAATAAATCAAAAATCAAAAAAATCCCCATATCTTTTTTTTTAAAAAAAAAGTTGCCCAAGTAGTCGGATACCTTAAGGGGGTTTTATTCTGAAGGGACGTGGTTTTTTTCATTTTAACTTGGTGGGTATTTGGGAATTCTGGCAGTAAAAGGAAAATGGTTGTTCCTCGTAAGTTGGGCCAATAAACATATTTTATGTTAAAATATGTTTAGTGGCCCAATTCACTTTCTGACAATGGACACTACTAATTCATTTTCTGTCTCATAAAAATTAATTTTTAAATCTTTTTCGTTTTAGATTTTTTTGTCTCCTTACTCCTTCCGGTAGCTCGGCCAGCGTGGGCCGCCTTCCCAAAAAAGCCTTTTTCAGGCCAGTCTTCTTCATGCTAGTGTTCTCCAATTCTTTGTTCCAAAACTGGAATCTTTTTTCCACCCATCAATCCATCAAGATTTGGTTTCCCCTTTTTTCGTGTGCTAATTGGTTGGTAAGTCTTTTGGTGCGGTCTTCGTTCATTCGACATGACCTGCCCCTTTAATTAGTTGTATTTAGATGAAATTAAAATGTCAGCCTTTATATGTTGATAGGTCTAAATTTGATCTCCTTCACCATTTTTTCCGAAATTCCCCCCAAAAAAAAACTTAAAATCTTCCCCTTTTCCGGGCATCATATTCTCATCTGTTCGAGACATGGACCAATTTCCCCTACAAAATTGTGACATCTCTCGCGTTCTTCTTCTAACATATCTAACATAACTCCTACGCTTTGCGGCCACGATTAATGGCAAAATTTTTCCCCCAATTTCCCAGAAAAAAACGAACAACAATAAAAAAAGATAACCTTTAAAAAGGATAGAAAGTTTAGGGGAAAAAGAAATGGCAATCTTAGAAAGCAGTGTGGAGCATTTTTGGAACAATTTTAGACGGCCTACTCAATCAAGGAGACGCCCCCCCTCGTTAATAATTAAAAAAAGTGGAACGATTGCACACAGACCTCTACCTGCAAGCATCAGAATCGTTGAGTCTTCAACCAAGGTGGGGAGGATTATTTTCCCGAAAGCTGTATAATATAAAAAGCGAGATTGGTAGATAATTAATTATATTTTGAAAAATGATCTAGTTGTGCGTCTGATTTAAATAAATCGGCATACTTTGGTTTTTTCTCCAAATAAAGTTTGTTCGTTATAAAGTAATTTAAAGTTAAATTCTTAAAAAAATTTTAAAAATTTTGGGAATGTCTCACCCTTTCCCCGATAATCCCACACCTCTAACCGGAACCACCACGTCAAACTATCGACAGATGGCTATGTCAAAAAAATACTGATCTTAAAAAAATTTTATACAATAAAAGCTTGTTTTTCTTTGAATTAAATTCGATTTCATATATTTTTAGTCATAGATTAACGAATAATTAAATGAACAAGATCGTAGTCAAGGTCAAAGATCTTTCGGACCCATTGGAAATAAAAAAAGGCGTTCGACGGGGAGTCACTGGGGTGTCTTCTATTTAAATAGCATTAGAAAAAGTGGAAAAAATTCCAATATCAACACCAAAGGAAAAATTTTTTAAAAAATAGATACAGTGGTTGGCTTTTTCGATGACATTGATATCATTACCCCCTAAAAAAACCTTCTTATCTTTAGAAAAGGCCCCTGGGACTGAAAATAAAAAGAGAATAAGACCAAGTACATGCCTTGCACAAAAACATGTTTTGATTCCCATTTTTAAAAATTTAAGAATATAGTTTTTAAGTTGTTGACAGCTTCACTTACTTAGGATTCAAGAAATTAACAATAGAAACGATTGTACTACTGGGAAATCCAAAAGAAGTGCAATAAGCTAATAGATGTTTAATGGAATTCGAAAATATATGAAATCAAATTTAATCAAAAGAAAAACAAAAAGTTCTATTGTATAAAAGTCTTTTTAAGATCAGTATTAAAAAACTTATGCATGTGAAACTTGATCCATGTCTGCGAACAGATATAGAAATATTATAGAAAGTATCTACGAAAAGGAAGATATTTTAGATCCATTTCTAGGAGGAATTCAAAGAAAATGGTACATGGCGAAGAAGATAAAATTTAGAGCTCTATCAATCATACCGGAATCTAACATTGTGCTTCATCAAAATACAGCGCATTAAATGGGCGAATACGTTATCTGAGAATGAACGAGGACGCACCACTAAAAAGTCTTCAATGTTCTTAAATCGGCATACGAAGAAAGGGCAGGCCAAATCTCAGATGGATTGATGGCCTAGAAAAGATCTCTAGGTTTTGAGGAGACTAGGGTGCTGGAGAAACACTGGCAGGAAGAAGGCTGGTCTGGAAAAGGAGAGAGGCTTCTCGAGAAGGCCAAGGCCCACCCTGGGCTGTCGTGCCACTGAGGAAGGAAGGATTAACGAATAAAGTACTACTGAAAACTTAAATTAATTATACAGAATAAAATTTAGGATTAGAAAGTTCAGTTTTAATTTACATCATTATAAATAACAAAAAAATAAATAAATAAATAAATGTTTTTGAAAGAGGCTCCTAATTTATGCAAATTTTAGCATTACTTTTACAATGTATAACCTTTTTCTCAAAATGCTCTGACAATTTTTGACTTTTGCTTACTATAACCATTTCTTAAAATATTTCTATAAATGAAAGCCCTATAAGAGGCTAAATGAAGAAAATAAGCCTTAATTGAAATATTTATTTTTGTAACTTATATGCAGTTTATTTCTGTAACGAATCCGTAATTATTTCTATTTTCGTCTGCTCTATTCTTACATTCACAAAATTGGCAACAAAAAAGGTTTTTTAATGAGAATTTAATTTTTTTAAAAACGTATTCTGACTCCTTTTAAATTTTCTGCGAGAAAAGTCACCATTCCCCAAGTGGAATGCGTTAAACAACGGCGTGTATTTCCGTGACTAAATTATGTTCCAGCTGTTTTATTTTGAGAGAATGTGCTTAATTCTGTAGGGAAATGAAACTCCATTAGGGTAATGGAATATCTGCTAACAAAGCGGTAGTGAAAAAAAAAAGCGCGAATACTCCTGAAAATAAAAGAACTTACAATACAGTTGTGATTTCCGTGTCTATGATTAGAACAAGAGTTTCCGTGGTGATTATTTTTGATTGCACAAATACTGTTTCATATTATACGGTGTTCTTACAAAATCATTTTATATCTTTTGAAGCGTTAAATGTCATTCATTGTTTCTAAGTGAAGATACTTGGGGAAGAGACAATGTTATAGTTATTTTTTACCTTGATTTTATTTTAAGCGTTTATAAGTATATAAAAAAAAGGAAAGTCAAATATTTAAATATATTCCAGTACAGGTTCAATTGATATTGTGGATTCAAATTTGCATAATGGTCATTTAATTGCTAAGATTAGATGACAGAAAACTTTGAAGGACACTTGTATCTCGTTAACTTTTTAATTAATTTAAATTTGCCTTAAAGAAGTATATCACGTATTCAAAATTATATAAAATAAATTAACAGACATTTCTAACGTCATTAACTTTACATACTGCTCGGTACATTTTGTCGGCTGGGTAGCGTGGTTAGTTTGTCGCTGGTCTTCTGCACCCAAGGTTGCTGGTTCGACCCCAGCCCTGGGCTGCGGTAGCGCAGTGTTTAAGGTATCGGACCATGGCAGGCGTCTAGTTGGGGCCCCGCACCCTAAAGACCCGCCTTTTGGGCAGGATGCCCTTAAATCTTTCGAAGCTGAAACGTCCCCCGTTTGGGGGGATTGAAAAGGGGGGTCAGGTGTGTCCCGTACGACCATGGTTCAAAATTGGGTCCCCGCCAAAAACCCTCGTTAGCTAAACAGTGGGCGTTAATATTCACCACTCCCTCACCCCAGCCCTTGTCGGTGGGTTTTTTTGGTCGAAAACGACGCGGCCATGTCGATGTTATCCTAAAAGTCCAAAAGCTGTTTTCGGCCGTCCAGAACAGCCCCTTTTCCTTCCCTCCCCGAGGAGAAAAAAAGGGCGTCAAATTAATTGCAGTGATTGGTATCCTCCTTTGGGTGCCTCCTTAAAAAAATTCCCGCTTCCTAAGGATGGGTCTGCAATGGTAAAACACCAACCGATCCATAAGAAATAAAAAAACCCCATCCCGGGCTAACACTGGTGGGTTCGCTTCAGGCTGACTATACCTGATCGGGACATCTGCTCATGTACCTCAGCGCCCAAAGTCCGCTTGGGTGGGGAAGGTAGGCATTGGCCCCCATGGGGTGTTTTTCCCCCCTGAATTTGTTTTTTTAAATTCCTTTTAGAAAACATTCCAAGCATAACAATTCCATTCCCAGCACATTATTTTTTATGATTTTCGTATTTATGCTCCCCCGCTTTACTTTCCAATCGAAAACATAAACTAACAATTATTATTTAGCAGCGCTGGAAATAAGTATCCAATTCCATTAAATCGAGGTACTTGGCGTTGGTTTGCCTCAGCGAAAAGATGTGTCGATTGCTCGCTGAATAAAACTGTTTTTTATAAAAAGTTCTAGATGCTAACATCAAAATATTACATGTATATTCTACAAATAAGTTACATTGTAATAAACCAATATGTGAACAGCGATCTCTAGCAGCAATTCGAAAACTCTTCAGTTGAAGGGTTGTGCTGTCGGATCATGAACATCGTGTATAACGTATGTCCCCATTTACTGTTGTAATGTTAACTATGGTAGTCTCCGTAATTGTTTTATTGAAAAGTTCTAATGTTAAATGTTCAGTGTTTTCAAAATAAGTTTATTGTATATTAAACTCTTTAACCCCAGTGTTTCTCTACAAATTAAAACTCTTCGACTCAATTTCAATTATAAGTTTATTTGCCCCTTTATTTAATTTAACAATGGTAGTTCCATAATTTACTATAGTTTGCTCAACTGTAAGCTACATTAGATTTTGCCATTGGTGTATATTAAACGTCCTTTCAGCCAGCATTAACTTTCTATTCGCGATAATATTCATTCAAGTACTCATTTTGCACTACTCTCCATACAATAACAATGTTTGAATTCAATAATACTTAAAGTTTGGAAAAACTTAAGAGGATTTTATTTATCCTCTAACCCCTCCCAAAAACATCACATGTGAGCATCTATGTGGGGGGCGAATCACATTACTTTTATTAGGCAGCTAAGGGATTAATTACAAAACGTACAAATTATCAAGATAAGTTTTAATACACAAACCCATAAGGTCACTGGTAATTATCAAACTTGTTGTTAACTTAGTATTGTTAAATTAATTATAAAATACATTGTATAGATTGATATATTTATAAGTGTATTGTATCAGTGTAGATGTGTATTTTATTTTTTATTATGTCAGAAAGAATTTTGTTTGTTACTTACAGTAAATTAATAATTTTTTGAAATAATCTTTTGTTTCCGACTTTTTAATATGCTCGCGCCCCCCCTCGTAGAGTTTCTCGCCCCCCTAGGGGGACGCGCCCCACAGTTTGAGAAACGCTGCTTTAACCAAAGATGTTTGGCGTCCGAATGCTGCTTGCCACAACATGTATATAACATACTATATTGCTAATATTCAAAATTCGCATATCAAATAAATGTGACACAAAAAATAATCTAAATATTAGGGAAGCATACAATATGTTAAGCAGATAATTATATCTACCATATAAAAAAGTTTCACTAAACACATAGGATAAATATATTTTATATGTCCAAACAATAAAATTTTCCTGTAAAATAAACAACAAAGGTTTAAAACTTAAAGTAATTGTGAATTATATTTCTCTTCTACGTTTCTTAAAACTTTGCACTGAAGAGAATTTTTTTACGTTTTTGTTGAATATTATTAAAATGTTAGGGGACATACCTGACGAAATGCCTTTTTAGAGTCTTGCATGCATATAACTGTCCATCAGTCAGATTTTGACATGCCATTACTTCTGCAAAGCTACCTTCTCCTTTTTTACCGAGGATTCGATATCCTAAAAATAAAATCATACAATGTTTTTCTAAAAAGAACACAAAAAAATCAAATTCACACATCCATTCGCTAAAAAAGAATTTCTAGAAAATACCACAAAAAATTAAAAATAGAATTTTATAACCAATAAATAACTAGTTTTAGGCTACTACCAAAAATAAATTTTTTAAAAAAATAATACAATACGTGCATGTTCAGAATTTTTGGTTCGTTGAATGTTAATTTGGGCTCATACTGAGCGTATGATATACAGTGTATTTTTCACATGAAGATATACTTACACTTAATAATTCTATTCAAACTTGGAGTTCAGTGATTTAACAACAAGATTAAGATAAACTCAATATGGCATCATCTTTAAATAGAAGCAATGATGTTAAAGTGCTAGATTAGGCCTGGACAAAAACTGATTAAAATGGATAAAAAATGTCCATTTTTATAAAAAATTAATGAAATCTCTATTATATAAAATTTTATATAAGATTATCTATTATATAAGAATATCTATTATATAAGATTAAGATAAATTCAATATGGCATCATCTTTAAATAGAAGCAATGATGATTAAAGTGCTAGATTAGGCCTGGACAAAAACTTATTAAAATGGACAAAAAAATGTCCATTTTTATAAAAAAATTAATGAAAAAAAATCTCTATTATATAAAATTTTATCAAGACATTTTTAACGTTTTCAAAAATGGTCTTGAGAAGTTTTTTTTATATAGAACTACATTTCAGTAATAACGATTAGTTCAAATTCCTTCCAAAAAGTTATAGATGCTCATGTTTTTTCTCCTTTTTTAAAAGATGTAATACCGTTACCATAGTTACTATCTTCTTTCAACAACGAAGCATTGTGTGTATAATGTGGCACACACATCTTAACAACTATCATTAAACCACAAAAAAAAAGAAGAAAAGAAATAACATAAGGCAGCTTGATTTACGATTTTATTTTTTAATCATTGCTTCAGATAACCAGCAGTATCTCACAAAGAAAACTTATGTACTAGCTTAGTTCAGAGGTTCCCAGTTTTATTGTGACGAGAGTGAATTTAAAATTGATAGAAGCAGTGATAGGGGTCACTCGAATTTCTACTAAAAACAATTCAAAAGTTATGTGCATTTATTGAAAAACAAGTAATATAAAAAATTAAGTCAATTCCTACTTAGGCGAACAAAGAAAAATTTTATTTTAGTTACTTTTTATTAAATAATTACAATTAATATAAATATGTATATACATATGACAGAATCACACTATTAAGTGGCAAAATAGGAAGCGATTTTCCTTACAATTTCCCATTTTTCTTTTTATATAAGGTGTTGGACTATTATTTTTGTTTGCTACTATTTATTCATTCATTAATTTTAATTATTCCAATAAAATAGTATAATAAAAAGAAATCACATTATCAGAAATTAGGCCATCTCCAGGTGGGATTCGAACCCACGACCTTTGAATTAGAAATCCAAAGCCCTATCCACTGCGTGACAACAATATTTTCCTTTTTTATAAATGGTGTTGTAACTATTACTTTTGTTTGTTACTATTTAATCATTAATTAAATAGAATCAATGAATTAATATTTGAAAAAACTTTATTAATATCAAGTGTCATCCACTGCAAGTTTAAAAAATGTACTTGAACTTGAGTGGATGAATAAAAAGTATTTTATGAACGATTGAAAATTTAAACAAGATACATATATATAAATACGTATTGTGAGAGTTGTGAACTATAATAGTAGGAATTTTTTTTTAATTAATATGGTTATTTTAATTCATTATAAAATTTTAATATTTTCATTCATATCCTTGGGGTGGTAGTGATATCTTCGTGGTTATGGTCACGAAGCGAATTCTTGGCCGGAGTGTCGTGGGTTCGAGTCCTGGTGCTACTGAAGACCCACCGTAGAGAGGGGGCTTATGCACGTTAAATTTGTCAAGGCTCAATGTCCTCACTTTGAAGTGATATTGAAGTCTGGAAAGTGAGTTACCAAAGGTGTCGTCCTTGACTTAGGTTCAAAGTTTCGAGGTTCGTCGACAGTAGGCCCAGTCGTAACCCTAACGTTGCGTTATAGTGCGACGTTAATAAAATTGTCCCTCAGTCCCTGATATTATTTGAAGGTAATTGGCAAAGCATTTAAATAAAAACTAAAGAGTTATACTCAAAATCAAGGTTGAAGTATACAAAGTATAAGAAGTAGTAAAAATAAAGAGGGAAGTGTGTGTGTGTGAAAGAAACACCATGGTAAATGTTAACAATCTTACTTCTAGTTTTTGTAACACTTGGGATAATAGTCTTTGTTGCTTCATATCCCACAAAAAAACTGTAACTGTAACTGCTTGTAACACTTTGTAGTGACAGCATGTAACCATCTTAGCGGGAGCACATAAAATCGTAGGTGCAGGATTGAGAATCCTTCGCTTAGAGTAATAATTTCATGGAATGTAATCTTTCAAAATTCAATCTGATATTTCAGCCATTATAAAAATTAGAAGACACAAAGACATGTTCAAAACTTTTTTTATAGAAGAAGGGAAAAGAACATTTCAGAAACCCCAAATGTTTAGGTGATGCTTTAGTTAAATATGTTAAAATGAGAAAGTTTTTTATTTCACATAATGTTGAAAAACTGAACATTTGAATAGAACATTCAACACATTTCAGGTTATTATTTTTATTATTCTGTAATTTTAAGGATATTCAAAAAGTGTAATTAAAAATAAGTTAATAATGGGACATTAAAATATAACTTTTTTTCTCCTACGGTTTTTGAAATTGAGGCACATTCCTATAAGGCCAGTGGCGTAACGAAGAATATTAGGGCCCCTTGCTTAGTCAGGTTTCGTGCTCCAAGCAGGATCTTACAAAGGACTGATTTAAACTCCCAAGAATCCTGCCCCCCCCTCCACGATGTGCTGGTTAAGGAAGGGGGTACGTGTTACACCACTGTATAAGGCTACTAAGACCATAGAATCATTTCAAAAAATTGTTTATTTTACTGATTTCTCTTAAATTTTCCCATTTTTAATTTCTTGTAAATATCCTTCTTAATCATACACAGGCAATTTTAATTAAATTATGAGGAAAATTTTCTGATTCATATTATATTTGTAGATTAATTTAAACTCTGAAGTAAAAATTAAAAGGAAATAAATATATTGTAATAGATCTTAATGGTTCTATATAGTTAAAATGGACTGGCATAGTTAGATTCTTGTTTTTAATACGATTTGCTATGAGTGTTGTTGTCTGTGTTAACTGATCCTCTCTATGTACCCAATTGACGTGCTGTGGAAGTCATTATAATGAAAATTTAAAACAAATGTTATCCTCTATCATTGACAAAGAACGTAAAATACTTTCAGAGAAACGTTAATTCAAAACCAAACTAATCAGATTTGCTTAAAAATTATTAATATTCTTATACAGCTTCTTCATAACTAATACCGTCATTTACTTAAAATCCATCATTTGTTTTATGCACTCAAATAACTCATTTTCCTGTTAATGCTTTAATGAAGAATATATGAAAGTATAAAATTGCTTTTAAAAACATTTTTCTCATTAATTCATTAATATCAGGCACATAAAGTTTTCCTTTAAAATAAATATGAAACTCTTCTTTTTTTTTTAAAAAAAAAGTAAATATTCAGCAATCTGTGTTTGAAATTAAAAATAAGATTGAATTACTTACACTCATATATTACAAGCAATTACATACACGCTAATTCTTTAAAAAAAACTGGCGCTATAAATCAAAAATAATTTTCAAAAATCCTCTTGTCGTATAAAAACTGAAAACTCAATTACTCTTTCTTCCTCGCCATCATTATAAAAATGAAAAAAATATTCAGATATGTTAAGATATCCAGATAGTGTTGGACTATTATTTTTGTTACTGTTTTTTCGTTCATAAATCACATTCTCAGAAGTTACGCCATCCCAGGTGGGATTCGAACGCACGACCTTTGGATTAGAAGTCCATTGCGCTACAGAGACACAACGAGCGATTTTCTCTTTTTATATAAGGTTTTGGACTATTATATTTGTTTATTTCAAGTTTATTCATTAATTAAATTTAATTAATGAATTAATATTTGAAAAAACTGTTTATTATCATAAGTGTCATCCACTACAAGTTTAAAAAGTATATTTGAACTTGAGTGGATGAATAAAAAGTAATTAACGATTGAAAATTTGAACGATATATATATAAATAAATATCTATAGGGAGAGTGTGAAGTAAAAGTAGGAATTGAAACAAAAGATTCATTTTAAAATAAAAGATTTCCAATAAAAGTATTCAAACAGTATGGAATTCATAATTGTGAATAAAATATATAAATAAAAACACGATAGGGACACATTTTTCAGGGGAAAACACTGAATTCAAATCAAGATTGTAAATAGAGGGGTTTTTATTTCACAAATCCGTATTGCTCAAATCTTACGGTAAAATTTATTTTTTTTAACAGGGATATATTGAAAATAAAATGATAGGCCTAAACAGGAAGCTCATTACAGAATAAAAGGTTCAAAAACTATCAATTTTGCTGATAAATCCAAATAATTAATATTATAAATCTTCGTTGAAACAAGCTTAAGTCGATGAATAAAATCAGTTCCTCTAACCAAAATCAGAGCTTCAAGTCAAATACACAGCAAAGCTTCTGACCAAATGATAATGACATCCCGACGGAATTTATGGCATCATTTAAGCTCTCGTGTAAAGAATACTAACCAAACGGTTGACCCGCTTCACCTCTTTCCCACCCACCCTCGCAGGTGACCAACCTTTTCGGACCGAAGAAAAAGAAGAGTTTGCTCCCGTTTCACACTGAGCGAGTTCGAAGATCGATAGATGTTGCCAAGCGATGGAATCTGCACCCTTTTGTTGCCGGTTTGTGCTGAGAAATTTCTTGGTATTCTTTTTATTTGTGTGTGTTGTGTGAATAGCCCGTGCCTTCGATTATAAGAAAAGATTGTTTGTCATTCATTCTCTTTTGAGATACAAATTCGAAATTATATACAAAGAATTCTTTTCCCTTTCGAGAATTCTTTATGCAACTATTCAATCTATTTTCGATTAGAATTCTAATAATAGTTACGTCACATTTTAGAAAATAATATCGCTGAATGTTTCACAATGCCTTTCTAGCACTCTCCACTTGATGTTAGAGAAAGGAATCAAAACTGGAAATGTATATTTGCGTAATTAATATTATTATTTCTTATTGCATTATTTCTTTTCATATACATTAAAATCCATGTTACATACCGTAAAATCCGGCTTATAACGCGCGCTTTTAACACAAAAAATATGATTGAAATTTACGGGAGTATGCTATACGCTGTGTATAAAAATTATAGCTTTAAAAATAAAAAGAGATGAGCATAAACAAGTAATATAAAAAATAATTTAAGTGAATTCCTACTTAAATGGATAAATAAGAAGTATTTTATTACGATTGAAAATTGAAATAGGATTTATATATAAATATATATATATATATATATATATATATATATATATATATATATATATATATATATATATATATACTAGCGGTCCCGACAGATGTTGTCCTGTACACACGTCTTAAATCCAAAAATTACAAACTTTTTTAAATAAGTTGTAATAATCTAGACCGTTTTAATGAAATTTTTTATAAAGAAAGTTATTACAATACCTGACATCATCACAGGTACAATTACCACAACTCGACCTATCCATTGTGTGTGAGTATGTATTTATTATGAACTAAGTTGAATATAGAAGCTATTCTGAATAGAAACTTAAACTTGTTTTGATTAAAGGGTAAAAAGGATAAACTCGAGCTATTTTCATAACAGGTATATTTTTTAATGCACAAAAAATAAATTTATCGTAATGCCAATGAATGTACAATGTTTTTGGTTAATCCTTGAGGGGTATAAACAAACAAATGCTAAACCTCGGACATGCAACTTATAATTGGTCATGCGAAAAGCAAGGGTTTTCTAAATCTAAGCCACAAATTGTCATGGTTTGACCTTGTGATTTATTAACATGCCAAGCGAATTGGAAACTGCAAACATTTGAACGGGTAGGTGAGTCTGAAAGAATCATTGAGATCTGTGTAGAAGTACAACTTCACCTTGAAGTTTGCCGCTCAAAATAGTGGCCTCAAGAATATTGCCCATAATTTTTTCATGAACAATCCCGCTTCCTTACATAATTTTGGTGCATTTTTAACTAATTGCGATATCGAACCGAATTGTGAATCTAAAGCATTCTCGAATCCACTTGAACCCACACAAAAAATATCATCCAAATCGGTCCAGCCGTTTAGGAGGAGTTCAGTCACAAACACACGCACAGAAGAATTATATATATAAAGATATATGCCGTTTCGTGGCGAAATGAATAATCTTTCCGATTCTGTAATTATTTTTTGTCTGATGCTGATAGAAAAATTAGACTGCAATTTTAAAAACGGCGAAAATATCGGAAAATTCTCCCCTCTTCTTTCTTTTTTATTCTTGACGCGCATTAGCAGAATAAACAGCACACAGGAGTAAAACAATTATGCATTTTAAGGTTTTTAATTAGTATCTTTTTAACTAATTGTGATATTGAACCAAATTGTGAATCTAAACCATTCTCGAATTTACACAAAAAATGTCACCAAAATCGGTCCAGCCGTTTAGGAGGAGTTCAGTCACATACACACGCACAGAAGAATTATATATATAAAGATTATTTAAAAATATATTAATTAAAAACGCTAAAAAGCCTGATTCGTCTGCATTTTTGTAACAATGAAGATCCGGTTTGGCAAGTTTGGCTGAAAATCGATTTTCGACGCCAACTTACGTCATTTTTATAACAATAACGTTGTGACAACAATGCAGGTGAATATTGAGTTGAATGTTTAATGTTTTTAATTAATATCTTTTTAACTAATTGCGATATCGGACCAAATTGTGAATCTAAACCATTCTCGAATTCACTTGAACCCACACAAAAAATTTCATCAAAATCGGTCCAGCCGTTTAGGAGGAGAGTTTAACACACGCACAGAAGATTTTTATATATAAAGATAGGGAGAGAGAGTGAACTAATAGTAGGAAAATTGAAAAAAGAGCATAATTTGTCTGCATTGTTGTAACCATGCACACCCGGTTTGGCTGAAAAACAGGTTTTCGACGCCAACTTTTGGCTTTGTTTTAACAGTTGCATTGTTACAACAGAGACGAATCTAAGTTGGGGTTAAAAACCGGTAATTAATTATATTTAATTTAATTAATGAATTAATATTTGAAAAAAAAGTTGTATTAACATCAAGTGTCATCCGCTAAAAGTTTTAAAAAAATTATTTGAACTTGTTTGAATGAATAGAAAGTATTTTATTAACGATTGAAAATTTGAACAAGATAAATATATAAATAAATAAATATACAGAGAGAGTAAGCTAATAGTAGGAATTGAAAAAAATAGACATTTATATTGATCGAAATACTGTCTATTTAAAAGAAATGACATTCTTTATGAACTTAAAGGGTTGTAGTTCTAAAAGTATATACAATTTTTTCAAAAACTTGTGTTAAAACCTCGAAAAAATGACTTCAAAACCTAAGAGAATTGCCCAGATCATTTCAGGTTTCTTCATAAAAATAGAAGTGCGCGTTATACGGCGAATATACTTAAATTTAATACTCTGACGATACTTAGCAGGAGTATTTTTTGAAATCCACTCTTCCAAGATATATGGCAGTACGGGTTCTATGATGAGTATTTTAACGGGAAAGACGAAAAGCTTTGGAGCAGAAATTGTGTTTTCAAGGGATTGCGAAAATTGTCAGTTTTGTTCCATAAAAATAGCTAACGTCAAAATGTAAGTGCCTTATTTATTTTTTTGTATGTTAATGAAGACCTTAGAAAACAATTTGACTATTCATTTTAAGTAAACAATGCGTATAATTAATTTTACAGTTGAATATCTTTAATTAATTAATTAGCTCGAACTAATTAAATTTTCCAAAGTTGAGTTTTTTGTCAATGCACATCCCTTAATTTAAATGCAGTAATTCGAAAAAAAAATATTGCATCATAAAAACTGTAGTAAATCATAATGCGGTAGATAAAGGGTTAAGGGGGGAAAATGCATGAAAATATGTTGTAATTTGTCGGGACCGTTGTATTATTTCGTGTTAAGCCGATATTTCGTCTAATGTTTTTCGCAGTTAAACGTATTTCACTGTACATATATTCACTAATAACACAGTTCTTCACTTAACATTTAAAGTTACACATTTACACAGTTCATACTGAAGTATGGATAAGAAATTTTGAATTAAATTTTTTTAGGGTGAATGAGTGCTTATTAACCTCATAATTTTGTACTTCAATCAAGTGATGAGGAAAGCACCCGAGCTGGCATACCTACCTTTCTTCTAACTACCACACCACGCCATTGGGAGGACATTGAGCCCCGAAAGATTTAAGATGCATCAGCCCCTCTCTAAGGGGCTTCAGTGACACTAGGGCTTGGAATCATGACACGCCACCCACGAGATTATGAACATGACCACTAGGCTACCACGGCCAGGACACGAATTACTGATTCAAATAGAAATGACTAGAATATCAAAACAGAATACTCTTTTACGGTTTATAAATTTAAAATAGTATATAAATAGTATAAGAAAAATGATGTATGCAAAATACTTCTGAATTTGATTTCTCTCTTTTAAATTTATTGGAAAAACATCTAGATAGTTTTTGTTTTACGAGTTAATTATTGTAAACGAGTAAATACGATTACAGGAACTTCTTCTTATATTTTTTCATCCAATTTTCATTTCCTACTTTTCAGACTCTCCCTGTATATATATATATATATATCTTGTTCACAAATTTCCAATCGTTAATAAAATACTTTTTATTCGCCCACTCAAGTTCAAATACATTTCTTTAAATTTGCAGTGGATGACGCTTGATGTTAATATATTTTTTTTAAATGTTAATTCATTAATTCTATTTAACTAATGAATAAATAGTAACAAACAAAAACAATAGTCCAACACCATATAAAGAAAGGAAAATTGCAAGTAAAATCGCTTTCTATTTTGCCACTTAATAGTGTGATTCTGTCATATGTATATACATATTTATATTAATTGTAATTATTTAATAAAAAGCAACTAAAATAAAAATTTTCTTTGTTTACCTAAGAAAGAATTGACTTGAAAAAGTTGTTTTTTATATTACTTGTTATTTCTCAAAAGTGTTTCCAATATGGCAGTAGCGCACACAGGAATTTTCAAGGCGGGGTCGAAAGTTCACCAGTCTTGTATCAGGTTCTTTTTGATTTTGTCAATTTTTGGGAACAAAACACAATAAAAACTAATTATTGAATAGATAATTAGCATTAATCAATAAAATTAATCATTAATAACAAATATTTAATTAAATTTTATGTTCTATATACTTAGAATTATAGTCAATCGGGAAAAAAATTTAGGGTTTGGGGGTGTCTGGACCCCCAGGACCCCTCCCTTGTGTGCGCCACTGCAGTATGGGTTTTGTTCCTTAATATTTTGCGAAGATAGAGCAAAAAAAAAAGCAAAAACAATTCTTTGTTGACCATAGCTATATTTAAATAGATTATTGTGGATACGAATCTTATCTTCTTTTCTCTCTTAAAATTCTATGTTTTCTGTCACTGTATGTATGTACCCCGTCAGATTACCATTTATTGAGTGGCAATATCTTACCATAATACGAAGAATCAAATATAAATCGATCCCAAATCTAAATAAAAAAAGAAACGTTCAATAAGACTCTTTTCCCTTCACAATAATAGACAGGTCTTGATGTTGGATTCACTTTGCACCAAATGTGGTGCATATCGCTAACGTAATTCTACCCCAAAATACAAATAATCCGAATCATTAGAGTATTTTGCACTTACTTTTGACAAGCAATTGCACTTAAATACCGTATAATTATTCCATTTTATAAATCTTTATCTCGTTTACTACCCAGTCAAAATATCGATGAAAAGAGACATCTAAATCACGTTTGCTGACTTAACATTCGACCCTAGATTTTATGCGGATTTGCACACGCGAACGAGCTATTCATTGCATTATGGACTGAATAACAGCGGGAAAGAATATAAGTGAATTGCTTATTCGATTTTTATAGGGTGTAAAAAGTTATGACTAAACTAGAATTCTTTCTCGTATTCTCTAAAGATTTTTTTTTCTAGATGGTTACAGAAAATGTTCCTTAACCTTGCATGGTTAGTATGAATTAAGATAGCTGTCTACAGTAATGGTCCTCAAACTCCAGGCCGTGAAACAGTACCGGTTTGTGGATCAAATAGTACCGGACCGTACGAGGAACATTAAATTATTTCCATTTTATTTACTGTGGTATTTTTCTCTCAGGTTTGTGTGACTTTGAATGGAAATCACTTTACGTTCCGCGTTAAATTACTTTATAGTCAATGCTTGGTGTAACTGTATTTTATTCTGAAGGCATGTTTAAATACAATTAAATTAAAATTATTAAATCAAAACAGGCTAAAGTACAAACAATGGACGTCTCCCCCTCAGCGGGCTGTGGTAAAATTATCAAACGTTGACCGGTCCGAGGCGATTTGTGAAACATTGGTCTAGAGCTATACATCCATCATAGATTCGATTTTGTATTAATGTTACACCCCGAAGCAACACGATTACGACCTTTGAACTGACACTCCCCGCTCCAAACTTCCATACATGTTAAAGTGAGGACTTAGAGCTTCAAAGCCTATGACGTGCATCTATCCCTCTGCATCAAGGGCACTCAACCTTTTTTTCCTGACTGTTTTATATGTCAGCTTTTTTTACGCGGGCCCAACGAGGGGTAAATGGGGAAGGGGGAGAAAAGCTTTTAAAACCAAGATAAAATTGGAAATTCCTGTTTTACTTTTTAATTAGTATTTTTTATATTTTTTATTTTTGTCACTAACACTAAAGTAGCATCATTTAAGAACACTCCTTCACAATGTCTGCATCAGTAAACGGTTTATATGATTAAATAATATAACGAACTTCATAGGGTTCTTTGTTCCGCTGTGATATTATCACCGACAAAAAACTTTTTTTGCTGTTGAAAAAGATCATTCAAAAAAGAATCAATTTTATCACCTCTTAAAAAAAATCTTCCAGGAAAAGTGTCATTGAATGATTCCTGTTTTTTGGTTTTTTTTTTGAATATAGCGTTTTTCTTGACAAATCAAACAATTATTGATCCATGTTTGTTTTCACTACAAAATAGCCCAACCTTAATGTCTTAAAAAAATCTTTTTTTTCTTGGAATTTTTTTCGCTTGAAAGATGTAAAAGATAGTTAAAACAAGTTTTTTTTAAAAATATTTTTTAAGTAAATTTCCCTACTTAAAATCAATAACAAAAAAATTTTATTGTAGCTATTTTTTTGAAACAGTTACAATTAATATAAATTTTAAATATACATAGGAAAAGAATCACAACATTAAGTTGGTAGTGGTTTTTTAATTATCATTAAAAGTATCGTATTGTGTCCTTCCCCAAATTTTAATCCCAAATGAATGCTTTAACACTTTAGAAAAAAACCTTTTTTTAAGTTTTTTACACAAGTCGCCAAAAGGGGGCGCTTTTAAATCGCCAACGTGGCTGTATTTGTAATTTTTTAAATAATTAGTTTTTTTAAACAATTAATTTTTTTTTAATTATAATTAAAAATTGTTTTTCTAAAATGATCCTGTATATAAAATGTCAGCTCAATTGGGGCGCTTTTAAAAAAGTATTTTATTAACGATTGAAAAAATTTCCCCCAAAATAAATAAATAAATATACAAATATATAAATAAATAAATATATAGACAATGCAAGCTAATAGTAGGAATTGAATTAGTCCACCCATAAAATGGTTGCTACTCCACTGCTGTCTGTTATCACACACTAACCGTAATCATTCCAAATAGAAAAAGAACATCAATTCGTATCCGTAGCAACACCGACAGCAAAAAGCAAAATTGATATATTTGATTTCTTGACAAAAAGAATTTCCCACCCAAATTTTAATGCAATGTTCTTAAATAAATAAATTTCTCAGAGCAATGGGGCCATAACCAGGCCATTTAAAAAGGCTCGGTGGGCTGCAGGTTGAGTATCGCTGCTTTTTACCCTTTGGGGGGTCTTGAATGGCTAAAAATTTCCCAAATCATGGGGCTTCGAACAAAAAATTTCATTGACCATGATGTCATGAACATGACCACTCGGCAATCGCTGAATTGTTGGAGGTAGCTTCTTGATTTGACATTCAAATGATGAAGACAATTCCAGAAATGGTATCTCACTCTCCTACCTTCCACGCCATGCTGCCCTCATAGGGTTCAAAATTACGAGGTCCGTCGCCGGTAGCCCTCGTATTCGTTTTAAGTGCGACGTTAGCAAACACGTACTCACTCTAAACCAAGTTTCATGAAGAAGATGAGACCAGCCTAAACATAACCTGCAGAGATTATTATTAAATAGTGAGAATATATATGAATGTGAAACTCGAACTCGTAAGACGAATCGAATATCGCATATAACTTAAGGTATCCGATTTCGTTCGGAACCGTGATTTTAAAAAGGCACATAAATGGATAATTTTCATGATATTTAGAGTCACTTAGATCAGGACACATGTATAAAATTGTTTTAAGGACACATTTTATCAAAAAGTTATTTAAATACAATATTTCGGCTAAAAATTAACTTAGAATAAACTTTTTTTCAAAATGTTCTTCTTTTGTGAAAAATGCTTCTATTATAATAACATTTTGCCTGTATATAGCTCAGACATCTGTACAGAGGCTCAACTATGATTTTTGAAAAATTCACATTATTTTCAGAGTTACAACCATTTGAAATAATTATCGGCGTATTTTCTTAAAATTTCTCCCTTCTGTTTTCGTAAAACAAGGATAAACCGACTTCCAAGTTATGCGTTTCAAAAATTCTTGTTGAGCCTCTGTACAGAGGTCTGGGCTGAATACAGGCAAACTATTAATACAATAGAAGCATTTTTTACAAAAGAGAACATTTGGAAAAAGGTTATTCTAAGTAATACAGCCGAAACTTACTTAAATAATTTTTATTGTAATACTATTCTTAAAACAGTTTTATATACATTTTCTAATCTAAGTGACACTAAAAAATTTTAAATATTATACTTTTTATACGCTTTTGCAAAATCAGGTTCAACGTTGTCGGATACCTTAAATACCCACTACTTGCGACCATTTTTTTTTTTTTTTAAAAAAATGGAATATGGGGTTTTTTTTGTGTTTTTTTAGATTTATTTAGCCCATTTTAAGGAAAAATTTTAAAAATTAAAGACAGACTTTATTATTGAAATGGGGAAAAAGGGGGGAAAATGTACAAAAATTACAAAAAGGGGGGGCCCGCTCTGCAAAAAATTTTATGAACAAATTCTTTTTTTTAATTTTGATGTGTTACTTTGTTATTCGTGTTTGAAATGAAATTCTGGAAAAGAGATATTTTAATTTTTACGAAAACTAGAGAAATTTATATTGGTGATTATATGAAATTGCTTTAAAAAAAAGGGATTATATTCGCATAAAAGGTTTAAAAATTTTTTGAAAAAAAAACTGATTTTAAATCTGAAGGTCAAAACACTTCTACTGTTATACAGAACATACACAAAAAAAAATTTCAGCAAATTATTTTAAAACTTTTGAGCAACCCCGTCCCCTTTTGAGTTTTTCAAAAAACACTTTTAGTAAAACACATTTTAAAGTTTACATCTTATGTAAAGTTATGGCATCTTTTTTTTACAAAACACTTGTATTTTTTGTTTGGGGAAGGGGAAAAAAAACCCTTGGTATTTTTTAAAAAGTTTAAAAATATGCCCATAAATAAATTATAAAAATAGTTAATTTTTTAAAAGAAATCATGATTTTAGGGTAGTCGGGTACTTTTTAAGTAACCATTACCTTTGGGTAATAACTAAATAAATGCCGTGATAAACCCCACTAAATGCATGGTAATTTATGGGAATTCATATCTGACTTTTAGACTGAAGTAAATGGGGATCTTGATAAGTGTATACTTTTTCCTAGACTCCCACAATCTGGTTGTCAAGGCAACGGTCCGATTACCGGAGGAATTCATTTCAGCTTTAAGGAAATTAACAAGGTTTGCTGTACCAGTTGTTTACTATTAGACCTGAATTATCTTAAATAGGTGAAAGTTGAGAGAATGAAATCATTTTAAGCGTCGTTTTTGCCATCGAATCTAGTTAACAGTATAAAGAGCATCATCAATGGTTTATTATATAGCTCTAGTACAATGTTAATTAATTAAAATCATGTCTTTCTTAAATGTTATGAATCAATGGGATTTGTATTTATTAGAGGGAAGAAAAAGATGAAACCACATATTTGCTATCTAAACATATACACACACAGTCGAACCTCTACTTTGCGAATTTTTTTATACAGCGAACTTTTTCCTCGAGCCAAGAACCTTTCAGGATTTTTTTCGTAAAATAACCTCCAAATAGCGAAGTTATTTTCTATATAACGAACTTTTTTTCTTTTTTGATTCAGTTTTTTTTCTCCTTATTTTTAAAGTGTATCTGGACATTTCAAGTTGTTCTTTCTTTTAAAGCATTTTATAGTGGTCATAAATCTTGAACTGGTTTTATTAGATGCCTAACTCACCGATAGCAAAAGAACTCTGGGCGTTTCACCCAAGAAGTGCAAACCTTAACCCCCATCGTTCAATTCATTGTAAATATCTTCGATATCCCCTTTCACCCTCAGTGGAGTTGTCTCGTGTCCCCTTGTCCTTGAACTAGTCTCCGTTCATTTGTAGGGTTGATCAGTCGTACTGGTAACTTAGTTTCTTGTAGCTCAAGAATGTCAAAACGTAAGTGCTTGAGCATCAAAGAAAAAATTTTATTGTTGAGGAAGTTGATAAAGGTGTAAAGAAACGTTCCTTTTTTTTTGATGGGTAAGATATATAAAATTAATAGATATTAATTTACAAAAAGGTGTGAATAATTACTTTTATATATATATATAGTATTTACGAATTTAAAATTTGTTTTACGTGGTTTATAAATGAAATTGAAAGATGAACCTCTATATAATGAATTTTCCATGTAACGGACTTTTTGGGGATTAGCGACTTCGTTATATAGACGTCCGACTGTATACATATAATCGTACATTTAAATACAGTAATGCTTCGATTTACATCACCCCGACTTATGTGAACCCGGAGGTACGTGATTTTCAAACGAGCTCTTTGTTAAAGACTTCTGAAAACAATTCAGTGCTCTAGATGCAGCTAGAATCATCGGACAATCTTCACATGAAGTTCCACAAAAAACTTTAAATTGCAAAATTACGTCAAGAAAAAACTGTAATTTTTTTTCCCCCATCAGTACACAAACTCAGGTGGAATCAATCCAGAGCCTGATAAAATTGCTAATGTGAGTGAAGAAATTGTCGATCTTGCGAGGCAAATAAATTTAGGAGAGGATAGTGATGACGTTAGGTAACTGCTGGATTCACATAATCTCGAGCTGGCAATGGATGAGCTCATAGAAATGCACGAGCAAGAGCAAGACATTGAAGAACTTGAGTCTAAAGACCCTGCTCAGTCAGAAGCTCAAATGTGACGGTTAGGAATTTGACAGAAAGTCTTAGTTTAGTTGAAAAAGGGTTACATACACAAATTTTAGACTCCAACGAAAAACATAGTAGTTCAAAACAACAAAGCATTAAAAAAAATTATTAGTATACTACGAGGAAATTTGCGAAAAAAAATCTTTGAGGCGGCAGACTACACTTTGTTAGATTTTATGAATACCTTCTACATCAAAATAACTTCGGTTTGCGATTTTGTATTTGTGTAATCTAAGATTTTACTATAAGCAATTTTTTCTTTTCTAATTTATTACTTTCTTTCAATTCGGGACCAAACTAAAAGTAATTTAGATGTATGTATATGTGAGAAACCTACCTTGACTTACACTGTCATCACTTAGTCCCCCCTATCACTTATACTTAAAAAAATCGAAAATTTTGAACAAAAAAAAATGCACGTAAATATTCGATATTTGAAAAGACGCATTAATTTCCTTCATTTATTGTTTTCTTCTACACACTACCGTAGCAAGTCCTGAGTGTGCCCCGTATCCAAATTTCTTCGGGGCGCCTTTTTAGAAGTAGAAGCACTGTAAATAGGACTATTAATAGCATATAATAATTTTTTTCTTACACATGTCGGGGCCTCTGTTGTTTGGGAGCCCTGTATCATTGATACGGCTCATACGGTGGTAACTACGCCCCTGCTTCTGCACTTTTCATTAAGGTATCCGACAACGTTCGGAACCGTGATTTTAAAAAAGTGCATAAATGGATAATTTTCATGATTTAGATACTTAGTTTAATACATGTAAAAAGATTTTGGAAACATGTGACAAAAATTATTTAAGTACAATATTTGACAAAATGAACTTAATAACCTTTTTAAAATATTTCTGGAAAAAGTTCTATTATAATAATACTTTTCTTCTATATAAAATTAAAACCTTCCCGTGGCGAAGATATTTTGACCTATACCAAGTAATGTTTTATTGTTCAATACCACTATTGGTATGAGTGCTGACTCTGTACAGAGGCTCAACTATGATTTTTGAAAAATTCGCATTATTTTCGGAGTTACAACCCATTGAAATAATTATCGGCGTTTTTTCTTAAAATTTATTCCCTCTGTTGTGTCGTAAAACATGGATAAACCCACTTCTAAGTTATATATTTCAAAAATTTTAGTTGAACCTCTGTACAGAGGTCTGAGCTATAGACAGGCAAAATATTATTATAATAGAAGTATTTTACACAAAAGGAGAATATTTCGAAAATGGATCATTCTATGTTCATTTTTTGTCAAAATATTGCACTTAAGTAATTTTTTATTGTAATACTATTCTTAAAACAATTTTATAAACATTTTCTGATCTAAGTGACACTAAATATCATAATTATTATCCATTTACGCGCTTTTTCAAAATCACGATTCCGGACGTAGTCGGATACCTTAAAGTAAAAAAGTAAAAGATATTGAACTGATATATATATATATAGCATACTCATTGCATTAGAACAGTTTCGTGAACCCACCTATATCTAGCGACTGTTTTTTAAAGATCAACACACAAAAGAAAAGAAGTCGGAAAAGTTTAAAATAAATTTGGCATAAAAACTCAAGTAATTGAGAAGAAATATACTTTCAACCAACCAATGTAGCATATTTTTCTATTATGATAATGTTAATGTTAAACACTATTAATTTTTTTTGTTTATTGTTATCCAGTCCTAGTTGCCAATTGTTTTTTTTTTTAAATTAAAATAGCATTTCCTGTTTTTCAGTGTAGATATAACTTGCTATTCTGCACATAAAATTATGAAAATATTCGGAATATAATTGCTATAATTTTAGTTTTATTTAATACTACTTTATCATTACTCTTTAGTAAAAAAATTAATTCAAAATTTGGCAACTAACAGGCCTTTATTTTTTAAGCTTTGTATTTCTATTCAAATCACTGAATCTGGTTTATTGTTCTTTGGTTTGAATATGGTAAAAGCATTTTCGAATGCTTTTTTTAGGTATGTAACTTTTTATTAATGCATACAGAACTTCTATTCGTTATACTCCATAGAATTTCTCCCAATAATAATATAAACAGAAGGTAGAAGGTTGTGTGGCTAGTCATAAAACTGGTTAAACCCTACTTTAAAAATAGCAATCCTCAGTCTACAAAGTTTATAAATACTGCAACCACCCTATTATTTTTTTATTTCAAAAATTTAAATTATATCAGTTATAGTCTTAAGTATTTAAATCATTTCGTCTCTAAACTAAAATATATTAAAAATTGTATACATATGTATATTCAATAACATAACTCCAGTCCCTTGGAGGGTAAAAATGTTGTCTACAAAATTTCGTATTCACACAATTTTTGAAAATTAAGTCTTTTACTGGCAAAACCACACTGGTAGTCTCTCGTGTCGTAGGAACTCTATTATATCTAAGGATCCGACAAAGCAGGTTACCTCTTTTTTAAAGGTATCCTACTACCTTAAAATTGTGAATTTTACCGAAAATAGACAATTTTTTGTGATTTTATTTTATAGGCTATCTTATTGTCTTTATAAGAATACCAAGTTTTTTATTTTCCATTCACTAGAACAAAAACTACAAGTGTTTTAGTAAAAGCAGATGCCACTACTTTCAGCAGGATGTCAAACTTTAAAATACGTTTTACTCGAAATGTGGTGGTTTTTTTTTTAAATGCTCGAAGGGAACAGCGATTGCTCAAAAAGTTTTGAAAATAATTAACTGATATTTTTGTGTATGTTCTGTATAACAGTAGAAGTGTTTTACCTTCAGATTTATCAATCACTTTTTTTTATTACAAAATTTACAGTCCCTTATGGGAATATAATCACTGTTTTTTTAAAAGCAATTTCGTGTAATTATTAAGGTAAAGTGCTCTTGTTTTGTAAAAATTAAAATACATCGTACCCTGAAGGTTATTTCTAAAACGAATAGCAAAGCAATACATCAAATTGAAAAATTGAAAATTCGTTCATAAACTTTTTACAAAATAGGTCCCGTTTACGTAATTTTTTGTAAATTACCATTTTTTCCCATTTTAGTAATAATTGCTTCTTTTTCTCCTCTTAATTTTAACATATTTTTCTTAAAAAATGCACTAAATAAATCTAAACACTACTAAAAAATCCTTGTATCTCCCTTTTTTTAAAAAAAGAAGTTGTCA